>CM053784.1:473521407-474031407 GCA_028749045.1 Cupressus sempervirens
TTTTTCTATGTATAGGAGCAAAATATCACAATTGCAACTACAAATCAAATAACTTATTTTCCAAAAAACATTGGAATCAAATTTGTTACCATGTCCTAGGAACATGGTGACTTCATGGTATAATATTCAAAACATGTGGCATTGGGCCAATTTCTTCCTGAGGCCCTAAGAAAAATAATGTTTTTTTGTTTTTCAATTGCAAATCCATAGTCAAAAGTTTTCTCATCATCCTGAATCCATGACTTTTATAGAGAAAAAAAATATTCCTTTACACATTTCAAGGTGAGCACTTTATCATTTATTTCATCTTTTAGTCTAGACCTATTTTCATATCTTAATTGGGTTTATTGCTTACATTTAGCACCTGAACCTATCTTACACTTCTAATTTAATTAATTATCTCAATTACACATTTAAATTTTTTAAATCTTTATTCAAATTTTTATTGTATGAAAGAGGACTTTCTTGCATAATTTCTTGATGTAATTTGGGTTTAGCATCGACATCCCTTTATCTCCTTGAGTTTTTCCAATATAATTTGAGTTATATAGAGAGAAATGTCTAGAAGCCCCTCTTTCTCTTGTATTGAATGTTAGTGTCAAGTGGAGGCCCTATCCTATTGATAAATTGTATTTTTTCACTAAATAATTACATATCATAAGAGGATGACTAACATATTTAACACATATTCCTAATCCCATTACTACACTCATGATTTTAATTACCAAATAAGTGATTAAAATTCAAGGTTCATCCAATTCACTAAGTGAACATTTCATTCAATGTTCATTTTATAACCCAAAATACATTTCTTATGTGGTTAATTATAGAAGTTCATTTTCCAAATTAACACACATAGTTAAACATGGAATTGCATCTATCTACCCCAAATATGATCAATAATATATTCCAAATTGGATAGATGCACCTCGCAAAAGGGCATTTGAATATGCATTTTGCATTTTTGGTTCATGCATAAAAGTTACCTATGTGGACAATACAAAGATTGTAATCTAAATATCATATGATGGAACTCTAGAAGAGAATGATGAGATACCAAGTTTCACAATGAAACCCTTCTAATTCATGCAATAAAATACATGTGGTATAATAAAATGATCCATCATATGATGAAATACTAAGAGGGAACGATGAAATTCTAGATTATACAATATATCATATGACTAGGAAAATTGGTGTTAGTAGGAGGAGACTTAAGACAACCAAATGAAAAAGTACAAGTATAATGAAGTGGGAATCTAAGATAATAATACTTCTTCAAAGATAGAATTCACATTACATAAATTGACATATCTTAATGTATAAAATTACAATTTTCACTATCATAGTATCAACAAATAATAATTTGTTTGAAACAATGGAGAATTCCATTACCATAGTCTCTACTTACCGAGTAAAGTGGGAGAGACACTACATCCTCCCCCTCTTGAGACTTGACTTACTCCTGGAAGTCAAAAAAGAACTACATAATTGCAACTTGATCTGGATACAACTTAGATGAAGGCTTTTCTATAAGACACAAAAATAAATTACACCTTTCAAATTAAGAAATTTTAGGAAACAATTTTTCATTAAATGGGAAGGTTAGTCATCCTTGGAGAGTTATGATAATGAAATCTTAATAACCATAAAAAATATTAATTTTTCATAATGCTAACATAAAAGTACATTATGTGACACCAATTCATGAATAAAAAATACATGATGTCACTTGATCATGTCAAAATTTGGTTAATTTATGAGGAATGTAGTCAACTTAATTCACATATTTTTCCTTAAGAATATCACAACTTCCAAATATTTATTTCTTTAATAATAACACAATTTTTATTTCTTTTCAAGTCTCATAATCTGCATAAGAATCAAACAAATAATACATGGTGATATATAGAAATATGATACAATTAGATCTCTATAATATAATAATGAGCCTACTATATAAATAGTATACACAAACATGAAAGTACACATCTTTGGGATTACACATCACAAGGCTTGAGAGTGGTTGTCTTTGTAGACAAGCTCTCACTCTGGGGTATAATAATAGTTTCACATGTATCCATAATCAAGATCAAGAATAATCCATATTGTCCAAAACCATAATAAATGATCCATTCCCCACTGAGTGGCTTTATGGTATGTAGACCTTAAACACTAAGAGCTCATCCATATGAAACCCTATGTCTTATTCCTTGCTTGTGTAAGGTGTTTAGCCTCCAAGGAATAGACACCACACATAGGAAGGTATTGGATGCTAATTGCATAACAACATCACATACACCCATCCTCAAGAGTTCCCTACATTTTCTTCCTTGTATACACTCACCAAGTCCACCTTATATGTCCTTGATGAGGAATTACATCACAACACATGACCAACATTCAAAAACACCAAAATAAACTAGCTTAGCCACAAAATTTTATCAATAAAAATTATTAAATAAATCATATATTGAAACAATAAGATAATAAAAATTCTAATACTTTACAACAATTAACCAAGTATAAGATGAATTTCAAAAGTTGTGGTTAAACCCTCATAGAAAAAGATAAATAAACATGCTAGTCCACACAATCAAAGATAAAATAATTGTGAATTGCACAATACATCACTATGTGACTATATCATGTCACCCCACAAGGAAGGAGGAAACAATGTCTAGCTATCACAATAGCCCTTAATGTAGGCAGCCTAGGTGCACTATCCACATGGCATGGGGTGTTCACCTTAGAAACACCCCATATTAGGTGTGTCCAATATGACTATACACCATGTGGAGAAATCACACACTGGTCATGTGTCTTGTGGTAGTGTTCCTCACAAGTGCATGTATAAGACACACTCAACTATAGCTAGAGGTATAAATGGCTAGATATCACCCATATGTTATTGTGAGCATCAATCGTTGTACTTTTACAAGCATGCAAGAATCTCCAATTACTTGACATTAAGTAGAAAATACATAAGTCTCACATTGAGTATTGGTATTATCCTCTAAATTTTTGGGATTGGGCTAAAAGTTATGAACCATACATATGGGTTCATCATAAGGGGAAGTATTTTTTTACCTCCTTCCTTGGGTAGTGGAAGATAAGGTTACTACATGATGCCATTATTTGTATGTTTCTCATACTACCTAAATAAGTGGTACTGATGATACTACCCCTTTACACATTGAGTTATAGGAATACCATATATTACTTCATCACTGAATTAGTGGAAGCCAAGATCACTTCATGCCACCATTATTCATACACTAACCACAATACTCAAGGGAATGGTAACAATTACCAACCTTTATAGACAACCCTCAAATTAGTAATTGGTAGGATTATAAAAAAGAAACAAAAATAGAAGATTTCTAGATTCCTTGTACCTATGCACAAACATGATTTCCATGGATGGGTTCTTTATTAAACCTTCACATGAGCACACAAAATAATTATTAGTTTTACACAACATTCAATATGAGTACTAGCACTAGTTTAATCGCATGGACAAGAGCACAAAAATAACATCATATATTATCCATAACTCCTATATCCACTTTAAATATATTCTCATTTTTCACATAACACAACATATAAATCATATGATTATTTACAATTTCATTTTTAGACAAACATGATCAAGAGAAATATATAAGTCAATCATTTATCACCATGTAGACTATGAGGCCTCACTCCAACCGATCATAGCATAGTTGATACTTTATTATTTAGATACTCATGACTCAATATGTCAAGACTCTATTGGATACACTGAACATATTATGTTATTTCAAGTTGTGTGATGTTTGCTTTTAGATATTTGATTTCGTCATTTAATGCTTTATGAACATTTATTTTGATGAAGTAAGTGAATGTAGAATTAACACTTTGATTATGAAATTTTTATGATTGAGAATATGAGTAGAACAAGATTTAACAATTGATTATTTAAAAATTGATGTTTTAATTTATATGCTTTTCCTGATATGTTATATACATATATGAATGTGGTTTTCTTGAGCTACTGATGTGTGTGATGAGTGTGCAAGATATTTTAGCTAAGAAATCTAACAGAGAAATGAAATTGAACCCTATGTACCATTTGTGAAAACCTCATTGTATGCATTTTATTTGTATTGGGAGATGTATGAATGTATCATTCCATAATTATTATATGTTAATGTTTCATAACAATGTTTTTATAGTGTCACTTGACACTCGTGAATTGTATATGCATTCCTACATGATATTTAGGGTTAACTGAGTAACCTAAAGATCTAAGTTAGACTAGGTTAGTGACCTTATTGCTAATCAAGTTTTAATTAAGATTAATTACCCTTAATCCAAATTAATGTTTAATCTACATTTTGAAGGTTGTTAGCTAGTCCTAATTTTTCCTAGCATTTGTTAGGTCCCTAATTAATCCCTTAGGCCTAAATTCATGAAATCTAAATACCCAAAGGGTATGAGAATGGGTTGGGGGCATTTTTCACCCCCCAGCCCCTTTTGTTGACTTTTATGGTCACTCAAAAATCCAATTTTATCTTTATTGTGAAAATTGATTGATTTCATCATGGGTGGGGAACTTTAACTCCACCTTGAGGTTAGCCTTAGGTCTAGTTGAGTTAGAAGCCTCTAGAACTTTTAGGCAATTGGGAGAGTTATTGTTTTGAGAAGTGGTTGAGGTTAGAATCTTATTTAGAGGAAATTTTTAGGAGGTTTGGGTTACTTCACCTCTTTTTGTTCATGTTGTGTTTAATGTTTTAGTTTTATTTCATATGTATGTATGTGTGTGTGTTGAGAATGTTTGGGAGGGATGGGAAATAGGTTTTCTTAGATGTCTTCCTTTGAGCTTTGTTTTGAATTTTTGAAGGGATTGTATGGGTGTATTGGCATTACTCACCCTCAGATAGGGCAGAAGTGGCCACTTTTAGGGAAAGGTCTTCAGTTGAACTCCAACAGTGTAGAGTCTCTCCTCAAGATGAGAACAGGGAGAGAGGGTAGGGTGTTATGGGCCCCTACATATCAGCACAAACCACATATGGGTTTTGGCATGTAAAAATGGAAGAATAGAAGTTCTTGAGTTATAGCCCCAATAGGCCATCCATTTTGGTGTTGGGTCTGATGTCTCCTATTGGAAAAATCCACCTTCTCCCTACTTTGGTTCAATGTTGAATCTATTTGTGAAAACATGGTATGGGAATGAATGTCTGATTTTGTCTTTATGTTGTGATTGGTTGTCCCCTAGTTAGTTTTTGTCCTCTCCACAATCATCGTAATGTATTGCAGAATTTGAAATGGATACCTTGTTAAGGGTCAAGAAGGAAATTTATCTTATTTTTAGAATTTAGTTGTGTTGAGGAGATTTCTCCTTAGGATTGAAAAATCCTGTGTAAAATGTATTTTAAACCTTTTTGTTGAAGTGGTAATGAAGTTGAGTTTTCTTGCTAGTTCTTTCTCGTTTGAGCCTTTGAACCAAGTGGGTTAATAGAAAAAGAGATTGAGAAATATGCTTTTATTTGAGTCTTATAGTATTTCAGTTTATGCAAGTGTGTATTAAATATTAGACAAAATGGTGACATGCAATTTATGCAATTTCTGAGTTCAATTAATTTTTGGAAAAAAAATTAAGTTATGGTTGGAACTTTGAATTTAATTTCATGCTTATTAGGAGATAAATTAATCTTCTATTATTGTGAAACACAAACTATTGAACTCTAAGTTATAAATTCTTTTAGACAAAAAAATATAGCCCTTGTTGTAAAAATAAATTGTTTGGAAAATTCTATACTTAGACAAAATAAGGACTTAAAAAAAAAAAAACTTTTCCAAGAGCCAAAATAGCCTCTGGATTTTGTATGAGAGGCAACTAAATTTCTTTTTCCAACAACAGAGCATTTGGAAGATTCTCTTTTTTATTCTTTTGAAATTTCATAAATACTTTTTTTAAAAATTAAATTAAAAAAAATAAATAAATAAATAAATTCATATTCTCTTATTTACTAAATATCCTAAGTCATCCTACCTAATTTACTTTATACTTTAAATGAGGGAGTGGGTGGCTTAGGTTATGAAAGATTTTTTTTTTTTTATAAATAAAAATAATAATAAACAACTTTTAAAACACCCCTCCACCTTTTAGTGCCAGTTTGAAAGTGAATTCCATGTGCGTGGAAAGGGGAGATGTGGGGGGGGACAAGACTTGCAAAATTGCAGGCTTGGACAACAGACCCATCTCATTTTTAGTGCTGAATTCCTTTTTAGAAATGATTAAAGTTTTAAAACATTTAAATTTTTTTTCCTTGTTTTGAAAGTGATGTGGGTGGGGTATGGTGACGTGGTGGGAGTTTAAGGGGAATGGGGTAGATATTAGATATTATTTTAGTTGTTTGTTTGTTTTTTTTTTTTAAAGTTTTAATTTAATATTAGTTTGAGTTAGATTGTTTTAATTTTTAAGTTTGTTAGTTTAGTTGTTTTTTTATTATTTATGTAAAGTGTTTTACATTGGTTAGATTTAATTTGTTAGAAATTTTTAATAAATGTATTAGTAATTTAAATTGTATGGTTAAAATTTATGAATTAGTTTTAATTTCTTAGTAATTTAATTAATATATTTAAAGTTTAGTATATTTTAGTGTTAGTTATTATCTCGTTTTATTAAGTTAGTATTACTAAAGTCTTAAACTAGTTAGTTTGTTTATGTCTAAAAAACAAGTTTATTAGTATATGACTAGACTAATAGACAATGTTAATTTGTTTTGTTATGTAGTCATATGTAGTTTAATTTAAATTTTTATTTCATTAGGAATGTTTTTATTTCTAATCAATTTCATAATTAAATAAAAATATGATTTGAATAAATTTTAAATAAAGTATAATTATGTGTATGTTAGAAGTGACATTTATTTAATAGTTCTATGATTTTAATATTTCAAAATAATTAGACCCGTATTCATTTAAATTGCTATTCAAATAATTGTAATATATTGTTGTAAAATTAATGTAATAACAAATCAAATATCGATATCAATTTAATAACAAGAGTTTAAATTTAACGATTTATTCTGACTCATGTTTATAAACTTAAATGGTTATGTTAGGGCACTGTTAGGGGAAACCTGGTTGTCATATTGTAATGTACCTCTATCATACCCAAATTTAATCATATTAAACTTAGTTGTGTAATTGAACCTTAAAAAAAAATAAAAATGTTTTGTATGTTTTCTGCCCTCATATTTTGGGCACGACATTTTGGTATCAGAGCCTGTGTTTCAACACTAGGAACCTTAAACTATTATGCTTTTCAAACATAAACTAAACTTTAAATTGTGTAGGATGCCTCTTGTTACTCAAAGCAACCAACAAGGTAGAGGTTGTAGGGAAAGAGGTGGTAGAGTGAGATAGGAGGATGGACCACCACCTCCACCACCACCTCCAAATTTGAATCAAGATATTTTGGATGCCCTTCAGACATTTCTTGGTGTAGTTCAATAGAGGGTACGACTTGCAGTATAGCCAGGGTAGCAAATTCTCATAGTTGAAGTAGAGGGACTGGGAGGAGGTAGGGCCAGAGATAGAGAGAGGAGTAGGAGTCCCCCACTGAGGTAGGTAGAGGGATAGGGTGAGCATGAGAGTGAGTCAATACATCAGAGAAGGGAGCTGATACGACTTGGGCCACCATTCTTTACTGGTTCCACAGAGGGAATAGTAGCAGAGGCCTAGTTATAGAGTCTTCAATGGTGCTTTGGATTACATCCTTATGGGAGTAATCTAAAGGCAAATTTAGCAGTCCATCAGTTGAGAGGAGATGCCTCCAATTGGTGGCATTAGAAGGAGACTATAGGAGGAGTGAGGATGGATACCCTCACATGGGAGTTATTCTTGGAGAGATTTCAAGTGAGGTACTTATCTGAGCGCTTTAGATAGAAGTAGATAGAGGAGTTTCATTCTCTTTATCAGAGGGGTCTTATAGTAGCTCAGTATGAGAGTAGGTTTCTCAAGCTCCTTCCTTATGTTGAATACATGAAGGATGAGAAACTACGACTATATCGCTTCATCATGGGATTGAATTTTTCACTTCAGGGTCCAGTCCATTTGGCCCTCCCTACCACCTTAAGATAGGTAGTTGGGATAGCACTAGTTACTACTTGAGGTAGATAGGAGTCACGAGATCGGTCTCATAATCAAAACTTCACCCAGTAGAAACCCCCTTGGAAAGGGAATCAAAACTATATAGCAGGGTCCTCTAATGGTCAACAGTCTCAGTAGTAGAAACCATAGCAGCAACAGCAATAAAAACCCTCACAAGGTTATCAATGTTCTAAGCCCAAGTAGTGGTAGTCATAGGGTCCCAAACAAGATCAAAAGGTACATGCCCCATAGTCATAGTCAACAAAGACTCAACAGTCTTCTAGGTGTGGATATAGTGGATCTAGTAGGTTAAGAGGCCCACAATAGTCAAGATCATAGGGTGCATGATCTTATACCCGAGGACCATGCTACACTTGTGGTGGCATGGGTCATATAGCTAGAGAGTGTCCATAGGGACAGTCATCCGATGGTCAGAGAGGATCTTTTTAGAGCTGATAGTTGGAGACATGGACATATTCCATAGAGTTTTTGTAGTGGTTGAAAACCACTAGACAAAGCATCAGGCCATATTTATCAAGGCTACAAGTATTATACAGGGTCGTATGGTTGCAATTTTATTTGATTTCAAAGCTACTGAATCTTTTATATCTCCATATGTAGTGGAGTGTTGTAGGCTAGTGGTTGTTAGACAGGATGTCAGTTGGGAAGTAGAGTTAGCCTTAGGAGCTAGAGTGTCAATTAGTTCTTTGGTGCATGAATGCCAGATGTAGATTGGAGACATGTCCATGATGTCTGATCTATGAATTACCCCTCTAGGTTCTTATGATGTTGTTCTTGGCATGCCCACAATACCAAGATGGATTGTCGACAAAAGAGGGTGGAATGTGTGGATGGATATGGTATCTCTAGAGAGATCTTTGGGGTAAAAAGACTCATATCCCTTCATATGATTTCTGCTATGCAACTTAGGTGGTGCATGTGAAAGGGATGTTAGTTGTTCACTATCACCATTAGTGACAGAGATGAAGATTCAGAGGGAGAGCCATCCCTTAATGATTTTCCAATCCTGCAAGAGTTTGCAGATGTCTTTCCTTCAATGTTCCCTGGTATGCCTCCACCTAAAGAAGTGGATTTTCATATTGATCTTGTGCTAGGAGCTGAGCCAGTTTTGAGAGCACCATATAGGATGACTACTCATGAGCTTAGTGAACTAAAGATTTAGTTGGAGGAAGTCTTAGAGAAGGGGCATATTTGACCTAGTGTGTCACCTTGGGGTGCACTAGTTATCTTCATAAAGAAGAAGGATGGGTCACTTAGGTTGTGTATTGATTATCGATAATTGAACAAAGTGACCATCAAGAACTAATATCTTCTTCCCAGAATTGATGATCTCTTTGATCAGTTATAGGGTGCTCAAGTATTTTCAAAGATTGATTTGAAGTCAGGTTATCATCAGTTGAGGATTGTGGATAGTGATATCCCCAAGACTACATTTTGTACTAGTTATGGTCACTACGAGTTCATCATTGTACCATTTGGTCTCACGAATGCTCCCATTGTATTCATGAGCCTCATGAATGGAGTATTTAATACGTTTTTGGATAAGTTTGTGGTTGTTTTCTTGGATGACATTTTGATTTATTCTCATGATGAGAAAGAGCATGAAGAGCACCTGAGGTAGGTATTGCAAAAGTTGAGAGAGAATCAATTGTTTGGCAGCTTGTCGAAGTGTGCATTCTATAGACCTGAGATACATTATTTGGTTCATGTCATTTCAAGTGATGGTGTCTCAGTAGACCCCTCAAAGATTAGGGCCATCATGGATTGGCCAGCACCCACTAGTGTCATTGAAGTGAGGAGCTTTATGGGACTAGCAAAATATTATCGATCCTTCATTGTAGGATTCTCTAGATTGGCACACCCTATCACATCTCTTTAGAAGAAAGGGAAGAAGTATGTGTGGATAGAGAAGTGTGATAGATATTTTCAAGAGCTCAAGAGAGCCCTCATGAGTGCCCCAATTCTTGTAGTACCATATCCTTCTAAAAATTTTGTGGTTTGCACAAATACATATTTGGATGGTATAGGGGCAATCCTTATGTAGGATGGATGACCTATTCCCTTTGAGTCTAGGAAGTTGAAGACTCATGAACTCAATTACCCTACTTACAACCTAGAGCTTGTGGCAGTGGTTCATGCTTTAGTGAGGTGGTGAAACTTCCTTCTAGGTCATAGATTCGAGCTTCATTCCAACCACTACAGCTTGTAGTACATATTTACCCAGCCAAACCTTAATGCTAGGCAAAGAAGGTGGACAGAGTTCTTTTGTGAGTATGATAATGATGTTCATTACATTAAGGGAAAGGAGAATGTGGTTGCAGATGCCTTAAGTAGAAGGCACCATGAGCTATCATCTGTGACTACTTGCACCAATTTGAGAGAGCATATCCTGCAACACTTGCTAGCAGATGTGCTTTATGAAGAAGTTAGTTAGATAGTGCATACTTAGAAACCCTTGGAAGGGAAGTATTCAGAGTATTTTTTAGAGTTTGATGGACTCTTGCATCATAGAGGATGTATGTATGTACTTTCCATTGGGAGTTTACGTGACCTCATTGTACTTAAGGGTCACAGAGCACCTTATGCAGCGCACTCTGGTGTTAAGAAGTTACATGTAGATTTGAGATAGTTGTATTTCTAGCTAGGCATGAGAGTGAAAATTGCTGATATAGTTGCAAGATGCCTCAAGTGTTATAGGGTGAAGGTAGAGCATCATCATCCTGGTGGGCTTCTTCAGTCTCATGAGATTGCAGAGTGGAAGTGGGATGCTATATCCATGGATTTTACTATCGGTCTCCCCATGTCATCTTGCCACCATGATTCCATTTTGGTGATAGTTGAAACATTGACCAAGGTTGCCCATTTTTCACTGATGCATACTACATACACTACATGTGACATAGCTCAGGTGTTCTTGCGAGGCACTATTAGACTTCATGGCATTCCCCGTAAGATCATTTCTGATAGAGACTCATTGTTCACTTCGTCCTTTTGGAGAGAGTTGCAGAAAAATTTGGGCACTAGGCTCAATTTTAGTATAGCGTACCATCCTCAAACTGATGGTCAGACTGAGTGATTGAATTATTTGCTAGAGGACATGTTTCGTATCTACGTGATGGACTATCAGGTCAAATGGGAGGAATACCTACATCTTATTGAGTTTTCCTATAACAATGGGCACCATTCCTCCATAGGTATACTACCTTATGAGATCTTGTATGGAAGACATTGCAGGATGCCCTTGAGTTGGGATAGGATCAAGGATCAAGTATCTATTGGTCCTTAGTTAGTAAAAGAGATGGAGCAATAGGTGACCTTGATTAGACAGTGCTTGAGATAGGCATGAGATAGGTAGAAGAAGTATGCTGATGCAATAAGGTTAGATCAAGAGTATCAGGTTGGGGATAGATTTTTCCTAAGGGTGTGACCATGCAAGAGTCCAATTTGATTTAGAAAGGGCTCTAAGTTGGCACCTTAGTTCGTTGGACCATTTGAGATGCTAGAAAGGATAGGACTAGTTGCTTACCATTTAGTGTTGCCACCTAGCCTATCACACATCCATGATGTGTTTCACATTTCAATACTTAGAGGATATACTTATGATGAGTCTCATATTATAGATTGGGATGCTTTGCAGGTGGAGTTAGATGGGTAGCGATAAACCCTAGCTCTTTTAGGCTGAGAGCTAGACCAAGTTAGGGTCTAGTGGGATTGTTATGATGAGGTCATGGCATCATGGGAGGATGCAACATGAATGCGATCTCAGTACCCTTGTCTTTTTTATGAACTCCAAAAGGAAGTTCATGCCTAGTGGGGGAGGATGTGAGGCCTCACCCCAACCCATCATAGCATAGTTGATACTTTACTATTTTGATACTCATGACTCAATATGTCAAGACACTATCACATACATTGAAAATATTATGTTATTTCATGTTGTGTGATGTTTACTTTCAGATATTTGATTTCATCATTTAATGCTTTATGAACATGTATTTTGATGAAGCAAGTGAATGCAAAATTAACACTTTGATTATGAAATTTTTATGATTGAGAATATGAGTAGAACGAGATTTAACAATTGATTATTTGAAAATGGATGTTTTAATTTATATTCTTTCCCTGGTACGTTATATACATATATGCATGTAGTTTTCTTGAGCTACTGATGTGTGCATGATATTTTAGCTAAGAAATCTAACAAAGAAATGAAACTAAACCCTATGTACCATTTGTGGAAACCTCATTGTATGTATTTTATTTGTATCATGAGATGTATGAATGTATCATTCCGTAATCAGTATATGTTAATGTTTCATAGTAGTGTTTTTATAGTGTCACTTGACACTCGTGAATTGTATATGCATTCCTACACGATAGTTAGGGTTAACTGAGTAACCTAAAGATCTAAGTCAAACTAGGTTAGTGACCCTATTGCTAATCAAATTTTAATCAAGATTAATTACCCCTAATCTAGATTAGTGTTTAATCTACATTTTGAAGGTTATTAGATAGTCCTAATTTTTCCTAGCATTTGTTAGGTCCCTAATTAATCCCTTAGGACTAAATTCATGAAATCTAAATACCCAAAAGGTATGTGTATGGGTTGGGGGAATTTCCCACCACCCTAGGCCCTTTTGTTGACTTTTATGGTCACTCAAAAACCCAATTTTTTCTTTATTGCAAAAATTGATTGATTTCATCATGGATTGGGAACTTTAACTCCACCTTGAGATTAGCCTTAGGTATAGTTGAGTTAGAAGCCTTTAGAACTTTTAGGCAAGTGGGAAAGTTAGTGTTTTGAGAAGTGGTTGAGGTTAGAATCTTATTTAGAGGCAATTTTGAGGAGGTTTGGGTTGTTTACCCAACCTCTAGTTTTAGAGGGGATTTCAAAATTGAAGGAGAAGGAGAGGAAAGCTAGCTCTTCTCAAACTTGTTCATTTGTCATAACCTAATTTTTGAAGGTAGGAATACTTCACCTCTTTCTATTCATGTTGTATTTGATGTTTTAGTTTTATTTCATATGTATGTATGTGTGTGTGTTGAGAATGTTTGGGAGGGATGGGAAACAAGTTTTCTTAGATGTCTTCCTTTGAGTTTTGTTTTGAATTTTTGAAGGGATTATATGGGTGTATTGGCATTACTCACCCTCGGATAGAGAAAAAGTGCCCATTTTCAAGGAAAGGTCTTCAGTTGGACTCCAACAGTGTAGAGTCTCTTCTCAAGATGAGAAGAGGGAGAGAGGGTAGGGTGTTATGGGCCCCTACCTATTAGCACAAACCACGTATGAGTTTTGGCATGTAAGAATGGAAGAACAAAAGTTCTTGAGTTATAGCCATAATAGGGCATCTATTTTGGTGTTGTGTCTGACGTCTCTTGTTGGAAAAATTCACCTTCTCCCTAGTTCAGTTCAAGGTTGAATCTGTCTGTGAAAACCCAATATGGGAGTGAATGTTTGATTTTGTCTTCATGTTGTGATTAGTTGTCTCCTAGTTAGTTTTCGTCCTCTCACGTTCACTGTAATATATTGAAAATTTTGAAATGGATTCCTTATTAAGGGGTAAGAAGGAAATTTATCTTGTTTTTGGAATTCAGTTATGTTGAGTAGATTTCTCCTCGAGATTGAAAAATCCTGTGTAAAATGTATTTTAAACTTATTGTTGAAGTGGTAACAAAGTCGAGTTTTCTTACTAGTTCTTTCTCAGTTGAGCCTTTGAACCATCTGGGTTAATAGAAAAAGAGATTGAGAAATATGCTTTCATTCGAGTCTTATAGTATTTCAGTTTATGAACGTGTGTATTGGATATTAGACAAAATGGTGACATGCAATTTATGCAATTTCTGAGTTCAATTATGTTATGGAAAAAAATTAAGTTATGGTTGGAACTTCGAATTTAATTTCATGCTTATTAGGAGATAAATTAATCTTATATTATTGTGAAACACAAACTATTGAACTCTAAGTTATAAACTCTTTTAGAAAAAAAATATACCCCTTGTAAAAATAAATTGTTTGGAAAATTCTATACTTAGACAAAATAAGGACTTATTAAAAAAAAAAACTTTTCCAAGAGCCAAAATAGCCTGTAGATTTTGTATGAGAGGCAACTAAATTGCTTTTTCCAACAACAAAGAATCTGGAAGATTCTCTTTTTTATTATTTTGAAATTTCATAAATACTTTTTAAAAAAATTAAATAAATAAAAACAAACAAAAATAAACAAATTCATATTCTCTCATTTACTAAATATCCTAAGTCATCCTACCTAATTTACTTTATGTTTTAAATGAGGGAGTGGGTAGCTTAGGTTATGAAAGATTTTTAAAATAAAAATAAAAATAATAATAAACAACTTTTTAAAAAGCCCTCCACCTTTTAGCGCCAGTTTGAAAGTGAATTCCATGTACGTGGAAAGGGGAGATGGGGGGGATAAGACCTGCAAAATTACAGCCTTGGAGAGTGGACCCATCTCATTTTTAGAGCTGAATTCGTTTTTTGAAATGATTAAAGTTTTAAAACATTTTTAAAAAATTCCTTGTTTTGAAAGTGACGTGGGTGGGGTATGGTGACGTGGTGGGAGTTTAAGGGGGAATGGGATAGATATTAGATATTATTTTAGTTGTTTTTTTTCTTTTTTTCTTTTTAAAAAAAAAGTTTTAATTTAATATTAGTTTGAGTTAGATTGTTTTAATTTTTAAGTTTGTTAGTTTAGTTTTAATTTTTTTTTTTTTATGTAAAGTGTTTTACATTAGTTAGATTTAATTTGTTAGAAATTTTCAATAAATGTATTAGTAATTTAAATTGTATGGTTAAAATTTATGAATTAGTTTTAATTTCTTAGTAATTTAATTAATATATTTAAATTTTAGTATATTTTAGTGTTAGTTATTATCTCGTTTTATTAAGTTAGTATTACTAAAGTCTTAAACTAGTTAGTTTGTTTATGTCTAAAAAACAAGTTTATTAGTATATGACTAGACTAATAGACAATGTTAATTTGTTTTGTTATGTAGTCATATGTAGTTTAATTTAATTTGTTTTTTCATTAGGAATGTTTTTATTTCTAATAAATTTCATAATTAAATAAAAATGTGATTTGAATAAAGTTTAAATAAAGTATAATTATGTGTATGTTAGAAGTGACATTTATTTAATAGTTCTATGAATATCAATATCAATTTAATAATGACAGTTTAAATTTAATGATTTATTCTGACTCATGTTTATAAACTTAAATGGTTATGTCAGGGCATTGTTAGGGGGAACCTAGTTGTCATATTGTAATGTACCTCTATCGTACCCGAATTTAATCATATTAAACTTAGTTGTACAATTGAACCTTTAAAAAAATGAAAAAAAATTGTTTCGTGTGTTTTGTGCACTCATATTTTGGGCATGACATAGACGTAAAATTTATGAATAAGTGAAGTAGGGTAATACAAAATAAGCCTCGGATCACACCATTTGTTTATTTAAGTAATAAATTGCATTTAATCAAGTGAAAAACCTATCAACATATTTATTTCTACCAAATTATAGACATAATAAATAAGAAAAAATACAATCCTTTCCAAGAGCACCAAAATCAATCAGGTACCTTTTACATTAGAGTTGCTTCAGATTTACTCTTTCAATCTTATCTTCAAATATTTAACATAAAATATTATATAAAACAAGAAAGACTTGGTATATAAATTTAAAAATACATCATTAATAAAGAAGGTTCCTTTCAAACTATTTAAAACATAATCTAAACATAAGGAAAGAAGCTAGAGACAAAGAAATAATTGATAAATTTTTTTTATCAAGGAATCATGATATACACATAAGACCTAGAGTCCCAATATGAAAACTAGGCTCTAATACCATATGTGACACCCTACGTAGAAACCCCTAAGAAATAAACCTATAATGACACTAAGTTATGGATGCAAGAATAAAAAAAAGTTATTACATTACCTAAACCCAATTCATATTCCCAAGGATTCCAATATGATGTTACATTATGAAACCCTATTTGCATCGCTAAGTTTTCCATTACATAATCTCATGGTGTAGTTCTTATATTTATTTTGAACCTAAAACTAATAATGTACTAATAAATTAACCAACATATTAAAATCTTACTTGACTTATCTCAAAGAAGATGAGAGGGTAAAGAGATTGTACTACTTAACATACTCAACAAATAAACCTGAGTATCTCTTTGCTTTTTATTATGACCACTATGTCCAACACCTAGAACTATGCACATGTTACAAAAACTAGGTATAAACAATAGATACATGATTCTAATTAAATAGTTCATTGATATATTATGGAATTCATTAATGAGAAGAGGTAAATAAATGGTGCTAAGATATATTTTTATTGGCCATCTCTCCCTACAACACCTTGTAAATGTCCTAATGATCTTTATCAATTTTATCCAAAGTATAAGGTAGAAAAGATTGTTGATCTTATCCTTTCTAAATTTGATCCTCCTATTGTTGTCTCACATACTCCATATATCCCTCTGCCTATCATTCCTCAACATCTAGATGTTCCCTCCTTGGAACTTATGACCATTGAACCCAATCCTTCATGTTTATCATGCAAAATCATTTGTAACCAATATACTCTCTAACGCCATAATAACCATTAAGCTAAGGCTAAAGCCCATGTTGTTGCTTCTAAAATTTCTTATTATGTCAACCTTTTCCTTCCTTCAATCAACCCATTCTTGAGCCTTTGAAGGAAGTTAATTACAATAACATGGAAATGGACAAACATGATAATTCTATTCATATTTTAGATTTTATTAATTTTGATGTAGAAGATAGCCTTGATGATGATTTTAATGCACATGTTATTGGTAATGAATATAAAAATATTGATTTGGATTATGATTTTATAACATTCTTTCTATACAACTAACACTCACTCCTAGTGAAGATCACAATGACTTCCCCTGGAGTCCTTTCTTATATCTAATAGTGGTTCCTACTATGTTGGATTCAATCACCCTATTAGGAGTGGCCTTGTTAGAGGACTTTGGATTATTCTATTAGAATGTCACCTTGATTAAAGGATTTACAAAATGAGTGTTAGGTCAACCTTGATTAAATTATTTACAAAATGACTATTAGGTCAACCTTGATTAAAAGATTTTATCTACCACAATGGTTAGAAAGTAACAATAGGTTTGATCTATTAAACACAAATCATTTTGCAAATTCAAATCTCCATTCATCTTATCTTTTGGTTCATTGACTAGACTTCATTAACATCTCCATCATTAATCTTCTTTGCAACCCCTCAAGCAATCACACTTCACCAATCTCCTCACTTTTTCTCTACTACTCTATTCTTCACAAGATCTCCATAATAATTTTAATCAACAAAAAACCAATCTTAGAAAATATCTCTTATGCCTCCTTAAATATGTAGTTTAGATCTTTTACCACTTAAACATCACTTTAGATCTTATAAGGCTTAGGTTAGATTCAATGATTCTATCCATCATTTCAAAGCCCTTCTAGTCCTTTCTTGACACTTTTGGAAACTTCTAGTTCCTTTGATCACATTAAAAACTTAATTCATGCATTTAATATGAAAACTCATCAATCCTTGTCATCCACACATTTTGACTAATCTGGAATGTAATGCCCCACCAAGGGATCCCAAAGAAATAACCTAAAGTTTTACTAAGTTTGATAGCATTTTTTTTTTTGAAATAAGAAAGATAAATCATTCACATCAAACACATAGTAGCAGAAGCAATAACATACAATCAACTAAAAGCATACATAATAGGTTACATTCCTTAAACGTTGAGTCACATTTATATTTAATTAATACTAAGTCTAACAATTACCACATCCATATGAAAGAGTAATTTAAAAGTCCAATGTCCATTTAAATAATATGAATTTGTTTTGAATGCCTCTTGGCAATAAAATTTGGAATGTTCAATCATCCACTGTACATGTCACAGGGTATAAAAGGCTAAAAGAATATACATATGTAGAAAATAGAATTACGTCATCCTCATTGGATCTATAATACAAGTAAAATACAATAAATGAAACCATCCACCATACATATTATATGTAACCATCATAAAAGATATAAACATCCATCATAAAATATAACCATGCATCATAATGATACATAGATAGAATGAAAGGAAATGTATATAAGGAAGCTCCAACCATAGTGACTACGAACAGATCTGAATGGTAAGAGTAAAAAAACACTAACAACCAACTACATGAAACCTAAATGGCCCACTCATGAGATAGTCTCAAGTCCCAAACAAGATATCAAACCACATATCAAAAGTACTCTCTAAGTCTACGAAATCCTAAAAGCAAACTAACTTAAGGGTTCTACAATAGATCAACATCTAATTCCCAGAGGCACACAAAGACATGTAGGAAACCTACTATGTAAGTAGGCAAGTGCCATCACATGAATCATACTAGAGTTACCCTCAAAATCTCTCAAGACCTTGGCCCCCTAGTGATCCCTATGTGGCCACTAGTATCCTCTCATACTGACAAGGCATACTACAGATGCAAAGTCACAACCAAGTATTCTCTCTACTCCCATCCTAGTCTGTACTAGCACTCGAGGCATGGGCGAGAACATACAAAGACTCTTATTAGGTTCATTTTATTCCCATTTAGTATAGTGTTTTCACTTATTAAACAACTTACAATGGGTTACCCTAAGAACCACTTAGGCCCCTAACCCCCATTGCAAGCCACTTCCTGACACTACATGTAGATTACCTACCCTAAGCTCATGAAATCACAAATCAAAGAATCATAGTAAAATCACCTCAGTCTTATACCAGAGACTAGAAAGCATCAAAAGATAATTCACAATAATCACATCAGTTCTCTACGAGTAACTGGAAAGCATCTCAAAATAATATTGATCAAAGACTCATAATGGTTAAGTCAAACATGTCACAACATAATATCACCAAGAAAAAAACAACAAGCACATCAATCCTATCAAAGCGACTGGAAAGAAATTCAAATATAACTGATCAAAGACTCAAAAATGGTTAAGTCAAATAGGTTATACATTCACCTCAGTGTCCCACAAGAACACTGGAAAGCAATAACAATCGATAGGTCAACACACATCATAGAGCATATCAGACACATTACCATGGTTGGGTTAAAATATTGAGATCAAAACATCAGCATGACATCACAAACACATAACCCCCAAGCCTTTGTTAACAACCTAAGATTGATCAAAGCTAGATCAACTCGAAACCCCAAGTCATAAGATACACCTCTCATACAAAACATACAATGTAGCTTACTCAATATGTTACGTTTTGAAGACACAAGGGTATAATTTTACTATAGGTTTCAAGTTTACATTTTCGTATAACCCAACTAGGAAATAACACCCTAAGTTCGTCTATTAATTATTCATATCTTTCATTTCCAATTTATTTTAATAATATTTTAATTAAGTAATCTAATTAAATATTATTAAAAATTAATAATCTTTCTTTACTCTCCAAATACATAATAATAATAATAATTAATTAAAACTTGTTAATTAAATATTATTTACTTCTTCAATAACTTATTTTAGATTAATAATAAAATAATCATTATTTTATTAATAAAACTTTAATCACATTAACCAAATCTTAATAAATTAAATTTAAATTAATTAACCATCATAAAAATAATTATATGGACATTCGTTAAATATTTATTAAATTATTTAAATAAATTTTATTAACAAAATTATTAATCAATGATAATGGTGTTAATATTAACACATATTAATAAAACTTATTAAATAATAATGAAATCATTATCAAAACTCATTAACACAATTATTAAATAATAAAAAATTTATTTTAAAATCCATTAATAAAATTATTAAATAACAATAAATTTTGTATTATAAACTCATTGATAAATTATTATTAAATTGAAATAAAATAATAATAAATTTTATAAATTTAAATAAACCTTAGTTAAATAAAAGCATTGTATAATAATATAATGTCGTAAGCCTTTTAATTTAGATGTGTGGCCCTTTTAATGCTCCCCCCTCGTAGGTACACTATGGTTAACACAGTGTAGGCATGCATGAAGGTCGCCAACCGAATAAGGAAGTGAAGGGTGGGGTGAAACCCCCTCCCCATTAATTATATTTTATTAATTTTTAATTTTTTTTACATTTAATTCTAATTAAAACTCTAAAGCAATCCTTAATGTGTAAAAACATACTTTATTTTAAATTTTATTTTATTTTATTTAATAAAATATATCCTTCCAAACCAATTTCCCCCTCCCACTAAAATACTTTAAATAAATTATATATATATATATATATTTATTTAATAAAAATTTACAAATATAGTCTGATAGAGAAAATATCATTAACCACATGAATTTCCAAACTAGAATTTTCTTTTCTTTCAAAAGCTCTTTCCAATTTATTTTCTAAATTCTTTCATCTAGAATGAAGGTTTCTAATTGAGTTTTCTTCCTTAATCTCTTTGCACATAGAAAAAATCAACATGCATACCAAAATTTCATAATATAAAAATTTTGTCACAAGAATTCTTCAGATAACCATTCGACAGACACAGAGAAGACAAGAAAGAAAGGGCATAATACATTTAGCGAATAATCACAAGTGTCTACCTGGACATTGATGTTAATCGCTACGCCCAAGAAAATTGTATAGAAATTCCTCCTCTCAGAACCTTCTCCTTTCTGAAAATTCCTTCCTCTTCTAGAATTTGCTGTCAAAATTTGCATCCCTCAAAAATGAATCCTCGATTGGTGATAAGGAGTTCTCTCCTAAATTTAGGGCACTAATTATGCATTCACCTGAGAGAACTCTTTGCTCACCATCCCTCAACTCTAAATTAACTTTTCTTAATCTTTTTCCATGCACGTTTATGAATTTATTAGATAACTTTATTTAATTTTCACTTGACTTCTCTTTTAATTAATTTATTTTAATCTTGTGCATGCATTAAACTCTTATTAAATTCACTTATTTTATCTTTTTAATTAATTTCTTATATTCTCATCTCATGCATACATCATGCAATCTAACAACTTTTAACAAATTAATATCTTTTACCTCTTTAATTTATTTTCAAACATTTAATTTGATAAACTATTTATTAACTTAAATAATAATATTATTTAGCATTTAATTAAAAATGAGCTATAAATTTATTATTATTAAATTAAATAAATATCATCACGTTCTAAATTTATTCTTATAACCTTTATCTTCAATTTTAATTCTTTTTATTTAATTAATTTTTTAATTAATTAAATATTAAAGTATCATAATAATTTTCCATTAAATTAAATCATTAATTTAATCTTTTATTTAGACTTAATTAATAGAAAATTCACCAAAGTCTGATAAAACAAAATACGAAAACCCATCATAGCAAAACACATACAAAATCAAACTAAAGGGTTATAATCACGAATTAACGTCATCCGACAAATTTGGAGGGTACACAACTTAGATATTTGTCCTAATTTTTTAGGACAAATGGCTTAAAAGGTTTAGGATTTGGACTTAAGAATTTATCTCCCCTCTCTTACCATTGAGATAATGTGATAGGGTACGCTCATCCTAGCAATTTAGGGAAGTCAATACCCAATACCTATAACCTGCATAAAATCTATGCATGTAAAAACATAATATTCTAAGCTAAACAAGCAATGATAGGAAGTGGTGCATCATGTAGATCCCAACTAGCAGTCGACTACGACTCCCTTCCTTAACCACATGAGAAACACCATACATAAGGAAAACATACACGCACACCATACACATGTAGTATGAGGTAAGTATCCATAAGAAAACACATGATAATCCATCTAACTAATGATCATCAATAACTGAAATCACTGAATAATTATCATGCATACATGAAGTATAGAGTACCAAGTAATCTCATCATATAATCAATTGAATGTGAAACAATATCTAATAATCTCAAACTAATGCTACTAATCATCAAGTATAAAACTGGCCTAAAAGAGTTTGACAATAAAAGCAAAAATACAAACTAGGGGCAGACACTACATCCACCCCCACTAGACTTAGGCTTACTCTTGGAAGCCTACATGAATGATAAAACTAAGGAACTCATTGTGTGGGTCCCATTGAACCCTTTCCCCCTGTAGGAGGATATGACTCTACTAAGAATACTACAACAATAATATCTGAGATAAGAAGGTGCTATGATAAACACAAAACATACTACTTTTAGTCACTTAGAGCAATATGATTATGGTTTAATAGTAAACTGAACATCACATTGATCCAACATTCATTCTTTTTAACACATACTAAAATAGATCCCCTAAACACTCTAAACATAATGCTCACAAAGAAAATCAAAGGCATACTACCTTAAAGCATGGACAAAAGATACATGTTTTGAAAATAGAATAAGTTCAATTTTCAATTTGTCCTATTTTTAGGTTTAAGTATAATTAAGTTTTGAAATCTAAGTGTTCAAGTTTGAAAATATACAACTAAAAGTTTAAGTTTAAGTTTCAATTCAACTAGTTCAAGTTTCAATTTAAAAAAGATGTGCATAACAGTTTTAAGTTTCATTTTTTCAACCAGTTAACAACTAGTGGTGTTCCAATATACCCAGAGCTCCCAATATACAAATTCAATCTCTGATACTAGATGTAACACCCTGCCAAGAGATCCCAAGGAAATAACCTAAAGTTTTACTAATTTTGGTGATGTAACACCCCACCAAGGGATCCAAAAGAACTAACCTAAAGTTTCATTAAGTTTGCTAATACGTTTTTTTTTAAACAAGAAGAATAACATACACATCAAACACATAGTAGTGGAAGTAATAACATATAATCAACTAAAAGCATACATAACAGGTTACATTCCTTAAGGATCCCATGACATTGAATCACATTTAAATTCTAATTAATACTAAGTCTAATAACTACCACATCCATATAAAAGAATAATAGAAAGCCCAAAATCCATTTAAATAATATACATTTGTTCTAAATGCCACTTGGCAATAAAATTCAAAATGCTCAATTATCCACTATACATGTCACAGGGTATGAAAGGCTAAAAGAATATACATATGTAAAACTAGAAATACACCTTCCTACTTGGATCCATGATACAAGTACAATAAAATAAATGAAACCATCCACCATACATGATATATCCATCCATCATAAAAGATATATAAATCCAACATGAAATAAAACCATCCATCATAAAGATACATAGATAGAATGAAAGTAAATGCAGACAAGGAAGCTCCAGCCATGGTGACTACGAATGAATCTCAATGGTAAGAGTAAAAAGCACTACCACCTGACTATGTGGAACTGAAATGGCCCACTCCCACCATGTAGAGGAGATAGTCTCAAGTCCAAAATAGGATAACAAACCAAATATCAAAAGATACTCTCTAAGGAAATCCTAAAAGAAAACTAACTCAAAGGTTCCAAAATAGATTGACATCTAGACCCAAAAGCACACAAGATAGGTAAGAAACCTACCATGTAAGTAGGCAAGTGTCATCACAAAAATCACACTAGAGTTACCTTGGGAATCTCTTAGGACCCCAACCCCCCTAGTGATCCCTATGTGGCCACTAGTATCCTCTTATACTGACAAGGCATACTATGGATGCAAGGTCGCAACCAAGCATTCTCTCTACTCCCATCCTAGTTTGTACTAGCACTTGGGGCATGGGTGAGAATATACAAAGACTCTTATTAGGTTCATTTTATTCCCATTTAGTGTAGTGTTTTCACTTATTAAACAACTTACAATGGGTTACCCTAGGAACTATAATCACCCAAAAATGGTCATCTAGACCATTAGGCCCCTTCTCAACATTTTGGCTAATTTAATTAATCACTTACCTTGACCAAATTTCTAATAATCAATTAATTTGATTATAACCTATAGTTTGACTATGCTATCCTAAGTTGATTATTTGATTAAAAGAACATGTCCCCTTTTAATTAAATAGAAAGACCCCATTCTCCTAACCCAATTAAAGTGCACACATAAAGTCCTTTTCTATTTTTGAAATTAAAAGAAAAGCTTATGAGACTTTTGTCTTATATGATAAGTCAACTCATTTTCTATTGGCTGACTTGTGTGTGCACACAGATCCCTCCCATTTTCAAACTCAACTGTTGATCATCCTCTCTTTCAATCTTTATTTCTACCATCCATGTAGCTTTAAAAGCAAGAGAGCTTCTCCCCTCAAAGCATCCACACTCTTGAGTATTGTTATGCTGCAAGATTCCATTGGAGTGCTTGAGAGCTTTTGTGGAGACCATTACCTTCTTGTTTCATTCCTTGCATTCATGGCATTTTATTTAAATGGAATCTTAGCTTAGTTTGCATATAGTGTAGTTCTTTTGCAAGTAGCTTAGATCACATAGTCTAAATAGGATGGTTGTGATACTTTCATTTGTGTAGCTTAGTTGCATTCTTTCATTACATGCATCAAGAGTTCTTTGATAGTAGCATTATTGCTCTTGCTCAAAGAATCTCCCATTTCATGGCTTACTAGCAAGGGCTGCATCTCTAAGGCTTAGATGAGAGCCATTTTATGCTTATTGTATGATTTTTCACTCCATGACTAGGGGGCCCTAAGCTGGCATTCAAGTTTTCTGACCCATGGAATACCTTGGATAGAAGGGTTTAGGGAAGTGCACTCTTTTTGGTGTACATTTTTTGGCACCCATCATGGAGTAGAATAGTAGTTTTGTCCTTAGTTTTTCTATTTTTGTCATCATTTTAACTTTCTATTTTGCATTTTCATTTTTATAGTCATAGCTCTGGGCGATATTTTTCTAGTTGTGCATGATAGTTCATAGTACTGTTGTGTGATACATTTTTGGAAATAGTGTCACATGGTTATACTAAACTATATCGCCTTTGCATACAAAGTTCTGTCACCTGGCTTAAAGAAGAATATCGCATAAAGAAGTTCTATTGTATGGATATACTAAGAAGTATTGTACGATAGACTTCCAATGAAAACTATCACCTAATAGAGATTTATTTTTCATTTGAGGTTTCTTGTTTAGTTTTGATTGTTGTTTGCTGGTTGCTGGTTTTTATAGGTCTCTAAACTATTTGTAGAAATCCATTGGCAGATTTTTTTTGTTTTGTTTTGAAAGCTAACCCTTGGCACTAATGGTTGTGGTCGTAGGTTGCGATATTTGAAAGTTTGAAACCTTGCCTAAAAAGAACACATGTCAAAGCTCCAAATGCAAAAAGGCTACTAACACGTGTTTGGGGGCTGCTCGACACAATAAAAACCAAAACTTGCTTGTTATTTTTATTTCATGTGCGGCATATACTAGTTGTTCATTTTTTTAGGCATGTTAAAACTTGTAATTGGGATTCCTTGATGAAAGGAGATTATGCTTTTCACCCTTGAGGTGAATCAAAAATCTTGACCCACCTTTGGATTTTGAAAGCAAGTGGGTAATTTACTCTTCTTGGTGTGTTTGAGTGACACGATTGGAATAGGAGAGTATGCTCTTCACCCTTGAGGTGAATCAAAAATCTTGACCACCAAGAATTGATCTGCTCAATATTTAGTTAGGATCCTTTAGCAAGCCTGCTCTCGGACAACCTGAGAGGAATGACCCAAGTGGGGACAAGTAGATTACCTGACTCTTCCAACCCACTATAAACTCAAGGCTATCAAGGACACAAAACCTTGGTAGACATAGTGTTTGTCTTTGCTTAGTGTGATCGCTTATGGGATTTTGACCATAGAGAGATCACTAGGAAAGAATGCTTAAGATGCTCTTATAGCCATGAGGCTTGTTACCCACCGGAAGGTGGGGTGTCCTGTAATTGGGAGAAATAGGAACACTATGAATAGAAGCCCTATCTAGACACCCTAGGTTAGTATGCACCCTATTTTGCCACTCAACTTCTTGATGCAAGGATCGATCCTAGTGGACTACCCAGATCACCCCAAGATTTACACTCACCATATGTGTTCCCTTAGTTGTGCTTATGACACTTCTATGAAAAAGAAATAATGGGGAGATAATGCAAAATTTTGCATTATCTCCCAATTCCAGACAATGGTGCAGGGTTAAACATTATCTCCTTTAATGTCATTCAATAGTTGGGCATGTTAGAATTTTCTATCGATCCTAGCCACAATATCACCATAAAAGCTTACAATGAAGTTGAAAGACCTTCCAAGGGTCTAATTGTGCTACTAATTTGAATTGGTCTAGTGGAAAAGGATGTTCTTTTCCAAGTTCTAGATATACCCCTTGCATATAATTTGCTGTTGGGATGACCATGGATTCATGATATGCAAGCAATGCCTTCTTCATATCATCAGTGCATCAAGTTCCCTTTCAATGGCACTAAAGTATTTTTCCCTAGTGATAACTCAATATCCATCAATCCATTATCTACTGCTGAAACACTAGTTGCCAATAATCGCTCTTCTCATGAGCCAACACCATCTCTTGTAGAATGTGAATAAAAAATGAAAATGATGAGGCTTGGTATGGGAGAATACACTTTAGACTCTATTGCTACTTTACTACTTTCCCCTCAATATTATGGGAAATTGTCCACCAAAAAGAAACCTTCTGCATCTGCCATGACACTTTTTGGCACCTTTTTCTAGTCCTTAGTTCCTTTGGAAGTGGAAAAAGAAGAACAAGCTATTAAAGACTAGATAAATAGGGGAAAGGATGATGAAGAGGATGTTATAGTTAACACTCCCATTTCCCCCAAACAATATGAAAAATAATATGAGATGCTTGAAAATATGGGCTATTAGGGTCATGGGTCTCTAACTAGTAACCAAAATGCTCTAGCCAAACCTTTAAGTCATACCCAAGGTCATGATGCATGAGACACTACTAGCTTAGGATTTGGGATAGAGGATAATACACCAATGTCTACTCAAAATGCACCCATATCTAGTGACTCAGAAGACAATGATCCTCCCTTTGTTGCTACTACTTTAGAAGATGAAGACTTTATGCCAAAAACTTCTCTTCTTTGGGGGGAGGATACTCCAAATGCCAATAATGATGCTAAAACTTCTACTTCTTGACAACTAGAACAAGATGAATCTGATCATGAGAACATGAATAGAGGCTGGATTCGACAAAATATTGCTTTCATAATTGCTAGGGGTTAGAGTACAGACTCAATAATATGAATGGGAAAGTTTATTGGATGCTTCTTGTGAACTAGGAGTGGATTTTATTCATGCCTATGTAACTTAACTAACTTTGGTCAACAAGTCTAGTGTAGGGTTAGATGAGTTTGGCCCACAATATGCTTTAGTGGATCACACTAGTCCCTCTAGGGCTATTCCTGATTTGGATACCTTTGCAATGTTCAATATAGGCTCACCTTCACATGTCACTAGAGATGACTATTTTCATATCAATCACCTTAAAGCTTCTCCCTCACTTTCATTAATCCATCCCGATCTCATAGATTGGTCCAATCAATACCAAGCACTAGAAATATTATCTTTCTGCAATGACTATGAAATTTATTGATACCTAAATGCCATTGAACCTGTCACTTCTTCCACTAGTGAACCTACAATTCACATGATAGAATTAGATATCAAGTACCTTAGTCATAAAATCAAAAGAAAAATAAACAATCAGATGGAAAAAACCATGTTGTGGTGGTGTCTGAACCTAAAAAGGGTAAAAATAAAGATGTATCTAATGATGAAAACCTCTTTGAGGCACTCGTAGATGAGGTACTTGGTAGTCTACAAAGTTATTTTCAAGATAGATCATTAGTTCTTATTAAGCCTATGCAACCAATCAACTTGGGAACATAGGAATCTCCTAAAATTATCCATGTAGTTCAATCATTGTTAGCTAAAGAAAAGGAGTAGTTTATCCAAATTTTCCAAGATAAAAAAAACCCTTTTGCATGGACATACTTTGACATGCCTAGTCTTGACATATATCTTATCGTG
Organism: Cupressus sempervirens; assembly: GCA_028749045.1. Taxonomy (NCBI): domain Eukaryota; kingdom Viridiplantae; phylum Streptophyta; class Pinopsida; order Cupressales; family Cupressaceae; genus Cupressus; species Cupressus sempervirens. Next base: position 473,549,595 of record CM053784.1, read on the forward strand.
CATCATTTATCTATTTCTCCCAATATTAAGCCCATTAAAAAACATTTAGGAAAATGCATCCCCATGTAGCTTTGTTGGTAAAAGTAGAGTTGGAGAAACTTTTGAGTGCAAACTTTATTAGAGAAATTGACTATGCGGAATGGATTTCCAATATTTTACCTATATCTAAGCATGAAAAAACCATTCGAGTTTGTATCGACTTTAGATATCTTAACAAGGCATGCCCCAAGGATGATTTCCTGCGACCAAATATTGATATGATCGTAGACATGACTATGGGGTATGAAATGTACTCCCTTATGGATTTGTTTTTTTGGTATAACCAAATTAAGATAGCTCCAGCTGATCAAGAGAAGACTGCCTTCACATGTGCATGGGGTACTTTTTGTTGGAACGTTATGCCTTTTGGGCTTAAGAATGTTGGTGCTACCTACCAAAGAGCAATGACCACTATCTTCCATGACATGATGCATAAAAATATGGAAGACTATGTTGATGATACATTGGAAAAATCTAGGACAAGAGACACATACCTTCAAGACCTTAGTTTGATATTGGACTGTATGGAACAATTTCAACTTAGGCTAAATCCAAAAAAGTGTGTGTTTGGCGTCGCTTCGGTAAAGTTGCTAGGTTACATTATCTTAGCAAAAGGAATTGAGGTTGATCCTAAAAAAGTCCAAGCTATCATGGATATGCCTCCTCCAAATAATATGAATCAACTTAGAACTCTACAAGGATGTCTACAATCCATAAGAAGTTTGATTCCTCAATTGGCTGATAAAGCTCAACCTTTCAATAAGAACTTGCAAAAAGGTTCTACACAAATTTGGAATAATGAATGTCAACAAAGTCTAGATCAAATCAAAGGGTACTTGGAAAAACCTTCAGTCTTGATGCCACCTATTCCAAGAAAACCTTTGATCTTGTACATCTCAGCTATAACTTCTTCTTTAGGAGAACTATTAGCCCAAAGTGATGAGACAGGTAAAGAACATGCCATATATTATATTAGTCAAACTTTAGTTTCCTATGAGATGAATTATACCAGCATTGAAAAAGCTTGTCTTGCGGTGGTCTTTGCCTCTCAAAAGCTTCAACATTACATATTGGCACTTATAGTCCACCTAGGTACTAAAATTGATCCTTTGAAATATTTGTTGAGAAAAGCTACACTTATTGGTCATCTAGCTAAATGGATGATGATTCTTTTAGAATTTGACATTCAGTATGTTGAATGTAAAGCCATCAAAGGACAAGCTATAGCTGATCAACTTGCTAATTTTCCTTTAGAGGATACAACACACATACAAGTTGAATTTCTAGATGCCTTAATAATGTACCTTATCTAAAGAGCTTGGAAAATATTTTTTGATGGTTCTCACACACAAAATGGAGCTAGAGCTAGTATATTGTTTGTTTCTCCTCATGGGTATACGATTCCCAAATCTTACAAGTTCTTGTTCCCTTGTACAAAAAACATCATTGAATATGAGGCTTTAACAAATGGGATCACTATGGCTCTTGAATGGAGAATAACTGAATTACATATCTATAGGGATTACTAACTTGTTGTTAATCAGGTGAATAATGACTATCAAACGAAGGATGAAAAGTTGATACCTTATAAATAGTTGATAGATGCTCTAAGGAACTACTTCACTTTTGTGAGATTTTAGAAAATTCCTAGGGTAGAAAACAAAGCTGGTGATGTTATGGCTACTCTAGCATCTATTCTCCAACTACAAGAACATGAATCTTGATTTGAGTTCTTGGTGGAAGAATTGTGTCATCCTACTTATGATTCCTCCGATAATCAAGTGATTTGCACTATTTTAGGTTGTGATTCTTCTCACTATGCTGACATCTCTTACTTGCATGATCAAATCATTCCTAAGAACCTCATATGCAACCAAAAACTCCAATTCCTTCATAACGCCTCACATTATATTTTGGTCTCTGGTGACTTGTATAGAAGGGGTCTAGATAGAACTTTGCTTAGGTGTTTAGAGCTAGAAGAGTCTGAAAAGGTACTTGTTGAAGTCCATGATGGCATTTGTGGGACACATTCTAATGGCCTTGCACTTACTCAGAAGTTGCTTAGGGCAGGTTATTACTGGCCAACTATGTAAGCCGATGTTGTCCATTATGCCAAGTCTTGTAAAAAATGTCAACTCTATGGTAACTTAATCCATGCTCTGGGACATGAATTGATCCCTTCTGTGACATATTGGCCATTTCAACAATGGGCCTTTGACTTGGTGGGTAAAATTCACCCAAGTTCCTCTAGTGGCCACAAGTTCATCATTATTGAGTATTTCACTAAATGGGTCAAAGTTGTACCATTATCTGCTACTATAGGCAAACATGTTTCCCTATTCATACTAAATCACATCATTTTTTGATATGGTATCCCCTCTATTGTTACTGATAATGGAGGACAATTCAAAAATAAGGACTTAAGACAACTATGTAAAAAGTTTAAGATCAAACAACACTAGTCCTCTATTTATTACCCTCAAGGGAATGGTCAAGCAAAGGCTTCCAATAAAACATTGCTGAAAATCCTACATCACATAGTTCATAAGTCTGGGAGAGATTGGAACCTATAGATAAATCCAACACTTTGGGTCTACAGGACTACTATTTGTGCTCCTATAGGGGCCATGCCCTTTTCTACATCTATGGTTTTGAGGCTATCCTCCCATTAGAATTAGAGATCCCTTCCTTGCAAGTCTCTTTGCATGGGTTGATAACTGATGAAGATCATAGAGCTATGCAAATATAGGAATTAGAGACCCTTGATGAGCATTATAAAGAAGCTTTGGATCACATGAGGGCTTATCAAAAGTGTATGTCCACTTAGTATGATAAAAAATTTCATCCACATGAGTTTCAAGTTGGTGACCTTGTGCTTAGAGAAAATCCAAAGAATCAATAAAATAGAGAGCAAAAGGGAAATTTTGAACCTAATTGGTTAGGCCCATACATTATCATAGCAGTATTTGGGTCTGGTGCTTATCAGTTGTTTACTCCTGACGGGGAAGAGCTTGTAGAGCCTATCAACATCCTACACTTAAAGAAGTTATATGCTTAAAAGGCTTACTGCTCAAACTATCTTGTACATATTTATGATCCTGAAAAAATCCTAAAAATAAAAATTTTCAAAAAAATCAAAAAATGAAAAAAAATCTACGAAGTGGTGAAAACTTGGAAATAGATGCTACTTGAGACCCTTTCACCTATGTCTATCAGTCTCATTCACTTCACTAACCCAGTTCCTAGCTTGGAGTTGTTTCTTGTCCTCGTCTTGGGGGCACAACTGCTTAGCCTACTTGAGGTTTCCTTGTGCACTAGGATTTCTTTGACAACTCACAAAATAGTGTTTCTCAACACTACCCCCAACTTGACATCAAGTGTTTCTCAACACTTTTTAGATAGCTTACCTACAATCTTCGATGCCGTGATATTTCTCACTACCAGGATCAAGCTTTAAAGAAATAGCCAAGTGACTTACACACACGCTATTAAACACTTAAATGATTGAGTTATGTTGATATTTATTTACTTTTTGTGCTATCTATGATGATTTCTTTACTATGTGTTCCCTCCCTAATATTCTCTCGAGGATGTCATTGACTAGAAGACTAGGGCATGGGGCATGTTTTGTTGATTCTTGCTTGTGGGTATACTTTATTTGTCTATAGCATTTTCAAGCGTTTCATGCTGATCCTATTTGACATGTAGACTTATAAATGTATCATCCTTGATTGTTTTTCTCAAGACTGCACTTGAGGGTTATTCTGGCATTTATGCCTTGATATAGGTGTAATCTTGCTATATCAAAATTAGGGAATCTGATCATGTAGTCATCTTGACTTCTATGTCTTTGATGCTTAGATTAGATTCCCACATACCTATCTAATATCAATCATATTCATATCCTCATAGTTATACTAGTGATGGATATATAATCTCATGATGTTCCTAATAAATTCTCAATGATGAAATAAGAGTCTAAATGTTATGTGTCCCTTGCCGATAACCCACTTTGAATATTAGCTTGAAATTTTGGTTCATTTTTCTATTCTAGTATTGCATTTCTACATATGGGGATAACTCTCTCTTTATATTTTTTTTTGGATCTATCAGTTAAATACTTTCATGTCCTTCTTTTCTTTCTTTATCATGTCTTTTACCTTCTTGATCTTTCATTTCATATCTATCTTGCTATTCTGTCATCACTAGGGGTTAATCTAAACATCACATTCAATCCATCCAAGTGTTACATATTTTCAAAAACATAAGTCTATATAATACACATGAGAGCTAACAACATCATACATAAGAGAGACACATGAGCATAAGTATCCAACTAGACACATACATGAGCAAGAAACAGAAACATCACATGGAAACTAAAATGCTAAAATATCCATTTGAGACAAGTACACAAGATTTCCAATTGAATATACCATCTCATATATATATATATATATATATATCTCAATATGCCATAGTACATATACAAAACAATGAGATCCAAAATCTAGATATCCGTCTCAAAAATACATGATGTACAATCAAAATGTCCAAGCTATCAACCTATGACTGACTTCCACCCTTTGTAGCAAGTGGAGGTGGTGGCCATGGTGGTGGAGCTTGTCTCCTATCTGGTGATTGTACTGCACCCTCTGATCTCCCCACATGCTTTGAGTAATTAGGTAACCCCTACCCCAGTGGTACCACCCCTCTATATGTAGCATAATAGTATGTGGCCTAGGCACCATGATGAGCTACAACATGGTTTGCATCATCCCTCTCCTTGTGGAGCTCATCTCCTTGTGTTCACTCATCCATGAGATGCTGATCACACACTGCAATAGTAACCCACACTGCCTACAACTCTGCCTCCAATGTGTGGATCCTAGCATCCCACTCACCATCACCCCCCCTAACTAGCTGCTCTAGCTCTAGCTCTGCTCTTGTAGCTCATCACCACCTTAGTGGAACCTCCTCCTCCTCCTCCTCCTTATCCTCCTCCATTTCCTTTCTCCCTATGCCCACATCGTCCTTCTCCCTAATCAAGATCCCTCTCCAACCTCCATCTATCTCACATGCTTGCCTCCACCTTTGCCTCTGCCTTCATCGCCTTTGTGTCCCCCTCCTATGGGTCACGCATCAAGCTCAATAAACTAAAGGAATGGGTGTCTTTGCATCTCATATAAATATATAAGATATGCCCCTGCATTTGCCACATATGGATGATAATCCCAGGGAGTTGCTACTAAAGTTGTTGCATCCCATACTATCATCTAATAGTCCAATATCAGTAACCATCCTAGTGCCTCATCTAAGTGCATCTGAGCATAGGTGGTAGTCTCCACCAATATCCCCTATTGCTCTACAAACTATTTCCATACTCAACTCATCACAAAACACTCTATGATATCTTAGCTCTGACCCACTAGTGGCCTACTATATCTCATATAATCTTGCTCCCAAGAATCTAACCATCTATGGCACTCTTGGTATAACCACCATGTGAATGCCATTAGCTCATCAAAAACATGTCGATAGTAGGTCACATCCCCATTATGTCTCTATGGGATAAAACCTCTATACCTAAAAATGTAGGGCTAGCTCTGCTCTCATGGCTACACCCATGGTCTAATCATAGCAATGTGCTCCCAAGCCTAGATCTGTGCCAGCACAACACTGCATGCCCATGAGCCACCTCCATGATACACTATCTCATGAAGATCATGATACATCTTTGCCAGTATCACTAGTCCCCATGCCATCCTACATGGATGTGAAACTAGATCAAACACCAATCGACCCCATCCTAGTGGGAAGCCCTTCTAGCCTTGGTCTGTCACCAAGGCTTGGGCTACCAACAAACATAACAAGCTCGGCAAAGAGAAATCATCTCCATACTCAAGAATCAATCTCTCCTAGCCCAAATGATAGTCTAGGATGGCCATATCATGAAACAACTATTGCATCTATGCTTGGCCCTTTGTTAGGGTCTAATCATAGTACACTTGTGACATCACCAAAGTTTGGCATTAGTATGCCTGACATCAAAAAACAAAATTGGTAACACATGACCAAGAACTATTAATCAAACAACTTATCGACTCACCATGGCATGGCACTTGAAGAATCTCATACACATCCTCTAATGTAATCAAGGCTTGTCTAGTTGGTAAATGAAAAGTGTTATGCTCGCTATGCCACCATTTAGCTAATGCAGTCAGCAATCCATGGTTTTCTCGTATATGGGGCATCTATATGACCCATTGCAAACCCATAGTAGATATGGCAGCTTGCTCATCATCATTCAAATAATCTACAACATGCAGCCCCACCACTTTGGGGGCTTTGATATGTAATGTTAGAAATACCTCCCGTCAACACAAAATGTGCAAATGTTAGTAACATATCAAAAACATGATCATAACGCAAAAAAATTCACCAAAACATAGCTGTGTGATACTTTTTTAGACTGTAGGCAGTACAATTTGTTGGAAGTTTATTGCATGACACTTTTTCTAAGGGCATGTGATACAATTTTGTCTTGCGACATTTTGCACCAGCTCGTGCGACATATGGGTTTGTCCCAAATGACATTTGATATAACATGAGTGTGATACTATTTCAAAAAAAAATTGTCGTGTGACATTTACCAATGTAGTTGTGTGATACTTTTTAAGTGTCAGGCAATATTTCTCTCAAAACCCTTCGTACATGCAAAAAAGTACATAAAAAGGCTTGAAAACATGAGAAAAAGAGGTTACTTACCAACACCCTATACTGCTCTAGCCGGTTGTGCAATCGGCTATACTCGAAATGATGTCGATGAAGAGGAATGTTCACCAATGCCATGATGCTCTCTGGACCACTCAAAATCTCTCACCAAATAACAAAAAACAAAATGAATTTGAAAAAGACACTTGGGCCCCTTTTATAGCTTTCGACCCTATTTTGACCTATTTTTTAAACCTCTTGGAATTGTGTGAAAATTGAACCCCTGGCTAATTTTGATGTCCTAGATCCATTTTCAGGATTGAAATTGAAATTTGAGTTCATCTTGATGGTCAAAATCAAATTTTAAAATTCTACTTTCTTCTAAGCATTTAGCTGACCTTTTAAGACCTACTCGCCGAATCATCACTAGGGCATCTCCATTTCTTCATGTCTTCACCATTTGTACACTTCATATCTCCTTTTATTTTCCTTTTCATATCTAAAATCACTTTTTTACTCGATTTGACCTAATTTTTATGCTTTATCTTTCACGATCAACTCTAGTCAAATTGGGACATTCTCTCACTTCGTCATAGTCACTCTTTGGTTCTAATCATTCGTCTGTCATCTTGGAAATTGTTATCTCTTGATTTATTCATATTTAGCTCATTTTTAAATTCCCCTTATCTCATTCAATTTCAGTCTTGAGGGGGCAAAAATACTCTATCATCGCTTGCTATAGTTGTCTATTTCTTAGGAGCATATGATTGATCTTTTCACTTGTTCCTGACCTATCTAATTTTCTAGGTTTTAGTATTATTCTTGGATTTTGACATCATCTTTTTCGAGTGTTTAGTACTACTGCTATTAGGCTGCACATTCAAGATTCACTATCTCTTCTTGCATTTCATTCTTTGGAATTAGATATTTATGTTTATTGATGCCTACTTGGCTTCTATTTTCTTTGACATAATGTGTTCTCAGATCGATCACACATTAGTCAAAGAGAGGAAAATGTAATCACCCAAAAATGGTCATCTAGACCATTAGCCCCCTTCTTAGCATTTTGGCTAATTTAATTAATCATTTACCTAGACCAAATTGCTAATAATCAATTAATTTGATTATAACCTATAGTTTGACTATGCTATCCTAAGTTCATTATTTGATTAAAAGAACATTTCCCTTTTTAATTAAATAAAAAGATCCCATTCTCCTAACCCACTTAAAGTGCACACATAAATTCCTTTTCTTTTTTTTAAATTAAAAGAAAAGCTTATGAGACTTTTGTCTTATATGACAAATCAACTCATTTTCTATTGGCTGACTTGTGTGTGCACACGGATCCCTCCCATTTTTGAGCTCAACCGTTGATCATCCACTCTCTCAATCTTGATCTCTACCATTTGTACAACTTTAAAAGTACGAGAGCTTCTCCCCTCAAAGGATCCACACTCTTGAGTATTGTTATGCTGCAAGATTTCCATTGGAGTTCTTGAGAGCTTTTATGGAGACCATTACCTTCTTGTTTCATTCCTTGCATTCATGGCATTTTATTTACATGGCATCTTAGCTTAGTTTGCATATAGTGTAGTTCTTTTGCAAGTAGCTTAGATCACATAGTCTAAATAGGATGGTTGTAATACTTTCATTTATGTAGCTTAGTTGCATTGTGCATTCCATTCTAGCTTAGTTTCATTCTTTCATTGCATGCATAAAGAGTTCTTTGACACTAGCATTCTTGCTCTTGCTCCAAAAATCTCCCATTTCATGATTTACTAGCAAGGCCTGCATCTCTAAGGCTCAGCTGAGAGCCATTTTATTCTTATTGTATGCTTTTGCACTCCATGACTAGGGAGTCCTATACCGACATTCAAGCTTTCCAACCCATGGAATACCTTGGATAGAAGGGTTTAGGGAAGTGCACTCTTTTTGGTGTACAGGAATCACTTAGGGCCCTGGCCCCCATTGCAAGCCACTTCCTGACGCTACATATAGATTACCTACCCTAGGCTCATAAAAGTACAAATCAATAATCATATAAAAATCACCTCAATCTTATAAAGTCACTAGAAGGCATCAAAAGATAATCATAATAATCACGTCAGTTCTCTATGAGCAATTGGAAAGAATCCCAAAAATAATATTGATCGAAGACTCATAATGATTAAGTCAAACATGTCACAACATGACATTGCCAAGAACAAAGAAAAAAAAACACCTCAATTATATCAAAGTGACTGGAAAGTAATTCAAATATAACTAATTGAGGACTAAAAATGGTTAAGTCAAGTAGGACATATATTCACCTCAGTACCACATAGGAACACTAGAAAGCAATAAAAATCAATAGAATAATCAAACATCATAGAGCATACCAAACACATTACCATGGTTGGGTTTAAAGAATCAAGATCAAAACATCATCATGACATCACAAATACAGAACTCCTGAGCTTTTGGGTAACATCCTAAAATGTGTCAAGGCTAGGTCAAACCTCGAAAACCCAAAAGCACAGACAACTAACAGTACAGTTTCGTAGTTCGAGTTTGATTTGGAAACATGAAGTTGAATTAAATAGTAAGGTTTAAGTTTCTAGTTTACTATATGTTTCGAGTAAATAAGTTTCTTAGTTAACCCTTACAATTACCCATTCTTATATTTAAATGATTGCATAATTACCCCTATTCGATTTTAAATCAATTTTCTAAAATACTCCAAGAAAAATTATTTATTGATTTCAAATAAATCAATTTACAATTTTTAATAAACTCAATATTATTGTTAATAATAATTAAATAAATTAAAAACTTCATTTTATAACATTCTTTATTAATTAACCTTAATTAAACTAAATTTACTTAAGTTAATTATTAATTTTAAATATAAAACTATATAAATATTATTTAATTAATTATTAATAAGTATTAATAAAATTTATTTATCAATAAAATTTACTAATAAATTATAATTTAAATTTTAACAACTTCCATATAATCAAATTTATCTTATTAAATAACTAATAATATAATTTAATTATTATAAAATAATAAAAATAAATTAAAATAAAAACCCCTTTTATTTAAATAACCAACCCATGCGATTATTAATCACAGGTAGCCGTAAGTCTACGGTTGTCGTTGCAGTCATACTGCAACCGCAGTCATAGGCTGTCGTCGGCTTTATAGCCGTTGTAATAATGTAAGGGGGGGGATGGGTAAAACTCCCTCCCCATAATATATATATATATATATATATAAACAATTTCCATTTTAATCTGATAAGGGAAATACAGACAACCATTCGAATCTTCAATCTAGAATTTTCATTTTCAAATTCAAACACTTCCCAAATTAAATTCTAATTTCTTTTAGCTTCAGAACGAGGGTTTTTAATTGAATTTTTCCTTGATCTCTTCGCACACAAAAAGAATCAACATGCATACCAAAATTTCACAATATAAAAAATTCATCACAGGAATTAAGCAAGCAACCATTTAATAGACATGATGAAGACAGGAAGAAAAGAGTGTATTTAAAATATGTGAAAAGCACAAGCATCTACTTGGACACTGATACTAATCACTTCGCCCAATAAAATTATAAAGAAATTCCTCCTCTCAGAACCTTCTCCTTTCCAAAAATTTCTTCCTTCTCCAAAATTCGCTCTCAAAATTCACCTCCCTAAAAAATGAACCACCAAATTGTGATAAGGAGTTCTTTCCCTAAACTTGGGGCACTAATTGTGCGTTCACCCGAGAGAACTCCTTGCTCACCAAACCTCAACTCTAAATTAACTTTTCTTTGTCTTTCCTTTATCTTTTTTTTCATGCACATTTATGAATTATAAAATAAGTTTATTTAATTTTCACTTGGCTTCTCCTTTAATTAATTTATTGAATTTTAATCTCATGCGCATTTTATGCAATTAAAATATCTTTATTAAATTCACTTGTTTTATTAATTTCTTGTATTTTAATCTCATACATACATTATGCAAACTTAAAACTTTTAATAAATTAATATATTTTCACTTTTACATTTATTTTTGAAACTTAATTGATAAAATATTAACTCTAAATATATTATTATTAAATTAAATTAATATTATCATATTCTAAATTTATTCTTATAAATTTTATCTTCAAATTTAATTCTTTTTATTTAATTAATTTCTTAATTAAATATAATTAAATATTAAAATATCATAATAATTTTTCATTAAATTAAATCATTAATTTAATCTTTTAATTAGACTTAATTAATAAAAAATTCACCAAAGACTCATAAAACAAAATACGAAAACCCATCATAGCAAAACACATACAAAATTAAAATAAAGGGTTATAATCATGAATTAACATCATTCAATGCATTCAGAAGGTACTCGACTCAAATACTTGTCCTAATTTTCAAATAGGACAAATGGCATAAAGGTTTAGGATTTGTACTTAAGAATTTATCTCCCCTCTCTTACCATTGAGATAATGCAATAGGGTATGCTAATCCTAGCAATTCAAGGAAGTTGATACCCGATATGTATAACTTGTATAAAATCCATGCATGTACAAACACAATATTCTAAGCTAAATAGGCAATGGCAGGAAGTGGTGCATTGTGTAGATCCCAACTAGTGGGTGACTATGATTCCCTTAACCACATAGAAAGGGCATACATAAAGAAAACATACACGCACGCCATACACATGCAGTATGGGGTAAGTATCCATAAAAATACACATAATAATCCATCTAACTAATCATCATCAATTACTAAAATCATTGAATAATCATCATGCATACATGAAATATAAAGTACACAGTAATCTCATCATAAAATTAACTAAAGTTGAAACAATATCTGATAATCTCAAAACAATGCTACTAATCATCAAACATAAAAATGGTCTAAAAGAGTTTGGCAATAAAAGAAAAAATGCAAACTAGGGTAGACACTACATCCACCCCCATAGACTTAGGCTTACTTTTGGAAGCCTACAAGAAAAGTAAAACTAAAGAACTCACTATGCGGGTCGCATTAGACCCTTTCCCCCTGTAGGAGAATATGACTCCATTGAGAACACTACAACAATAATATCCAAGATAACAAGGTACTATGATAACCATATGACATACTACTTTCAGTCACTTAGAGAAATATGATTCTGGTTTAATAGTAAACTAAAAACCATATTGATCCAACATTCATTCTTTTAACAAATACTGAAATAGATCCCCTAAACTCTCTAAATAGAGTGGTGGTGATGGTTCTTACTCCAAGAATAATTACAATGCTCAGCACAATAAGCGACATCAGCACACTTAGCCTACACAGAGCGGCCAGTCTTTTGCTAGTAGGAATAGCCACCAACAGTCAAATGAACCTCCTATATTATAATTTTCTGATTTGTGTGTTAAATCTTTTGTGCATCAGAAGTCTTAAATGATTAATATTTCAAGGATCTCATTTGAGAATTCGATCGATTGGTCATATTATCTCTATCAAGTATAAGCTGAGATTTTGTTTTATAAAAAAGGGAGCCTTTGCTTATTTTAAATTTTATTTAAAAAAAAATAATAAATACAATTATTATTATTATTAAAATGGGGTTTTAAAAAAAATTATATTAAATTTAAAAAATTATTTTTTTTGGAAGGTGGACTATCACATCCCACTCCCCAACTGGTGGTACATTGTCCAGGATAGTGGATTGCCGACAACCATTAAAGGTTGCACAATAGGCCACTACCATGGCAAAGCCGTGGCGGGCCACCCTTTTTAAAGGGTTGGTGTTGCATATAAAAAAATAGCACCTGCGATATTAGGAAAATCACAAGGTGAGATTGTTATGAAGTTTAATTTGTTTTTTTAAAAATTGATTTTATTTTTTTTTAAAAAAATTGTGTTATTTAATATTAATCTTTTTAAAAAAATATTATTATATAAAATTTTATTAATTTTTTTAACTTGTTATAATTAATTAAAATATAGTTAATTTAACTATTTAATTAATAATTAGTTTAACATAAACATAAATGTAAATATAATTCAATTAAATATACTATAATTAAATTTATTTAAAAATAAAGTTTAGATGATAAGGGAGAGACTCTTAAATTTTTCCTTATTAAATTGTAATTATTCTATTGGAATTGCAATGAGGGTCATTTTACCCTTAGAATACTTTAGAAAATTGATTTCAAGAATTATGGGGTTAAACCTTAATTTTATTCAAACAAATGAGTGAGTTAAACTATAGGGTAAATGGAGAATCTTTTTACTTTAAACATACACTGAAATAAAAATTGAAACCCTACATTTAACTCAACCATGTGTTTTAAAGACAACCCAAAACATGAAACTTACATCATGTTTTCTATGTGATGTTTATGTTTGGGGTTGACTAGATCGTTGATAAGTTCTAGGATGTTTACCAAAAGCTTGGGAGTTCTGTGAGTGTGGTATCATGCTGACTCGATCTTGATTGCATTTACTTAACCATGGTATGTGATGGTATGCTCTATGTTGAGTGTATTTATATTATTGATTACTATTTTTGGTGCCTTTGGAGGATGGCGAGATTTATGTTATGAGATATCTGACTTAACCATTTTTGAGTTAGTGATCAATATTATTAGGATACTTTCCAGTTGCTCATTGAGAACCGATGGGTATTGTGATTTATCTATGATGCTCTCCAGTCACTTGTATAAGACTGATGTGTTTTATTATGATTCTTTGATTTTTGATTTCATGAGCTTAGGGTAGGTTATCTATATGTAATGTTAAGAAGTGGCTTGCCATGAGGGCCAAGGCCCTAAGTGGCTGCCAAGGTAACGCATTGTAAGTTGTTTAATAAGTGAAAAAACTACATAAATGAGAGTAAAATGAACCTAATAAGAGTCTTTATATGTTCTTGCCCATGCCTCGAGTGCTAGTACAAACTAGGATGGCAATAGAGAGAATGCTTGGTTGCAACCTTACATTCGTAGTATGCCTTGTTAGTACAAGAGGACACTAGTGGTCGCATGGGGATCACTAGGGGGCTGAGTGTACCTATGAATTGTGGGCTTTTGAACCTCACAAACACTTCAACGTGGTCATTATTTGCGAAATCATCCTGGGATAAACATGGTATTGTCTACCCAAGACACCCAACAACACGACCCGTTGCCTCCTATCTAAAGGGTTTTTTGCTTATTAAATATCCTTAGATTTGAGGTGTAAGCAACCAAATCCTCTAAGAATGAATGATTTGAATGCATGCAATTAAGCTAGATGAATGAAAATTTACTCTAAATGAAGTGCAAGAAATTAATCTAAGAAATAAAAGACATTAAGCTAAATGTATGCATTATTAAGCTAGATGAGAATCTAAAAATGATAGCAATGTGGAAATTTAGAAAATAAGGTGAGTGCTCAATTCAATAGCAATTCAATACTATGAAAATTCAACCCCTGTGATGAGGAAATGAGGGTCTCTTAAATAGACTTTCCTAGAATCCATCAATGGTTGAGATCAATTTCAATCAATGGTCAGGATTGAAGATGAAGTTCAGTCATAAAGTAAGATTCCCAAATCAAAGGGAGTTAACTGGCTCAGATCTAAGTGTAAGAGTCAGTCAACTCAGATAGACTTCAATGTAAAAGCAAGTGATTTGGGTCACTTCTAATTTGATTAGTAGTGAACTAGGAATTTCCTTTTTGAACTGAAGAGAGATTTTGGAGAGATATTTAATTTAATAAAATGAGATATGCTCTCATAATTACCTTTTTCATTGAATTAAATAATTCTATTTAATTAATTAGAGGCACTTTTCTTATTTAATTAAACAACTTCATTTAATTAATTAGGAATGACTTCCCATTTAAATAAATAACTTTGTTTAATTAATTAGAAGTAAGTTCTCCATTTAATTAAATGATTTCGTTTAATTAATTAAAATAGGCATATTTATTAAATTAAATAAATTTAATTCCATAGTACATTAGCCTTAGGATATAATTTAATTTAATTAAAGTATAAATACTTAATAATTAAATTAAGTATTAATCAATAGGTTTAATGTGACTAATATGAGTAAATACTATAGGAATTAAATAATAAGCATGATGAATGCAGATTAGAGTTTTCTGTATCTGACAATTAAGTCAAGTAGTGAGTAGCAGAATAAGAATTTTCCTAGTGACACAGGACTTAGGATTGATTAGAAATAGACCAGAATTGGTATCATGAAAATGAGGCAATTTTGGGGTATTACATTTTGCCCCTCTTTGAATGAATGTGCAAGCAACACGTTCAATTCAAAGAAAAATTAGAAAGCATGATGTGAAGATGAGATTAGTTCCAAAGGTGATGACATAGAGACCAATTGATGAGCTTTTAAGGACCATCTCTAGAACAGAGCTTAATCCTAAGGGATCCAAGTAGAGCACTTAGATACCTAAGATTGATAGAATTTAAAAGACTATCTCTAGAATGGAGCATAATCTTTAAGGATCCAGACAGAATGCCTAGATACCTAAAATTGATAAGCATTTAAAAGGTTTCTTCATAATGAAGTTTGAGCTTTAAGGATCCAGATAGAACACCTAGATACCTGAATTGATAAGCATTTGAAAGGTTTCTTCAGAATGAAGTTTGACCTTTAAGGATCCAGATAAAACACCTAGATACCTGAAATTGATAAGCATTTAAAAATTTATCTTCAGAATGAAGTTTGACCTTTAAGAATCTAGATAGAACACTTAGATACCTGAGATTGAAAGCATTTAGAAGACTATCTCTAGAATGGAGCATAATCTTCAAGGATCTAGATAGAACACCTAGATACCCAAGAGTGATTATCATTTAGAAGATTATCTCTAGAACGGAGCGTAACCTTCAAGGATCCAAGTAGAACACCTAGATACTTGAGATTGAAAGCATTTAGAAGACTATCTCTAGAATGGAGCTTAACCTTCAAGGATCCAAATAGAACACCTAGATACCCAAGATTGAAAAAAAAAGATGACAAGGTCCAATCATGAGTCATAGAATCATCCCCAGAATGAGGCTTGATCCTCAGGAGTTAGGGTTTAGACTGTCCCAATACTTGTCCATCAAACTCTGAGAAGAGTTGTTATAAGGTTGATCAATTGATGAAAAGATAAGATAGATAGCAAAGATGCCAGATAGAAGGGAACAAGATGCCCCGAGTGATGAGATGCCCCAAGTGATAAGGACATAAGATGGGAACCAGATGCCCCAAGCAGTAGGTATTCAATGATGTAATCATCCTGCCCCCTCGGGAGTGAAATCAAAAGATGACACACCAAAAATATGATATGTAGTATATCATGAGATACAGAAGAAATCTGAGAATTACAGAATGTAGAAGAGATCAGAATGATCTGAAGAAAAGAGAAGAGATCAGAATGATCTAAAGAATATTCAGAGTTGTTATGTAATGATTGCGAGGTCTGAAAGACCAAGTTTGACCAAAATTTGACCAGATTTAGCCACAGTTGACTTGAGTTGACTTTTTCCAAAATGAGGTGTGAAAATATGGAGAATATAGAGTTTAAAGGATTCCAAGAATCACAAAGTATCAGAAAGATTTGGGCTGCACAAGTGTTCGTGACGTCAGTCTCCAAAATTTTAAAACATGTTTTTGAGGCTCTTAGGTGTGTCAAATTTTGAATTCAATCTTGAAAATGGATTCAGAATGGTCAAATTAGCCAAGGGTGTGATTTTTGCGCAAATCTGAGCACTTTGAAAAAATTTGGTCAACAACTATATAAGGGCCCAAGGGGTCATTTTCAATTCATTTGTGCTTTTTGTCTTCTATTGATTTTGAGCTTTGAGAGAGACATGGCAGTTAATGTGAGATATCTTCAATTCAAGCACTCCAAATGTCACAGTCGGCTAGTAGACTATGGACCACCAGTAAATTATTGAATCCCTTCCTTTGTAATTTTTCTTTCATGCATTTTGATGTCATTTATTGCATGTTTTAGCATGTTTTAGGATTGTCTAATTGGTCTTCATGTGAGACCTATCTCTTTTCACTCGAAGATATTCTTTCTTCGTGCAAAGAAATAGGGTGCAATGTTTCTTCGTGTGCGGTAGGAGGATCTTCGCACGGGAGGCACTTTGTCTCACTTGAAGAATGAGATTCTTTGCATGAAGGCCATTCATTTTTCACACGAACAGTTCTTTTCTCGCACGAACAACTCTTTTCTCATGTGATGATGTGATTCTTCGCACGAAGAAAGAATGTTTTCGCACGAAACTATGAGAACTTCGTGCGAGAGTTCATAGATTTTGCATGAAATCTCGTGATAGTTATGTTTAAAAGTTTTATTTTTGCACTCAAAAATTGCATTTTAATTTGTTTTGATGTATCGTTTTGACTTGATATAGATTGTTTCGTTTGTCATTTTCGTTGTTGTGCATGCAGGAGGTTTTTGGTGACGTTGCATTCAAGTCTCATTACCCACCATATGGGGAGCTATTATGGAGTCTTGATGATGCTGATCGGGCACACATTGCCCAATTGGGTTTGTCTTCTTGGTGTTAGATTCTACCCGTGATGGTGAATCACGGCCTTCTTAATACATTGGTAGAGCATTTCCATTCAAAGAAAAACACATTTCATTTTCCAGTGGGTGAGATGAATATCACTCTGAAGGACATCTAGAGGATCTTGCAAATTCCATTTCATGGTACCTAGGTCATCTCTAATACAGTGCCCTGAGCAGGGACAGAGGCACTATCTATTATTTTTTGGAGGGAGCTACCGAGAGGCAGGGCCATCAGCTGGGATGAGTTGATGCACACTTACAGACCCATGCACAGGCTAGCATCGATGATGGCTATATTTTTGAGCTATTTCTTATGTCTTGATAGAGGATAGCATGGTTTGGAGTGTGGGTGGGGTGTCATGCTTCGCAGGATGTTGGAGGCACCTGAGATCTTTGGGTGGGGTCAGTGCATGTTGGCTCACCTTTTCCATGAGATGCACGAGGTCATCTTCCATGAGAAGAATACCATTTCAGCTGGAGTATATGTGTTGTAGATCTAGGCCTAGGAGCATCTTCCCATATGTAGGCCAATTTTTGAGGATGCTAGAGAGCCCATGGAGCCGTATATATGCAGATATCAAGGGCACATTACCCAGGTCCACTTGGGTAAGACTGAGCATTGGCAGACACATCTTGATGACCTGGTCTCCATTGTATGGCAACCTTGGCAAGAGACATAGGACTAGGATGATGCTCCCAGAGAGCTACCATGGATGTTCAGTTCTTGACCTCTGGTGTGCAGTACTACATCAGTGATAGAGAGATTTATGATCTCACGAGTGTGGCGATAGTATAGCTGACCACAAGACATTTCTGCTAAGTATTATGCCTATGCCAAGTTGTAGAAGGATGTTGAGTGGGGATGGCCAACATAGATGGACCCAGGGAGGTCCATGATAGATATTCATAGCCTAGCTGCAGTTTAGTGGGACCACCTACCAGAGGTAGTAGATGCCGAGATGATGCCTGCATATCATGCATTTTTTATCAACCATCCATTCCCATGTTTTATAGATCCACTAGGGATGGCAGGGTAGGGACAAAGGCATGTGCTCCAACAGTAGTAGGCATAGCCACAAACTCAGCCATGGGTCTGATAGTGAGTATAATAGATGCTGATTCCCTCATGTCAAATGGGATCAGACCTAGGTGCCAGGGGTAGTGGGACTGGACAGAGTCGACACTACATGCAGAGGACAAAGGAGGAGGCCCCACAGTAGGAGGATCCATAGTAGTAGGTCCCACATAACCACAAGCACCTCCATAGTGGTAGGCACCGAAGATGCTAGATGAGGATATGTCAGGTCAGATGGCAGCTGGGGTGCAGGACATGGTACAATGGTACTAAGAGAAGATCCATTAGCCCTCTCAATAGTTGGGGGACTTGTAGATTTCAGTGGCAGTCTGAGATGCACAGCTAGTGGAGAGACAGTGGGAGATAGACCGATGGAGAGAGCACATGGAGATTGCAAAGTGGAGATTAGAGCTAGCATAGGATGAGGTCTACTTCTAGTTAGCTCAGGTAGCGTACTATTATGTTGCATATACGAGTGTAGTACCTAATGAGACACTTCAAGTTTAGCACTTTTCTCAATATGGCCGAGAGTCTGGAGGTGCACGACCTTCTGTCAGACCAGATATGCCATCACTTCCTCTTCTGCCTGCTGCTCTTGCTACTCTTGCTCCTCCTAGACTGGGATGATGCTCCTAGAGAGCTACCATGGATGTTCAATTCTTGACCTCTGGCACGTAGGACTACATTAGTGATAGAGATATTTATGATCTTACGAGTGTGGTAGAAGTATAGCTGACCACAAGACATTTCTATTGAGTATTGTGCCTATGCCAAGTTGCAGAAGGACATTGAGTGGGGATGGCCAGCATAGATGGACCCAGGGAGGTCCATGATAGATATTCATAGCCTAGCTGCAGTTTAGTGGAACTACCTACCAGAGGTAGTAGATGCTGAG
Organism: Cupressus sempervirens; assembly: GCA_028749045.1. Taxonomy (NCBI): domain Eukaryota; kingdom Viridiplantae; phylum Streptophyta; class Pinopsida; order Cupressales; family Cupressaceae; genus Cupressus; species Cupressus sempervirens. Next base: position 473,568,884 of record CM053784.1, read on the forward strand.
ATGACACCTACATATCAGACATTTTTTATTAGCCATCCATTCCCATGTTTTATAGATCCACTAGGGATGGTAGGGCAGGGACAAAGGCATGTGCCCCAATAGTAGTAGGCAGAGCCATAAACTCAGCCACAGGTCTGACAGTGGGTACAACAGATGTCGATTCCCTCACATCAAATGGGATCAGACCTAGGTGCCAGGGGTAGTGGGACTGGATAGAGTCGACACTACTGGCAGAGGATAGAGGAGGAGGCCCCACGGTAGGAGGCTCCATAGTAGTAGGTGCCACCACAACCGCAAGCACCTCCATAGTGGCAGGCACCAGAGATGCTAGATGAGGATATGTCATATCAGCTGACAGCTGGGTTGTAGGACATGGTACGATGGTACTAAGAGTGGATCCGTTAGGCCTCTCGATAGTTGGGGGACTTGTAGATTTTAGTGGCAGTCTGAGATGCATAGTTGGTGGAGAGACAGTGGGAGATAGACCGATGGAGAGAGCACATGGAGATTGCAAAGTGGAGATTAGAGCTAGCATAGGATGAGGTCTACTTCTAGTCAGCTCAGGTAGCGTACTATTATGTTGCATATACGAGTGTAGTACCTGATGAGACACTTCAAGTTTAGCGCTTTTCTCAATATGGCTGAGTCTGGAGGTGCACGACCTTCTGTTAGACCAGATATGCCATCGCCACCTCTGCCGCCTGCTGCTCTTGCTACTCTTGCTCCTCCTGGATTGGGATGATGCTCCCAGAGAGCTACCATAGATGTTTAGTTCTTGACCTCTGGAAATATAGCTAACCATAAGACATTTATGCTAAGTATTGTGCCTATGCCAAGTTGCAGAAGGATGTTGAGTGGGGATGGCCAACATAGATGGGCCCAGGGAGGTCCATGATAGATATTCATAGCCTAGCTGTAGTTTAGTGGGACTACCTACCAGAGGTAGTAGATGTCAAGATGACGCCTGCATATCAGGCATTTTTTATCAGCCATCCATTCCCATGTTTTATAGATCCACTAGGGATAGTAGGGCAGGGACAAAGGCATGTGCCCCAATAGTAGTAGGCATAGCCACAAACTCAGCCACGGGTCTGATAGTGGGTACAGAAGATGTCAATTCCCTCACGTCAAATGGGATTAGACCTAGGTGCCAAGGGTAGTGGGACTGGACAGAGTTGACACTACAGGCAGAGGATAGAGGAGGAGGCCCCACAGTAAGAGGCTCCATAGTAGCAGGTGCCACCACAACCGCAAGCACCTCCATAGTGGTAGGTACCGAAGATGCTAGATGAGGATATGTCAGATCAGCTGGCAACTGGGGTGTAGGACATGGTATGATGGTACTAAGAGTGGATCCGTTAGGCCTCTCGATAGTTGGGGGACTTGTAGATTTCGGTGGTAGCTGGTGGAGAGATAGTGGGAGATAGACCGATGGAGAGAGCACATGGAGATTGCAAAGTGGAGATTAGAGCTAGCATAGGATGAGGTCTACTTCTAGTCAGCTTAGGTAGCATACTATTATGCTGCATATACGAGTGTAGTACCTGACGAGACACTTCAAGTTTAGCGCTTTTCTTAATATGGCCAAGAGTCTGGAGGTGCACGACCTTCTATCAGACCAGATATGCCATCGCCACCTCTGCCGCTTGCTGCTCTTGCTACTCTTGCTCCTCCTGGAGGCAAGGGTACAGGATAAGGTTAGATGCCCTATGCTTGACTTTGATTTTGATCTCTTGCTATGTATCGACTGGTGTGCTAGCACCACATGTATCATTTTTGATTAATTTTGCTCAAGTAGCAACCATTTTTTGTACTGATCCATTCTTTATATATATATATATATATATATATGAGATTTTGAGCCAAGTATCCCTGTGTACATGTCATTGTCTATTTTTGTTTTACTTTGATGTACATGAGATGTATGTTGTACTTGGATAGAATGCATATGTATGGACTAACATCTCACCTAGTGTTGTGTGTTTTTTCTTGATAGTGATAGGTATTCCATTAAGGAGCATAGATCAATGAACCAAATGCTTGTGTAGCCATGGAATAACCTAATATATGTGGAGATGCCCCTGATCCTTCATCACAAAGGGTAGGAACAGAATGACCATCAAATTGCATGCTTATCCAAGTGAAGAATGTAATGCAAGATTATGTTAAATGCAACCCTAGGTCTGGTTAACAAGGCTCAGTATTTAATCATCACCAGATATAGAACAAATCTCATAGGTCATACAATTCACACCGTCATTGCAATCATGGAAATATGAATATAACATATGTTATTGGTTTGTTGGGATTGAATGTAAGCATTCGAGGCACAAGAAGCCAGAATGACCAGAACATTTGTCCCTTTTATTATAGCAAGTTAACATAAGCATTAGAGCATAAATGCTAGGATGACTTGAATGTTGCTTACATGATAGGCACACCAAACACACGGGAGATCCCTCTTATGCTAAGTATTTGTATTCATTCTATCCGCAATGACCCTTGCATTGGTAACCTGAGACAAAAGTGTGCTAGATATACTCGCAGTGACCCATACGTTCACTTAGCAGGAGGAGTATCAATATTTACTATAGCATGAAGATTTCACTCCAACAAACAAGGAGAAGAACCAATGTTATTGACACATTCATATAAAAGGAGTCGAGGTACACACAGCTATCTAATACAAGATGGAGGCTCTTATAGTGGACACCCCTTTTATAGGAATATATCAACTTATTGGAACTAAACTGCAAATCAAAAGCAAAGAAAAGATCATGCCCCTAGTCATTACCTCTCTAATAAAAAATGACATCATCGAGTTGCTCGAGGGGACATGATAAAGAGAAAAAAAGGAAAACAAAGAAAGAGCTCAGTATATCCAAACAATTATATCATTTTTGAGTTCAATATTTTGGGATTGATGTCAAGTGTCATTATCTTGAACATGTTTGAAAAAATCTCTTCAGTAGGGTGACAACAGTAGGCAGACACAGTTAGAACGACTGGTGACTGAGGTCAAAGAGGAATCTTCACGATGAAGAACCTAAGAAGGACTGAGCAACAGTAGACAGACATAGCCAGGATGACTGGTGACTGATGCAAGAGAGATTTTCCATAAAGGAATTTGGAGACATGACCTTAGCAACAATAGGCAGACACAGCTGAAACAACTAGTGACTATTGCAAAAGAGATTCTATAAGGAGAATCTTGAAAAGAGTGACACTAGTAATAGTAGGTAGACGCAGTGAGGACCACTAGTGACTATCATGAAGGAGATTCTATGAGGAGAATCTCAAAAATAGTGACACTAGCGACAGTAGGTAGATGCAGTGAGGACCACTGGTGACTATTGCAAACAAGATTCTATGAGGAGAATCTTGAAAATAGTGACACTAGCGACAGTAGGAAGACGTAGTGAGGACCACTGGTGACTATCGTGAAGGAGATTCTATGAGGAGAATCTTGAAAATAGTGACACTAGTGACAGTAGGCAGACGTAGTGAGGACCACTAGTGATTGTCACGAAGGAGATTCTATGAGGAGAATCTCAAAAATAGTGACATTAAAGGGGGAATGCCCCCAAGTTGCGACAAGACCCAATCCATGGATACATGAGCGAAAAGCAGGAAAAGTAGGAAAGTGAAAGCATGAAATGCGACTGTATAGAATGGCTAGAAGATGCACTGCAGGATGGAGCATTGGGAACAAGAGGTGCCTTTTTACCAATTTTTCACCTTCTTGGTAGAAATTTTTCTTTTTTTTGCTACCATGATGCCTATTTCTAGGTTTTCACCAATGGCACTTTTCTTGTTTTTCAATTTTTTTATATTTTTCTCTTTTTTTGATTTTTTTTTGATTTTGTATTTTTCACTTTTTTTGGTGTTACCAAGGCACCTAGTGCTAGGTTTTTACCAGGGTAACAATTTTTTTCAGGACTTTTTCTGATTTTTAGATTTTTTTCAGGACATATAGATATGTACAGAAAGCTTGGTGATATTAGATCAACTGAAAAAATGCTTCAGGTGGAGAGTATTGACAGGTTCTTTAAGCACGTCTCCTTTGGTTGTGGAAATCTGATAGGTGCTAGATCCATATACTACAGTAATTATGTAAGGACCAAGCCAATTTGGTTCAAACTTTCCCTTTTGCACTTGTTGTTGTTGATTCTTAGGGTTCTCTCTCAGGATGAGATCACCCAGCTAGAAGTCACATGGCTTGACCCTCCAATTGTAGCTTCGTGCCATTCCTTGTTGATATGTAGAAGATGATAATATGCCACTTGTCATCGTTCATCCAGTAACACAAGCTCTTGAAGCTGAGCTATCCTATAGTCATCATCAGTTATAAGGCCCTTCTTAGAGATTCTCAAGGTAGGAATCTCGACCTCTATTGGAAGTACAACATCCACCCCATACACCAATGCAAAGGGAGTTGTGCCCGTTGGAGTTCTAATGCTTGTCCTATATGCCCATAGAGCTAGATTGATCTGGAGATGCCAGTCTCTCTCTGATTTGCTGACTATGCAATGAAGAATTTTGAGGATCGCCTTATTGGATGCCTCAGCTTGGCCATTACCCTGGGGGTAATAAATGGAAGACCAATGTTATGTGATTTTGAATTTCTTACACAGTTCCTTGAGGTCTTTATTCTTGAATTTTCCTCCATTGTTAGTAATGATTGAGGACAGTACACCATATCTATAGATGATGTAGTTTGTGATAAAAAGTGCTACAATTTTTCCATCAGCAACTATGAGAGGGACTACCTCTACCCATTTCATGAAATAATCTGTAGCTATGATGATGAACTTATGTCCATTAGAAGAGGTCGGGTGAATCTGCCCCACCAAGTCAAAGGCCCATTGTTGAAATGGAAATGTTGTAGTAGAGGGAATCAGCTCTCTGGCTGGAGCATGAATGAGATTCCTGTGTAGTTGACATTGCTTGCAAGACCTAGCATACTTGATAGCTTCTTGCTCCATTTTGGGCCAGTAGTAACCAGCACAAAGGAGTTTGCGAGCTAGTGTTAGGCCATTAGAATGAGATCTGCAAATGCCCTCATGAACGTTAATTAGTGTGTGTTTGGACTCTTTGGGTTCTAAACACCTAAGGAGTGTTCTGTCGAGACCTCTCCTATATAGATTATCAGCAATAATGACATAATATGAAGCATTACAAATTAGGTAACATTTCTCATTCTGGGTCAGACCTTCTGGAATGGTTTGATTACAAAGGTAGGAATAGATGTGATGATAGCAGGATGATTCTTGTCCTATAATAGAATAGATCATGCTGGAATTAGGGGTGTCATAGGCTAGGTAGTGTAATGCTTCCACCAAGAACTCATGTCAGAGATCATTTTCTGGCATTTGTAGCAGGGAGGCTAGAGTGCCCATGGCATTAGCCACTTTATTATCTGCTCGTGGAACCTACTGGAAGGTGATGTGTGCAAAAAACTTCTTGAAGTCATCAACCATGCACTTGTAAGGAATTAGTTTCTCATCCTTTATTTGATACACATCATTTACTTGGTTGATAACAAGCCGAGAGTCACCAAAGATGTCTAACTGATCCACTTTCCATTCAGTTGCAATTTTCATGCCATTGATCAAAGCCTCATATTCAGCAATGTTATTTGTACAAGGAAACAAAATCTTGTACGCTTTGGGCAATGAGTATCTCTATGGTGTAATAAAGAGTAATCCAACACCTAATCCTTGTTGTGTGAAGGACCCATCGAAGAACATAACCCATGTATGGTGCTTGAGTGTCAGAATTGACTCATCTGGGAAATCGATGTTCATTAGTAGAAGACTCTATATGGGTGCCTCGGCCAACTGGTTTGCAATTGCCTGTCCCTTTATAGCCTTGTGTTCAACATATTGGATGTCAAACTCACTAAGTATCATGACCCATTTAGCCAATCTTCTTGTGAAAGCTGCCTTACTAAGCAAGTACTTTAGTGGATCTATTTTAGCCACAAGTCATGTAGTGTGGGCAAGCATGTAGTGTCTCAACTTCTAAGAAGAAAAGACAACTGCCAAGCAAGCTTTCTCAATAATTCTATAGTTCTTCTCATAAGAAATTAGTGTTCGAATCAAGTAGTAAATAGCTCTTTCTTTGTTGTCTTTATCTTCTTGAGCCAACAGGATTACCAAAGATATTTTAGTGGCTGAAATGTATAAAAGCAAAGGCTTCCCATGAATATGAGGCATAAGAATCAAAGGATTGACAAGATATTGTTTGATATGTGTTAAGCTTTTCTCACAATCCTGGCTCCAATTGAATTTCACACCCTTATTTAAGGTCTTTGTGAAGGGTTGTGATCTATCTGCCAATTGTGAAATAAACCTGCAAATAGATTGAAGCCTTCCTTGTAGTCCTCTCATCTAACTGATGTTCTGAGGTGGTGGCATTTCCATTATCACTTGTACTTTCTTCGGATCTACTTCAATTTTGTTTGCAGAAACAATGTATCCCAACAACTTCCCTAATGTGACACCAAATGCACATTTCTTAGGATTATGCCGAAGACTAAATTTTTCCATACAATCTAGGATGGGTCCCAAATCTTGCAAATGAGTATTGCATTTAGTGCTTTTGACCAAGGTATCATCGACATAGTTGTCCATGGTTCTATGCATCATGTCATGGAAAATTGTAGTAATAGCCCACTGATATGTAGCACTAGCATTATTCAAACCAAATGGCATCACATTCCAAAAAAAGGTTCCCCATGCACATGTGAAAGCCATTTTCTCCTAATCTTCTAGCATAATTTTTATCTAATTGTATCCATAAAAACTATCCATAAGTGAGTACATCTCATAGCCATCTGTCATGTACATGATCATATCAATATTAGGGAGTGAAAAGTCATCTTTAGGACAAGCTAAGTTAAAATTACGGAAGTTTGTACAAACCTTGATAGATTTATCATGCTTGGAAACTAGAACAATATTGGATATCCATTTAGCATAATAAATTGCATGAATAAAACTAGCTTTTAAGAGTTTTTCCAATTTTGCTTTGACAAGCAATGCCAAATGAGGGTGCATTTTTTGAAGATTCTGTTTAACTGGTTTGATGTCTGGTGCTATGGAAAAATAATGCATGATAAGATTAGGATCCAATCCTGGCATGTCAAAGTATGTCCAAGAAAAATTTATCTTTTTTTCTTTGAAAAAAGAAATGAATTGTTCCTTCTCTTTAGGTGACAGTGACTGTGCTAGATGTATTAGATGAGGATGTTCTTCTGTGCCCAGATTAATTGGCTACATTAGCTTTATTAACACTGATGATCTCTCCTAGAAGTGACTAGGAAGGACATAAAATATCTCATTCGTGGGTGCCTCAGAGAGGTTTTCACCCTTGGATACATCTTTTTTAAAAATTTTTTGGGATCTGACACTACCATAATGTGGTTTTCACCATTGGACCTCTTGCACTTTTTCTTTTTAATTGTGTGACTGAGATATTTGATGTTAGCCTCAGTCATGTTGACACTCTGCTCATTGGTGGAAGATGTTACGGGTTCCATAGCGTTTAGGTAACAGGCAAGAGCATAGTCATTCTAGAATGTGGGGACTTTGCTAGATGTATTGGGCTTCTAGTCTATAAGCTCAAGATTTGTGAGTGAGAGAGTAGTGGTTGGTTCAATTGCATTCACAGTATAGTCATTAAGTGCATGGACCAACAATTCGAGACCTACGGTGACTTTGTTGATAGGTGTGTTCAAATGCCTCAGAATATGAATTTCAGTAAGTGATGACTCTAGGACACTAGTTGGATTAGACCCATGTGACCTAACCCTAGACATTTCACCCACTTTGAATTGGTTTTCATAGACATGCACTTGATCAATGTCTTTATCAGTAGTAGCTTCTGAAAGAGAGTCAAATTCATATTCATGAGAATCGATGCTACATGGTGAGAGACTATGGAACTCCCCAGCAATGATAGGAACATACTCTCCTTCAGCCTCTGGGTTCTTCCACAAATACTCAATATGGCATGACTGACTAGATTCTCCCTTTTCTGATGATATTTGAGTTGCTCAATATTGTCCTCAGAAGAATCACTAGTATCATCCAAAGTGCTAACACGTGGCATAAAGTCATCTTGCTCAACAAGGAATTTAGCGAGATCATAAGGAATAGGATGAGGGTAGGAATCCTCATCATCAGATTCTTCCTCTTGAGTACTTGACTCAGATTGTGACTCATTTTAAAATGAACTCTTAGGTACGGGTATGAATTTGTTTGATCCCAAATGGAAAGGGACCTTCTTAAATCCTAGGCTAGTTGTATCACTATAACTTCAAGCTTTTTCTTTGATAGGATCGATTAGGCCATTGTTATTGCACCCAATAGGTGCAATTCCCTTGTAACCAAAATGCTTCATAAACCTAAGGCCAGGCCCATATTTCTTAGGAGTAATTTCTCGAGATTGTTCTGTTAGGTCCACTGGAGCCTCTTCTCTGTAAAGCCATGCAACAATGGCTCTATTTTCACTTTCATCTTCTAAGGGAACTGTAGCCTTGACAAAAGAACCATTATACTTGGTCTAAGGTGTTAGCACAAATGGATTCTTTGCCTCTGAGGGTCTCCCATAATGTCGAGGAGACTCTGGGAGAGATGTCAATGATAGCACTGGTTCAATGTGATACTCTCCCACACCAATTTCTTTCAGTTTGAATGATTGCTCAATTTGTTTCATCTTATTGTCATGATAATTAATGGACTCATAGTTAGCAGGGATAAAAGTTTTAGTAGCTTTGAGCATATTGCAGGTGTAGCTAGTAGTGGCAGGAATAGTAACTTCGAAGCAATGAAATGGGAATTTGATGCATTGGTGGTATGTGGATGACACAGCGTGCATCTCATGTATCCATGGTCATCCTAACAGAATGTTGTAAGCCAAGGGAATGTCAAGCACTTGATAGGTGACATCCCTCTCTATAGGACTGACATGAATGGGTAAAACCACAAGGCCTAGAGACTTTCATTCCACTTCATCATACGCTTTGATAGTAATCTTTTATCAAGGATTCATAGAGTCCTCAGAATAATTCAATTGTCTAAGAAGAGTAGTAGAGACCATATTTAGGCCAACGCCATTGTCAATGAGTACCTAATGAACACGTGTCTGGTGGATCATAACCTCAATGTGTAGAGGTTGATTGTGTGGGTGATATAGCAAGTTGTCATCCTCCTCAGAGAAGGTCATAAGATAAGGTGAGGTTAGGTGACCTACCATGGATTGGAATCACTCGAGATCAAGATCTTGAGAAACATTTGCCTCAGTGAGGGCTTTGTCCAAAATTTGCCTATGAGCAGGCAAGATTTTAAGTAGCTCAAAGATGGAAATCTGAGCATTAGTTAATTTTAGCTTATCAAGAACACTATAACTGGTTGCGATCAAGTTTGTTGTGGGTTTTGCACCTTTACCAGATGGACCAGCAAGGGCTTTGTCTTTGTGTTGTTTAGGATTTGAAGTAGGAAGCGCAAGGCCTTTGAGCACCAACTTGGCACAAGAGCAAGTAACAACATTAGCATAGTGTTGTGAAGGTGAATTATCTATCGCTATGGAAGTAGGGCCCCTCAAGAAAAATGGTGTCTTGGGTTTATCGTTATCTTGCTTGCCCTTAATGGTAATAACATTGCAATATTCAGAATCCACAGGCTCAACCATATGAATGACATTGTCATCATTGGAATAGGTATAGTTCACCTTGTTGTAGGGTTCTGGCTTCGAAGTCTCTCCTTTTTCATAAGTCGAGAAAGGTTCTTTGAACACCTTGTGGTCCAAGTTTTTGCTATGTCCATCTACCACAAGATCACTAGCATCAATCATGTATTGGACTTTATGGCACAAGTTTATATAGTTAATAGTTTTGTGTCCCTTTTTTTGGTGATACACATAGAATGAGGTCTCATTCCACCATGGTGGACATGGTTGTGGATCATAGGGATGAGGGTTATCCATTAGTGAAATAAGCTTTTATTGTAGCAATGTTTTGTAAACCACATCCAGGGGTTCTCCCAAAGGCATGTATTCCCACTTGGGGCGCATTTTCCAAGAGTTTCTTAGTTTGTTCCTAGATGTCTTATTGTTAGGAGGAGGTTTCTTAGCATTTTTGGCCACTTTGATGCCATCTGTGAGATTAAATACAGCTTTAGCAGGTTTGGGTGTGACATTGTCAACAACCCCATCATGTAAAATTTCTTGGTTCTTGTTGACATGTTTGGTTTTATCCTTGTTGGAAGTGGAACCTTGTTTTATGTCTCTCTAAAGATTGAGTTCACCTTTCTTGACCATAAATTTCTTGATACGGATAGCCTATGTAATCATGTCTTCCAAGGTACACAGACCTTGAAGTTGGATTCTATATCCGAAATTAGGTAGGAGGTTATCAATGAAAATGTCAAGCTTCTCCATTTGTGGAATTTTGCAAGAACACTTAGTGTATAGTTGTCTCCACCATTGGAGGAATGTGAGAAAAGGCTCACCAAATTTCTATTTAAGGTTGCATAGATCTCGAATATTGATAGGATGTTGAATGTTATGAGAATATTGCTGAACAAAGAGATTGGAAATTTCATCAAACATTTTGATACCAGGAGGTAAATGTGAGAACCACTCCAAAGCTTGACCACCTAGGCTTCTAAGGAATAAATGCATCAGGTACTTTTGATCATGTATAAACTCCATAGACAAAGCACCAAATTCCCACAAATGATCTTGGGGATTAGTAGTACCAAAGTACTTATCATATTTGGGTAGCTCTATGCCTCGTGGGAAAGGCGACATGTTTATACTTTTGTCAAATGGATATGAACAAAGAGCGTCCAATGTGTATGTCTTTGTGGTTTCTCTTTCTCATGCATCATCTGAGCCAATTGGTCTTGCATAATTTTTAGTTGTTTTTGGAGTTTAGAAGTCTCAATTTATTCTTTAGGCATGATAATGGTTTCCACGTTAAAATGAGAGGGCAGTTTAGCTCCCTCTTGGGCAAGTTTGAGAAAGTACTTTTCTTTCTCTTTGTTGAGTAGGATTTCCATGACCTTTTGGAAGTTTTTGTCTGTTCAACATTTTGCTATGTGTTCAGGGAGTATTTCCACCTCTTTTTATTCCTCATCAGTGTCATAGTCTTTCTCTTTCTCTTTGTCATTCCTAGGTGGTTCTTGATGTTGACAATGACTACTATGTTCAGGTTCATGATTAGTCATTATAGGAACATGTTCAGTTTCAATGTGTCATGTTTCAAAAGGTCCTCTGAAAAAAGGATCAGACATCATGTTTGGTAATATAGGACCTCTTCCTATCTCAGTATCCTCTTGGTACAAAGGATTCCTAACTTGTTGCAGGTTTATGGAAAATGGTTGTTGAGTTCGAGGTGACCTGGCAGGTGAGGGGGATCGTGAAGATGCCTCACTAGCCAAACTAGATACAGATTGTCTAACAAAAGGTAAATGACCTCTACTATGATTATGACCCCTAGCACGACCACGTATAAGGTTATAAGGATAAAACATGTTGCCACTTCAGGTTGCGACATTCATAGACAAGGACAAAAAGCTAGAACTTGGACAAGAACTACACTAAGACTGAGTCTCAAAAAGGATGAGATAATAGCAAGAATGTTGTCAACCAAGGCACAAATGGTTTGATTTAAAGGCTAGAATAGCCAGAGATTATGACCAGCATGACACAAGGTATGACAAGCATTAAGAAACAAAGAAAAAAGGTAACTTAAGAGACAAGACCAATCAAAGTATAAGACACAAGTCTTTAGCTAAGTGGAGTGTCACTATTTTAAGACTGTTTGTAGATAGAGAGCAATAAATAGATGCAATAAAAGATAGCCTATAGGCCGCAGATAGCTAAAATAGACCCAAATTGGTAATGCTGACACAAAGTCTCGGGTGAGAAGCTTTTACAGGCCAGGCGAAGAAGTTTCTTGAATCGCACGGAGGTCAATTATAGTGTTTTAATTTCATGCGAAAAAGTTCACAAGGTCATGTGAAGACTCATGACAGAAGTTTAATTTCATGTGAGAACAAAATGATTTTGCACAAGGACTAGATGATTTCATGCGAGAAGGTAGACTAGTTTTACAACATCAACTGATTTTGACAAGGTTTCTGGACTTTTTGGAAAGATTGGGCAGATTTTCGAGACAAGTTCAATTGGACAAACAACAAGATTTCCCTTGCAACACATTTGGGAATTTTTTTAAGTTTGTAATTCAGGCAAAGTGTTCAAAGAAGAAAATGGGAAGCAAGCAGTAGTAAAAAATAGTCCTGCCAAGGACAAGGCAACTCGACAAGATAGGGGAGTCTTGACTTTTGTTTATTATAAAATAGTTTGGACTTTGTTGATGACTTGATAACGGACATGCTTTATCCCTAGAAATAAAAATTGGTAGAGAAGGCAAAACCTTTGTCCCACATCTTATGTGCATGCATGTACCTCACACAACTGTGTCACCCCCTAGAGGGCACCCGTGTTTTTGGTATATTCAAAAGACTCAATAGTATATGCTAAACGAGCACCCTTGTGGCAGGGGACAAGAACATATACCACCTTCAAACATCTAGTAGCATGCCTATGGTGAGTTCTACAAGAGAGATTCTTCCCCCTCCTTGCACAAAGATTATGCCTCCTTTTGAAGATGAACCAGGTAGCTTCTAACTAGGAGGTTTTTACTTGGCTTCTGTTCGTATTAATTCTCAATGGCTTCGCAAGTGGAGTTGAGACTAGCAGCCCAGACTAGCATCTGAAAGTGCACACTACTTGCTTAACAAGCCAGGGGCTGGCATCGACCAGTGCATAGATAGAGCTTCCCCTTGATATGCAATATCAAGAATTAAGGGGAAGAAATTAATCCAGCTTTGGAGTCTTTTGCTCTACAAAGCATCTTGATTATAGTGAGTTGGAATCTCTGGCGAAAGGAGTGTGCTCACTTGGGTCATTCCTGGAGGTTGGATCACTCCAACAAGCCCTCTAAAGGATTGACATAGACTTGTGGTTTAGATCTAAGGGTTCGATTTTTTGATTTCCCTCAAAGGGAAAGAGCATAATCCTCTACCTTATTTCCTCACCCAAACACACCAAACAAGCTAATTACCAACTTGGCTTAATCAATCCAAACTCATTCTTCCTTAAAGATTTTGATTCCCCTAAAGGAAATCATTGTCTCATCATAGAAGAGAATAAGTGTTGGAGAACCACCAAGCTGCTTGCCTTCTTCAAAATGTCATCTTTCAGAAGCGTCTAGGTTTTTTATTCACTCTTGGTCATGACTTCCAAGAAGTGAATAGCATATTCCCCTATTCTTCTGTTTTGCATGCTAGGAAGTTCACAAGCTCCTAATTAGACTAGTTTTGAAAATAGAAAAGGAAGACACACATTGTTTTGTGGGTTTGAAAATATTGATCTTTGACAAGCATGTCTTTGACAGCGTCCTCCAAGCAAATCGTCAGTCTATTTTTGAGTGGGTTTTAAAAGGAATCTTCAGCAATACATCTTGCAAACAATGGTTAAGCTACAAGAAATCAAAGAACAAATTAAGACAAGTACATTAGCAAAATTAGATAAGTTGAAGATCAAAAAATAATGCTAAAAACTGAAACTGTTGTCATAGGATTTCATGTGCAATCTTTGTTCAAGCCGCGTGAAATTGTTCATAGCCTGCATGAAATTGTTTTATGGCCCATGCAAAGAAATAGGTGCCACACAAAATTTCACGCATTCAGGAACTTTCTCGCGTGACCGAAGAGAATCTTCGTACGAAGATTTTGGATCCTTGTGTGAAAATAAACAGTCTCATGCAAAGATTCTCGAATTTGTACAGAATCATACGGACAGAGAATTTAAAATTTAATTTAAAAAATGTAGAGAAGCCTTGAGAAATTAATTTTTTCGAGCCCCACGGTGGGTGCCAAAAATGTACCTGTGAATTGTGGGCTTCTGAACCTCATAGACACTTCAACGTGGTCATTACCTACAGAATCATCCTGGGATAAACATGGTATTATTTACCCAAGACACTTGACATCGCAACCTATTGCCTCCTATCTAAAGGGTTTTTTGCTTATTAAATATCCTCAGATTCAAGGTGTAAGCAACCAGACCCTCTAAGAATGAAGGATTTGAATGGATACAATTAAGCTAGATGAATGCAAATTTACTCTAAATGAAGTGCAAGCAATTAATCTAAGAAATAAAAGACATTAAGCTAAAAGTATGCATTATTAAGGTAGATGAGAATCTAAAAATGATAGCAATGTGGAAACTTAGAAAATAAGGTGAGTGCTCAATTCGATAGCAATTCAATACTATGAAAATTCAACCCTTGTGATGAGGCAATGAGGGTCTCTTAAATAGACTTTCCTGGAATCCATCATTGGTTGAGATAGATTTCAATCAATGATTAGGATTGAAGATGAAGTTCAGTCATAAAGGAAGATTCTTGAATCAAAAGGAGTTAACTGGCTTAGATCTGAGTTTAAGAGTCAGTCAACTCAGATAGACTTCAGTGTAAAAGCAAGTGATCTAGGTCACTTCTAATTTGATCAACAGTGAACTGAGAATTTTCTTTTTGAACTGAAGAGAGATTTTGGAGAGATGTTTAATTTAATAAAATTAGATATGCTCTCATAATTACATTTTTCATTGAATTAAATAATTCTATTTAATTAATTAGAGGCACTTTTCTTATTTAATTATATAACTTCATTTAATTAATTAGGAATTACTTCCCATTTAATTAAATAACTTTGTTTAATTAATTAGAAGTAAGTTCTCAACTTAATTAAATGATTTCATATAATTAATTAAAATAGGCATATTTATTAAATTAAATAAATTTAATTCCATAGTACATTAGCCTTAGGATATAATTTAATTTAATTAAAGTATAAATACTTAATAATTAAATTAAGTATTAATCAATAGGCTTAATATGACTAATATGAGTAAATACTATAGGAATTAAATAATAAGCATAATGAATGCAGATTAGGGTTTTCTGCATCTAACAATTAAGTCAAGTAGTAAGTAGCAGAATAAAAATTTTCCTAGTGACATAGGACTTAGGATTGATCAGAAATAGATCAGAATTGGTATCATGACAATGAGCCAATTTTGGGGTATTACACCGAGGACCTGAGAGACTGGTAGGGTAACTCTAGCATGATTTGTGCAATGACACTTGCCCGCTTACATAGTAGGTTTCCTATGTGTCTTGTGTGCCTCTAGGTATAGGTGTTGACCTATCTTGGAACCCTTGAGTTAGTATACTTTTAGGATCTCCTGGACTTAGAAAGTATTTTTTATATTTGGTTTGTTATCTTGTTTGGGACTTGAGGCTATCTCCTAAGTGTGGTGGGAGTAGGACATTTAGGTTCCACGTGATTGATTGGTAGTGCTTTTTTACTCTTACCATTGAGATCTATCTGTAGTCACCAGGACAAGAGCATTTTTTGTTTGCATTTCTTTTCATTCTATCTATGTATTAGTATGATGGATGGTTATATTTTATGATGGATGGATATATCATGTATGGTGGATGGTTTCATTTATTTTATTGTACCTTGTATCATGGATCCAAGGAGGGTGATGCATTTGTATTTCTACATATGTATATTCATTTAGCCTTTCATACCTTGTGACATGTACAGTAGATGAATGAGCATTTCGAATTTCATTTTCCTAGAAGCATTCAAAACAAATGTATATTATTTAAATGGACATTGGACTTTATAATTATTCTTTCATATGGATGTGGTATTTGATGGACTTAGTATTGATTAATTTTAAATGTGATTCTACATCATGGGATTTTTAAGGAATGTAACCTATTATGTATTCTTTTAGTTGATTGTATGTTATTCCTTTTGCTACTATGTGTTTGATGTGTATGTTATTCTTCCTATTCAAAAAAAAAATGTTGGCAAATTTAGTAAAACTTTAGGTTATTTCTTTTGGATCCCTTGGTGGGGTGTTACACATTGTATAATAATATAATGCAACTGGCCTTTTAATTCAGCCGTGCAACCCTTTTAATGCCCTCCATCACAAGTACACTGTGATTAACATAGTGTAAGCATGTGTGAAGGCTGCCAACCAAATAAGGTAAGTGGGAGGGTCGGGTGAAACCCCCTCCCCATTATTTTTATTTTATTTTTTTATATTTATTTTTAATTAAAAATTTAAATAAATCCCCAATGTGTAAAAAGATACTTTATTTTGAATTAATTTAAATTCTATTTAATAAAATTTATCCTTCCAAACCAATTTTCCCCTCCCACTAAAATGCTTTAAATATATATATATATATATATATATATATATATATATATAATATTTACAAATATAGTCTGATAGAGAAAATATCATTAACCATGTGAATTTCCAACCTACAATTTTCTTTTTTTTGAAAAGTTCTTCCCAATTGAATTTCTAAATTCTTTCATCTTGAATGAGGGTTTCTAATTGAGTTTTCTTCCTTGATCTCTTTTCACACAGAAAGAATCAACATGCATACCAAAATTTCACAATATAAAACTTTCATCGCAAGAATTCTTCAAATAACCATTTGAGAGACACGAAGAACACATGAAAGAAAGAGTGTAATACATTTATCGAATAATCACAAGTGTCTACCTGGATACTGATGCTAATCGCTATGCCCAAGAAAATTGTAGAAAAATTCCTCCTCTTAGAACCTTCTCCTTTCAAAAATTCCTTCCTCTTCCAAAATTCGTTGTCAAAATTTGCGTCCCTCAAAAATGAACCCTCAATTGGTGATAAGGAGTTCTCTCCTAAAGTCAAGGCACTAATTTTGCATTCACTTGAGATATGGCATTCTACACTATTATTAAATGTCTCTTTAGTAGGTTTGGCATCAATGACAATATAACAATTATTCCAATTGTAGTTTCCAAAAAGTAATATAGATATGTCACCCATATAGGGACAACATTGGCTTAGCATGAAGGTCAAATTTACAATCTCCTAGTGCCCACTACCAGGGATATAGATACACACTCATATCTTATACTCAAGATGAGTCTACCTTGCACCTATTTAGTAAAAATGACTCAAGTATATATTCTTAGTACATAAATAATCAAAGCACACACATACACATAGTCACATTAAAAGAGAGCAAGACACCATGTAGATCTTTCAAGTTAGTGACTATGACTCAATTTCCACTTCGTACTAGCACCAATGAGAAAAAATCATAGAAATGGTATAGTACATTATTCACAATATATAATCATATGATATTACATTTAAATTAAAATATTTTAATAAGCATTTACATTTGTTTGATAATGCATCCACTAAAAGTAAATCACAGCTACCCACAATGTGTTGGTACAACAATCACAGATCCAAATGAACATCCTCTAGATACATAACCCATAATCCAAATTGAATATAAATAAACCATTTCTTTCTTATTCAAAGAATATATCGATGGTACTAAATAACTAAAATAATCAATAGAATTTAGGGCATAATATCATAAAATCCCATAGAATCATCTTGAAATAACATGTGTAATCTTAAATGCTTTTACATCGTCATTGTATAGATATGATCAAAATATTACCAAAAAAATAATCCAACATATAATTCAACAATATTGTAGAAACTAAAATTAAGTGAATTAGTCAAATACATCATACTATGTAACCAAGAATCATATCTTAAAAGTACTCATAGAATAAAGTTTTGATACCAAATAAAAAAGGTAACTGCTTACATATACATCAATAGAACCATCAAACATGTCATAAGTCTCATAATCCAAAAATAAAACATAATCATTTGGTTAATGTAACAATATAAATTAAATTACCCCAAGAATTTAGACCACTCATGGGTCCTAACACAAGAACTTAATAAATAATAACATCAAGGTCACATCCATCAAGATGGTGTAGGAAATAAAAATGAGAGAGACACTACATCATCCCCCTCCCATAGACTAGGATTACTTCTAGAAGTTTGCAAGTCAAAAAAAGAAGCATACCAGGTGTATAATCAAAACTACTGAATAAAAAAAACAACCATCTAAATTCTCTACAAATCTAACCAACTCACTCAAATTCCTACCTACCATATCTACAATCACTAAAAGGGTCAACCATCAAAAAGAAAGAAAGAGTATCAAACTCCCACAAAGTCCTTCCATAAGGAACTTAATTCGGCTCTAGGAAAATACTTTTACCCATAAGTTATACACTTAGAAGTATAAATAAATCCAATATACCTCATTATTAGGTGCTTGACTAGAAAATAGCACATATAAGGATCTATCTAAGATCTGAGCACCACATACTTCTAGGTCTATCTTGGGAATATTGGTAAGAATCATTACAAATACTTAAAAATACTACCATGCCATCTTGAAATATATTAAACCCAACTAAAATATCACTAACTCACCTTTATCTCTCAAAGTATGAAAATTCTCTAACAAAACTACACTCTTGTGAGAGATACTACACTCAATTCAGGATATCAAGAGGTACAAGTGCACCAAATTGCATAATCACAACTAAGAGAACTTGCATTGTAAAGGCTCAATATTGCACTTTTTATTTCAAATGGATACTCACAACACGACTTACCACCAAGAATAGGAGAAAAATGATCTCTATGATGCTAAGAGAAAAACTATCATTGTGAAATAGGTTCACTTAACCCAACTAGACATGGGCTCACCTTCAACAAACTGGAAATGAAACTAATGATGCATGCCATGTTATGTTAAACTTAAAACCAACTCACATGATGGTTATATACACCTAATGATACCATGTACTTCTAGCCAAAATCTAGGAATAGCATGCTCAAATGACCCTCTAACATCCAATCTTCAATATGGCATTGTGTCATCACAAAATCATTTAATCAATTATTTTCTTACCAATTAGTTTATAAAACATAACTCATTTACCCATGCATAGTCCATTTATGGTATATTTTAATCAAATATTTAATTCTTTAGTAAGAATTAAATATAGCAAAAATTAATTCTTTTTAAGAATTAATCTCAAAGGTTTTATAAAATGAAATACTAGTGCCCTTTATAAAAAGTTGCATGATTTTTACCTAAGATGATTCAATTCTTTTGAGGTGTAAGGTTTTTGTGGAAGTAGAGTTATAAGCAAAAAAATCAAATGGGATGGGATAAATCTTGAAACAACAATGTTCGGTAAAAAGAACTTGTAGTAGTTACTTGAATTCTTCACCATTGTAATCTCTTTAAAAGGGAAAAATTAGATTGTAAAAGTGCCTTTTATTCCCCATCTAAGGGGGAGAATGTTGTAATCAAATTTCAAGAAATATTAGTAAAGAATTGGTGAATTTGATGTTTACCCATATGTGATAAATATTGATCTAGTTGGATGATTTTATTTTTTTGCTCTGGACTTTGTGTTATCGAGATGAAAGTGCTTCATGCATTATTATAATTTTCTTGAGTTATTTTATCATAATGATTGTATGCTTGTTGAATTTTTTCAAATCCAACTTTGACTGTATTTTCATTATTTTCATATGGAATGTACAATAATATTTTTACTCTTTAATAGTTTTCATAATCAAAATTCTTTTTATATTTAACAAATCTAATTACATTAGATTCTCATTGCTTTACTAGTTTCCCTCTAATGATTTTGAAGTCTAATGTAAATTGCGCATAACAAATTTGTTTTAATTTGTGTGGACAATTAGAATAGTGTTCTATAATGGATTGACACATTATTTGATTTGATTCATCAGGTTCATTTTTTTAGAGTGAGTTAGACTTGAGGATAAAGGTGTGTTCTTCTTGAATAGATGTGTTGATGAATACATATTTTCTAAAGCATGAATGTAGAAACAATGATAGTATTATATGTGTCACAAGGTGACTAGGTGTTTGTTGGATATTGAGAATCATATTTCCAAGGTAGTGAATCATTTGTATAACATCATTTTTTTTTAATGATCTCTTCATATCTTTTTGAAAGTTGTTGTCATTACTTTTTTCAATTTTGGTCATGTAAGATGAATAATATGTTGCAACAACATATGCATTTAGTATAAATTATGCTTTAGTATTTTCTTCCCATAATGCTGGTTTTTTTTCCCAAAACTATTATTCCAAATATGTGATGGTTCTCATTTAAGAAAAAAAAATTTGATTTTATTATTGTTGATTGTAATGCTTTTAAATAGTCTTTTTTTTAAAAATATTGAGTTGTTTTAAGAATGTTTCAAAATTCATCTATTCATCATAGTTTACTTGTAAAATATTTGATATTTTAATAGCATTTTGAATTATAGTTTCATCATTATACATAATTGGTTCAAGAATGATTGAATTTTTCATTGATGGTAATGTAAAATTATACCTACATTGTGATGTACTTGTTTTTTGACAATTTTTTGTGTGGTATTTTTGTAGAAAATCATTTAGTGATTGAATGTTGCATGTAATGAACTTGTCAAAAAATTGTTCAATTTTTGAATTCCATGATTTTCCATTTCTAGGTGCATTTTGAACCCAAACTAAAGAATGGTCATGTTCATTGCCTCTATTTTGAAATTTCATAATACATAAGAAATCATAAATGTGTCCTAAAATTGTATCATCATGAATCAATAAATTTTTAAGGTAATTTATTTTATGTCTATAATAACAAGTACATGTGATTAGGTATGTTCAAATTATAAAGTCAATATCTAGGTGGTGTAGTTCATTTGAGTACCTAGTTGTCTTATCATCGAAAATACATTTTTTTTGTTCAAAGTAGATAATCATGAGAGATTCAAATATTTTTAAAATCCATGTATCCAATATCTAATTTTAGAAATTTTTCAAGATTTGACATCTTTGGAAACTAATGTGTATCTTTTTAATTGACATTGTCTAACTCTTACCGATATACAGTTTGAAATTTTTTTTTTTTTTATGATGACACACACTGCTTTAAAGAACAAGTTAGTTGTATGTGTTGCAAAATAACTATTTCTGTGTAGAATTTTCATTGTGCAATTTTTTGGTTTTGTCGAGATCGCATGGCTCCCCAAAAAATAGAGTTGGAAAGTTGAGTTCTTTTACATATTTATATTCAAAAATTCCAAGTGGTTTCTTTCCTTTTTGGAGCTATTTAGATTCTTTTATCATCTAAGTCATAAATAGTTTGAGACTTCAAAAATCCATGTACAAGCACATGTGAGTATATGTTTCTATTTCTTTGGTTTTTTTTTTCTTCATAACTTGAATCACTATCAACATATTCTTTTTCTAAGTTCGAGTTTAGATTGTTTTGTTTTTTAAAATTTGTTTCCAAATTATTATCTATAGTTCAATGTTATATTGTTTTTATAGTTGTCTCTTGCATAAATATTGTAATGATTTCATTATGAGTTTTGGATGAACCATTCCAATATGATATGGATTTTTATATTGTAGTTTCCTTTATAAAGGAACTACAATTGTTATTGTCTCATTTGTTGAAAGTGGAAGCAATATTTGTATAATATTTACATTTCAAGAACATTAATGATAGAACTAGTCAATCATATTTGAGATCTTTTATGTCCACATTCTCTAATTTGTGCAAATGCTAATCATGAGAATATAAGTTGTTCCTCTAGTTCTAGTATACATGAAATGTAATGCTTTGCTTGAGAACCCAAGAGAAATTAACCTAATATGTTACAATGTTTACCAAATATTTAAAAGTAAAGTTTAATCAACATCAACGTAACAATCTAAAAGCAATATACACATACACATCAAGTACACATAAATTTTATAGATATAGTTTCCATTCCTCAAGGGTTCCTTCATGTTGAGTCACATTTTGAAAAGTTTTATTAATTAGTTTAAGTCTCAAGTACAATATTTCTTATGATAAATAAATAATAGATACATCATTTTATAATAAAGCACATAAATACAATTGATATGAGACATCTAATGAACAACATCCACTACACATATAATAGGGTATGCAAGAGTAGATAAAAGCACATCAAAATACAAGATATATGATAAAATATATACATCAAATAAATAGAAGTCTCTAAGATAAGATAAGAATGATAATGGTACAACTACATCAATGAACATCCAACATATGTCAAACAAAGGGGGACCCAAATGGTAAGAAGTCACTACCTCTTGATCATGTGGTTACCTAGTCAAGCTTCCATTCCCACTATGCAAGGAAGGTAATGAATGATCTACATATGGATAATAAAACCATAAAACATTCCTAGACAAAGAATCCTAACATCCAAATCTACCTCAAGGGTAACACAAACTACTCAAGGAAGAAATATAATCATAATACCAACACTACATAACAAAAAAAATACATATACCAAGTATAAATCGAATACCAAAATCCTAAGATGAAGTCAAGAAATGGTGTCCACCTCAAGACAAAAAACACATGTCAAAAGTAAATCAACTACAAACCACCAATCACCATCAATGAAAGTAAATAAACACATTAAATACATCCAACAATAAGTACACCGCTAGAGTTACATACAAAATCTATGGAGGAAATTCAAGCTACAAACTATAGAATGTCATCACATGGTCAAACTACTTCAGTTACTCTGGACTAGTCTCTCATTAGACCCTGAACCCTCAAGCATTGACTTACCCTAGATTGGTCATTTTGGACTCTGAACTCTTAATGTGACACATGTGGAACTAGAATACCCTCTCATGAAGATGAGGAAAAATAGTCATAGCTCTCACTAGGTATCATCACATTCCCATCTTTAGTCTATACAAACACTCAAGGCATGGGCAAGGAAAACATGTCTTTAACTTATATTTTTAGTGTATCTCAAGGAAAGGGCTAGGTAAGATATATTATTTACTATGTTATCACTTGTTATATGACTTACAATAGGTTACCCTGATATTGAACACTTTGGGCTTGAGACCTCTATTGCAAGACACTCTTAAAGACATGCACCTATTCAACCTCTCATAGGCATAAAAACCATAGTTGTGTCACATACCACAATACCTATAATGATGAAATTTGGTTCCTTAACATGCAACCTAAAAGATAAGTTGATTTTCCAAACCCAAGAAAACATAAATTCTCAACCAAGTAAATCTCATAATTCACTTTGAATCACAAGGAAAATCATGACATCCTATCATATACACATAATAAAAGATAACACAAAAGCCTCTAGTGTATGTCTTAGTTGGCCAACTAAGAAAATTATAGGAAAAATTGATGCAAAAAGAACACCAAAAGACTTCAAATAAAATCACAAAGAAAAAAATTGGTTTTAAAGAACATGGTTAAATTCATTTATTTTCAAAAGTTTAGTCTAACCATAAGGATGTGTTTAAACATAATGGTATACATGTTTTAGCAATAAATAATGTTTCTTAAGATGAAATAATAAAACCCATACAACTTAAAAATAAAGAAATATCTCAATATATAATTCCATTTATAATTTACACTAATTATAATTAATTAGAAACTAGTCACTTGTCACATATTATTTAGATGATTACTAAGTTGATTAAATTTCATGTGTTGATTGATGATTATGATTTCTAGCGCATTGATAATGCTTTAATGA
This sequence comes from Cupressus sempervirens, assembly GCA_028749045.1. Classification (NCBI taxonomy): domain Eukaryota; kingdom Viridiplantae; phylum Streptophyta; class Pinopsida; order Cupressales; family Cupressaceae; genus Cupressus; species Cupressus sempervirens. The sequence continues at coordinate 473,592,533 of CM053784.1, forward strand.
TCCTTAGTTAGTAAGTGTGATTGTTCTCATGATGATGCCATATTATAAGTCTTCAAATGATGATTATTTTATATTCATAGTGATGCATTATTATATCTAAGCATTCAATGATTTGACTTGTTATTTATTATGATACTTACTGGGCATACTTGCAAGTGTATGGTGTATTTGTCTATTTTAATTTTTATTTTGACATGTCTAATATGGTTAAGGGAGGGACTTGTAGTCACCTACTAGTTAATATCTACATGATGTATCACTTGCTATCATTTTCTATTTAGCTTGTGTGTGTGTGTGTGTTTGTTCATATTTACATGCTCATCTTTTATGTAGGATGTAGGTACCAGGCATCAACTTCCTTGAATTGACTCTATCACAATAACTCAATGGTAAGAATGTGAAGATAATGCTAAGGTCCAATCCCAACCATAGCCTAAATACTTGTCCTACCAAGAGGACTTGCAACTGATTGTCTACCCTCTCATGAAGATGATGAAAACTAGTCATGAAATAGTGTCATGTAACTATAAATAAAATATCTCTAAAATTAATACATGAATGATATAGGCCTATAAAAATTAGTCAAACTAAAAAGAAAATCAACACATAGGTGGGCATTACATGAAATTAGTTGAATTGGCCTATTTTATCTTAAATATTGTGGTGTAGCAAATAGTGAGAGCATATTTGTTTACAATGTATGCAAACATTTTCATTGTAATATTCTAGTGTTATACCAGTAAGTTTTTTTTCACATTTCTTGGTTTTTTTTGGTAAGAGTTCTTATGTTATGATAAAATTTTATTCTCTTACAAATACAACATTCTTTTTAGGAGATGGGGAGAAGAAGTGAGATTATGGGAAGTGAGAGTGGGAGTGAAGCAAGTGTGGTGAGCGAGAAGGATGGACTCAAAAATTTAGGGGGGAATGGGATTGAATCATCTAGATCAAGAGTTCAAGAAGGGAAAACTGGGGAAAACTCTAAAAAGGGGAAGGATCCCGATGATGGCAAGACAACTAAGGATCTAGGGGGTTCCTAGGCTAGCTACTGTTCTGACAAAAAAGTGGTCCAGTCTATTTGGCATCAAATTGATAGGAAAGTCCTCCTTTCTGCTGATAAAGAATATTTCTTTGAATGAACAAGGTATGTTAACACTGGAAATCCCAGATCAAATCATTGATAGAAATATTTCTAGGATGGGGTCGACTCTGGTGGGGAGGTTTTTAGGTGTCAAGCCCAACATTGAGGTCATTTGTGCCTTTGTTCAAAGGAAATGGGTTCTAAAAGGCCAGGTTGACATTACTGCTATGGAAAAAGGCTGCCTATACTTGTTTTTTCTTGTGAAAAAGATAAATGAGAGATTCTTTGGTACGGTCCATGGGTTGTGTGTAAACATACTTTAAATTTGTAGAAATGGGTACCAAACTTGTACTCTCTTGATGAATTTGGGATTCAAGATCCAATGTGGATTACACTAATAGGGATACCTCTAGAGTTTTGAGTGGAGGATCTATTTCAAGGTATTGCTAATACCTTTGGTGAACTCATTTCTATGGACCCAGTTATAGTGTCAAGAAGAAGAATGACCTATGCTAGAATTTGTGTGGGAGTTCTTCAAGGTTTGGATATGCCAAAGGTTATTTCTCTTGAATCTAAACTAGGAATCTGGAAGTAGAAAATAGATTATGAGTCAATTCCATTTGTTTGTTTTCATTGCAAAGAATCTAGTCATTGGGCTAAAAAATGCCCATTTTTGAATGGCTTCCAGAAAGGTCAAAAAAAAAGGGTATGCAAAGGTTTGAATGATCAGAATGAAGCTGAGAAAAGTAGTTGTAAGGAAGGGAATACCCAAGAGGTAAGTGGTTTGGTGAAGGGAAGCTTGGTGGTTAATGAATCTAAATAGGTGGAAGTATCTCAGAAGAAGGTGATTGTTGAATGGGAAAATCAAGTATAAGTTCCTTTGGATCACAATAGTGTTGCTAAAAATAATGTATTGGCTCAGAAAAGTGGTGTGATTAGTCACAATAAAGGGGATGAAGAAGAAAATGGGGAGATTTAGATTGAAAATATTAATGAAGATGACCTTGAATCATATGAGGAATGTGATTGTATCATTACAAGAAAGGAAACTCAAAATCTTGTTAGACCTCTTTCAAATGTTATAGCAATAAAGAGTAATAAAAAATGGGGGGATGTTCAGGAAATATCTAAAGCTTTACAGGGGGTAGAGGATGACTCTAGTGTAGACTAGATACAAGTGGGGGATAAAAGAACCACTAAATTAAAAAAGAAAAATGAGATTTTATCTTCTAAAATGAATAAAGAGAATGCTTTGTTAAAAACTAGGAATAATAAGAAAGGAGATATCCCTAGCACACCATCAAGAAAAGGCATCGAAAAAGGAGATTTTAAGAGCAACAAGGCCAAGGATTTTTTTCTACCTTCAACACTACTTAGTAAAGGTATCAAGGCTAGAGATGTTGGTCTATCTCCTTCCTCTGTAAGAAGACCATCCAATGTGCAGAGAAGCATTGTTGAGACTAATAAAAGCATAGTAGAGGGTAGTCAGAGGACTATCTTAGATTCAAAATCTTTTCATAAGAAATAAATTTTATATCATAGAATATTAGAGGATTAAATAATCCTCACAAGCAAGATATAATGGAAAATATGACCAGGGATAACAAACCTAATATTGTTCTAATTCAAGAAACAAAAATGTTAAAGGATAAGGTGGAAGGTCTTTTGGTTTTTTGGGGAGGTAAGATTATTGGGAATGACATTAATGGGGCCTTAGGTGGTATGATGGTTTACTAGAATAAAAAATGTACTAATGGAGAACTTACCTCTCATAATAGAAATATGATGAACATTAGATTTACCAATCCTAAGGATGGCTCTATTTGGGTGCTTACTAATGTTTATGCTCCCAATTCTAAATGGGGTAGAAAGGCACTATGGGAAGATATTATCAATTAGAGAAAAAAAATTGTGGATAAGAATTGGATCATTATGGGGATTTCAATACTCCATTGAAAGAAAATGAAAAGATGGGAGGAAGTCAGACTAACTTGGATAACAAATTGGATTTAATGGATTTTATTGACAATAATATCTTACATGATATGGATTTGCATGGGGTTGATTATACTTGGACCAATAGAAGAGATGGGAAGGACCTCATCCATAGAGCTCTTATTAGTAGTGACTAGTTCTTAAAATATAAATGCTGACTAGTTTTTAAAATATAAATGCTCTCTTTCTACTCAGGTTCATGTTGGCTCATATCACTACCCCATTTTCCTTGTGGCTGATATGTTAATGTTTAAGAAGAATTATCCCTTTAGGTTTGAAAAAATGTAGACTCTCCATCCAGGACCAAAAAACCTTGTTAAGGGATGGTGGAGCATTCAAGTGGAGGGTACTACCATATTCAAAGTTGCAAGTAAGTTGGAAAATGTTAAAAGGAATATCAAAAGATGGAATACAGATACTTTTGGGAACATTTTTGAAAATAAAAAGAAGGTTTTTGGGGAACTTAAAGAGATGCAGGATAGTATTTAGTTTGATGGATATGGGATAGTCTCCAGGAAAGAGGAGAGTGTGAAATTGACTAAGGTGCATGATATTATTACTAAGGAGGAGTTATTCAGGAGGCAGGGATCTAGAAAATTTTATTGAAGGAAGGGGATCAGAATACTAAGTACTTCCAGATGACCACTTTGAAGCATAGAATGGCTAATAGAATCTACAGACTCAATGCTACTAGGTTTCCTACTGAGGATGAGGAGATTATAAAAAGGGAAACCATGGATTTTTTTACTACAAGGTGATCCAAATCTAGACAAGAATAAGTTGAATATGTTTATGGACTATATCCCAAACTATATATCAGAGGATCAAAATCAATTCCTCACTACTATTCCATCTAATGAAGAAATAACCAAGGTTATCTTCTCTTTTGATGGAGACAAGGCACTAGGGCTAGATGGGTTTCCTTCCCTTTTCTTCCATAAGTATTGGTATATCATCCATGAAGATGTTTGTAATGGCGTTAAGGAGTTCTTTGGATCTAGGAAAATTCTAAAAGAGTTGAATAGTACCTTCCTTGCTTTGATTCCAAAAAAGTTGGGTGTTGATAGGATGGACCAATTTCAACCAATCAGTCTTTGTAACTCCTTTTATAAAGTTATATCTAGAGTGCTAACTCTTGAAACTTTTTCTGTTCTCCTTAATTTGATTTCCAAACACCAAAATGGTTTTTTACATGGTAGGCATACCTTGGATTTTATCCTCTTCATGCATGATGATATTCACTCCCTTAACTTATCCAAGAGAGAGGGTTTCCTCCTTAAAATTGATTTATCTAAAGCTTATGACAAGGTGGATTGGGTTTTTTTTACAAAGAGGGCTGGAAGATTTTGGTTTTAATAAGAGATTTAGGGAGCTAATATTTATGTTGGTTTCTTACGCCACCTTCTCTATTCTAGTGAATGGATCTCCAATTCCTTATTTTGGGCTTCTAATGGTTTGAGGCAAGGGGATCCACTTTTGCCTGTCCTCTTCATTCTAATGCCTGAATGCTTCAGAGGATTTGTGGAGAAAATGGTGTCAATTGGGGATTTTGTTGGTCTTAAACCCTTGTCTAAAGAGCTGATTTGTTCTCATAAATTTTTTTTGGATGATTCTATAGTGATGGGAGAAGCTTCAATGAGGAATGCTAGAAATATCAAGAATGCTTTGGAAGATTATGGGCAAGCTTCTAGTTAGAGTATCAACTGGAATAAAAGTGTGATATATTTCATCAATGTTCATGATAATAGGCAGAATAAAATTAAAAGAATTATTTGTTGTGAGATTGGCACCTTACCAGACTCTTATCTGAGATTACCCCTTTGTTTGGACCCACCTAAGATTTTTTGGAGTTCGATAATTGATAAAATCCATTCAAAGTTAGCAGGGTGGAAATGGTCCCTCCTTAGCCAGGCTGGTAAGGTTATTGTTATCAAATCCACATAATATAATGTTTCACTATATGATTTGAGTGTTTTTAAGATCCCTAAAAAGTTTTCCTTGGCAATTGAAAAAATTGAGAAGCTTTTCTTATAGAAGGAATGGAAAAAAAGAAAATATTGGCCTTGATTGCATGGGAGAAAGTTTGCATTCCTTTCAATAAAGGTGACCTTGGTCTAAAAAGAGTTGCCTCTATGAATGATTCTTTTCTTGCCAAGTTGATATGGAGATGGCATAAAGAGGAAGGAGAGTGGCAAGATATTTGGAATGATAAGTACAATAGGGAGAATCAAGATCTTAAACTCTTCCTTAACAATGAGACTTTACAAAGGGGTTTAATGATTTTGAAACATGCACACAAAAATAAGTAGGTTATTAAGAAAGGGGTTCGATGGAATGTGGGAAATTGGAGGAATGTTCTTTTTTGAGATGATATTTGGATTCTTGATCACCCCCTCATTTTTTATCAAAGGTGGAATAGTTTTATGGAGTAGTGCAAGAATCTCTTTGGGATTTTTGTAGAAGACTATTGGGAGTAGAGGTTGAACCTCAATAGAGTAGATAAAAACCTTAATCATCTCAGCATGATTTTGAATGCTATCTTTTTATGCCATGAGGAGGATGCTCTGATATGGAAATATAATCCTAATCAATTATTTTCTATCTCTTCAATGTATACAAATGCTTTTGAAGAGAATCATGAGCCTTACTGGGCTAAAGCTTGGTTTAAAGGTATGACTCCCAAAGTCAACATATTTTTTTGAATTCTTTTGTAGGATAAAATTTTGACAACAAATAATTTGTTGAGGAAAGGGTTCAACATTTTTAATAGATGTTATCTCTATAAGGATTATGATGAATTGGTTAATCATTTGACTATTCATTGTTCTTTTACTAGAAAATTATGGAAAAAGGTTTGTGGCTTGTTGAATATTACCTGGGTATTCCTTGCTACAATTCAAGATTTTTTCAATGGTTGGAAGTCTCCCTCTACTAATACTTTGGTTATGAGATTGGGGGATTTTGTTCTCTCATTTCTTTGTTGGGGTGTTTGGAAGGAACATAATGCTAGGGTTTTTAGGGGTATAGAAACTAATCCAGGTCAGTTATTCTGTAAGATTAAGAATATGGTGACTAAGAATATCAGATCTTGTGGAAAATGACACCAACCTCAGAATGTTTGGGAAGAATTAGTGTTTCAAAATTGGAATTTGGATGGTCTTAATCTGGTGCAAAATGGTCCTAACCTTAGGGATCTAGCAAGATGGGATTGTCCTTTGAAGGAATGGTATAAGATTAATTTTGATGGGGCCTCGAAGAGTAACCCAGGAATAGTTGGCTATGGTATCATCATTAGGAATATGAATGGAGATAGATTGGGTGGCATGACCATTCCTACTGTGGTTCAAACTAACCATGTTGTTGAAGAAAGTACAACCCTCTACGGTCTTAGCCATGCAAAAATTTTGAATTTGAATAAGATATGGCTTAAAGGGGACTCCCTTAATATAATTAATTGTCTTAATAAAGTTACTAATCCTTCTTGGACTATTAATAATATTATAGGTAAGAACATAGATCTCATTAATCCCTTTGAAATTTGTGTTGTCATTCACAACTATAGAGAAACGAATCAAGTTGCTAACTAGGCAGCTAATGTGGCATGCAAGAGTGATGAAAAGTTAATTTGGAATCATGATGATATCATCCCTATTGAGGGTATTTTAATTATCAAGCATGACAAAGCTAGAAGTAAACAAAAATGTTTCATTAATGATTATAAACACTCAAAAATGGTTCATGCCAACTCTTTTATAACCTTCACATCATAACTTGTCCCATTTTATCATTTCACTAACTTTGATCTTTTTGCCAACATGATCATAATTCAATCAAAATGAAAATCATCTCAGAATCAATTCAAAAACTATTTCAATATCATCTCATCATCATTGATCCTTTAGGCATTGTTATGTCCTTTAGTGCCTTATCAACATTCATTAATATATGCCATGTGTCCTTGGCATATCATCATTATTCATCAATTTGATCCTCTACATTGTTGAGTCCTTCAATGTCCAATCATGTCTTTATTCAATTAATTTGATAGCATTGACTGTGTCTATTGATGTTATTGTGATTAATGCCTATCAATCAATTTCAATCAATCTTGTGGCATTTACAATGTTCATTAAATGTCATATGTCATCAACCATTGTCATGTGTCCTTAACAAATCACCATTCCTTATTATTCATTTAGCATTAGTTATTTCATTCGATCATTCCTTTGTATCATCACATTTGATTTGTATTTTCATCATGATCCTTCACTAGGATTGTCTTGCATTTAATTCATCATCTTGGCCAATCAATTTGTTAATTTCTCCCGTAGGATTAGATAACCCATAGTCTATTCCTATGTCTTGATCATTTAATTTTATCCCCTCTTATTAATTATTCCTCTTTACTAACTGATATCAATTAATTAATTAATTCCATTTTCATGAATTATGGGAATTCCTGATTTCCTAAATTCTAATTCTAATTTCTCATTTCTCATTTTCCATTTTCTATTTCCAATTCTATACTTTATAATTTCCACTTCAGAGGGAATTATGAGTTTTTAAAATTCAAAATTTTCCACTCTTACACATTCCTAATTTTTAGCTCATACATCTTACATCTTTCTATGCATTTTTCTTACACTTTCTTCTTCCATTTTTTTCCTATACATTTCTATGCATAATTATTTCACATTGTCATATTGTGTTATAATTTTCCAATTTCACCTCTTTTTCATAGCAATTTCTAAAATTCACACATAATTATGACATCTTTCTCTGTAACATTCTTTCTTTCTATTTCTTGCATTTGGCTTCGAAATCCTATAAATTGAGTCATTATGCACTTGTTTTGGCTAACCATAGTCCAAGTATTCTTGCTATCATATCATCTTGATTTCAATTATAGGTTTATCTTGTCAATTGGAGCTACATCAACATCAACTCTATGGAGAAGAAAGGATAACATTGGAGCATCATGTGAAGGGAGTGTCTATTAAGAGTTTTTTAATGTTTTTTTATGCACTTTCATTTCAATGGCTTCAATGGTACATTAGATTGGTTTTCATTTCTTGGAAAGTTTGTGGTTGCTTTCATTATGAAAATTTAATCATTTTCTAGTCTTACATTTGGTGAACCCAACATGAATCATGCTATTACTAGTGTGGTTTTGTGAATGGTTGCAGGTTTGGAAGCTTAAAAGATTGTATTCATTTGTTGGAGGATTAATAATTTGATTTCAATAATGAATTCATATTGTTTTAATTCAGATTTTGCAAGCTTCTTGCTGCACTTATTTTCAAATGGCAAATTTTTTAAGTCATAGTGCATGCAGAAAATAATTTTAAATCTACTAAATGCAATGACAAATTTGTACACATAGAGTTAATGTTTGCTGGGAAAAAATGATTTAAGTCATAGTGCATGCTGAAAATAATTTTAAATCTACTAAATGCAATGAAAAATCTGCACACATAGAGTTAATGTTTGCTGGAAAAAATGATTTAAAATGATTTAAAATTTGATAAGAACAATTTAAATCCAGCCAAAAAAAAGCAAATCATTTACAACCATTATATATAAGCATTGAATATGTGTTGGACACTATTCATTTACATCTGCATAAACCAATTTGTTTTACTTTAACTCAAATCTTGGCATTATGCATTTATCTAGCAATCAGTTCTCTAAAGTTTGTAAAAATTTGCATTTTTTTGAAATAACACGTGTTCTTCCTTTTGCATAAACTAACTTTTAAAAATACTTTTTACGTTGACAAATTTAGGCATAGACATTAGTTTCTATTTTATAAATACACTCCATAAGGGCTACATTTTTTTCGTAAAAAGTGGTTTTTGTTTTGGTTAGTTTTAGTTTTAAGTTAGTTTAGGTTTAGTTTTAGATTAGGTTTTAGTTAGATTTTTAATTATTATTTTAAAGATTTTGTTAACTTAGACTTTTTTTTTTTATAATTAAGATTAACTTTAGATTAACTTTTATTTTTATGTTTTGTTAAAATAGATTTGATTTATCTGTTAGAAACTAATTTAAAAAAAAAACTTTTAGAGACTAATTTTTGTTTATTTGTTTTTTATGCAGGAAGGAGGAGATGCCCATTTTTTGTTTGACAAAGAAAAATACTAAAAAATACTAATGCATTTGATGTAGGACATATGATGAAGACCTTTTGTTTTTTTCAAAACATTATGTGTGGTTTTTAGTAGATTAGCAAACGCCTAGTTTTGGTGCTCTAAAATGAACATTTTCTACTCTATTTGGCATGTCTATAGTGTCTAAAATCCTAAAGGGTTATACAAACATATCCTCTCCCCTCACCTTCATGGATCTTGTGTGTAAGAGAAATCTATATAATTCTTTTAGAGAAGCCTACCTTGGACCAACATATCCAATATTGGGTATGCCAGGGAACAACTTCAGAGTGGTAATAGGCCAAAGCCAAGTCTCCACTCTAACCACTATATAAAGGCTCAATTGTGGGTAATGCCCAATCAGTGGTATGGCTGGGTGATCAAACCTCAGTTCTCAGGGCTAGGAGACCTCTTGTAGGAGTTTATCATCCACCTACTAAATAGAGTGTCCTATACTAAAAACCTTTGTTGTAGTGGCCAAAATCCTTCTATCCGCTAGCTCAAGGGGCACCCATGCTTATGAAGACATCTTACACTTTTGCAGTCCTTAGTAGAGACAACAGTCCCTTGGGAAGTGATGCCCCTTAGGAAGCAAATCTTGGTATGCCCGAGAAGTGAGTGCACTATAAGGGGGAGCCTATGCTACCAAGATTCTAGGTTTTCTAATTTGGATAAGCACATCTAAACTTTGGTTCAAGTGATAATTTAGTGGATACAATCCTTTTAGCCTAGGTTTTGGTGTGTTTGTTCATTTTTAACAACAACCATTCTATATATTGTGTCTTGCATGAGTGTTTTCATTAATCAAGATAATTGCAAAAACAACTTGTACACTCTCATAAAAACACATTGTGACTTTTACAATATTCTTGTGAACAAACACTTGTTGACATTTGGAACAATTGTAAACATGGAAACTTGTAGCCTTATTGTTCATTGGCATGACCCTTAAGACTCATTTTCATATTGCATAATCATCATTCTATTGCACTTAAGCTATCTTGCATGGTTTATCCTACACTTTCATTTTTCATCTCGAAGTCCTTAGTTCTCATTTTGATCCTCTCATACCTTGCATTTAGCACTAGGTCCTTGTATAGTTCTCATAATCTTCACTTTAGTGCTCATTTTGAACCTATGACCTTTGAATTTGGTAGAAAAATTAAAATAGAATATGGGTCTTAAAGCATTTCCTTGTATGGATGAGTAAAGGATTTTGATCTTGGTCTTTGCCATTTGTCTTTTATCATTCATCTTTTGAGTCAAATTTTTTCCATGTCTTGATGAATTTGACTTGGTCCTTTTTTTTCATTTGGTCCTTTTGATCTTTCTTTCTTGGTCAAGATCTGTTGCTCATCCTTATTAGGTTAAGCTCTTTGATTAATATTTTTCTTCAAAATTCAAAACCTTTGCATATCCTTAGTTCCATTTTTCATAACTTTAGTTTGCACTTTGCATAAAAATCATATTCTTTCCAAAATTTAGTTTGCATATCCTTAGCTTACTCATCCTCATTTTGCATAACCATGGTTGCATAAACCTCATTTTGATTCCTCATTTTAGTTTGCATACAAACTTCATAATCATCTTAGCCCTTAGTTGCATAAACATTGGTTCGTACCCTCTTAATTTTCATATCATTTTAATTATCCTTCAAAAAATCCAAAAATAAATAAAAATTTGCATACATATCTTTAGTTTGCATTTCAAAAATTCCAAAAATCCAAAAACTACATATTTACATTTCATATCTTAGTCCAAGTTCAAAAACCATTTGATGCATTTAAACCTTACCATGTCTTAGTTTGCATTTACATCCCTTAGTCAAAACTCAAACAACATTTGCACTTTCAACCTTTTCACAATCATACCTTAGGTGCATTTTCATACCCTATATCCGAAAAAAGCAAAAAACAAAAAAAAAAAACAAATCTTGCATACATTTCTCTCACTTAGGTGCATACTAGAATATCATGCTAGTTTTCACAAGGGCTCAATTATCCAAAGAACCACAAAGTAAATATCAACCTATGCCCAAATTGCAAACAAAAACACAACAACCTCCTAACACGATGAAAGAAAATACAACAACCTCAACAAGTTGATCCTACAAGCACGTATCCTCCAATGGATAACACCCAAGAATTTCAACAACCTATCTCTATGAGAAATTTAGTAGACACTTCATCCTTTGCAAATGACATGTGTAACTTAGGTTTTCCACCTAATGCTTCACCTTCATATGGACAAGTCCAACTGGTCCCACCAGACTTTGCACCTATATTTTTACCTATTCCACCAAGATATGGAAGTGTACCAATAACACCCCAAGATGAACAAAGTGGTTCCTTTGAGTTTGACAAACCTAACACAAGTACCTTTCATTCTTCAAACCCCCAAATGGAACCTTCAAGCATTTTACAAGCCATGGAAAACATACATGATGACTATTCTGATGATGAGTTTGAAAAACTTATTGAACAAATGGACAAAGCATTTCAAGACAAATCTTTTTGAAAGAAAATCAAACACATTATGGCTCAAGAAGTATTAAAATTTAATCCTACATTAGAGGAGCATAAATCTAAGAACCAAGACAATCTAATCTTGGAAGAACTTCCACCTATGATTAACTTAGACTTAGACAAAGGGAAACAAATTTTGGACCCATTAACTACAAAGGAAACATCTAAAAGACCTCAAAAAGAATTAACCATTGAGGTTTCACTAGGAAATAACTTTGGAAAAATTAATAACAATCCCCTTTTTGATGCACCTCCCACAGTTCAAGAAGAAAGTAATCTCAACAATGTCCCACAAAGGTATCCTAATAGAACATTAAAGGTTGACCTTAATCAAATGATTTATCAACAAGAGATACCTAAGAATACTTATACAATGGGAATTCCTAACATACCTTTTTTGGAATATATTCAACAAAATACCCCTTTTCTTTTAACATTACCAACTATGACAATGTCAAATATTATGGGGTTGACTATGGATGCATCTCATGTAACCATAACTATTGTTGCAAGTGCACCTTTTGAATTGAAATAGAAGAGTCTCATTGACATTACACCAATTCCACCAAAGAATGTACAACCTAAATAGAAACAACAATTGCAACAAAACCAAGTGAATATGATGTCCCAAGGAAACACCTCAAAACCTCAAAAGTATAAGGTTCAAGATCTTAAGATACTATTTGCACCTTGGGAAATAGTCATCAACCAAAGCAACAAGAGAGAAAACAACACCAATAAGTGATTCAAGCATCCAATCGTCCTATTACACAACATGATCAAAACCCACATGACATACATGCCATGTACCGACAACAAATGTGACAACAACAATAAATTGATGACCAAAAATTGCAAACACATAATGAACAATTACAAAGATACATGGCATGGCAAAAAAAATTTAAAAAGCAACAAGAATACCAACAATGGTTGCTACAACAATAACAATATGTGTCATAATAGTTCCAACAATTACCTCCACAACAACAATATCATACATTTCCAAAGACCCAACAACAAGTGGAGGTACTCAACAACACATACAACAAATGACACAACCACAACAACAACCATTTCGTATCCATGGTGCTAAAATACCACTACCACCTAGTGATGCATCCCCATATACTTTAGATTCAGATGCATCAGAGCATAGTTGAAATGACTCTCATCAAAGTAAAAGGTCAACCTAGAAGCAAAAGGGGAAAATAACTACTTTTTATTCTATGCTTAATAATGAGATGGTCCAAAAACTTAAACAATTGACTAAGCAAGTTAAGGCATTGGAATTTCAACATAAGAAAGTTTTATACACTGAACAAGATTTGTGTCCTAATCCATTTGATAAAAGTTTATACATGCCTCCTTTTCCAAAACACTTTGAGACACCAAGAATTGATAAATACCAAGGTAAGGGAAATCCACTTGATCACATTAGAGAGTTTTGTGCCTCTTGTATGGAAATAGGTCAAGAACAAATGTATCTTATGAGATTATTCCCTCGAAGCCTTGGTGGACCAGCACTCAAATGGTACTCTAAACTATCTGGCAACATCAAATCTGTGAATGAATTGGCAAAAAAATTTATATCCCAATTTTTTTTTAACATAACAAATGAACTGGCATTATTTGATCTATGTGCAACAAAGTAAAAGACTAGAGAACCATTTATGGCATTCTTACTATGTTGAAGAATTATTGCCAGTCAAATCCCAATAGATATCCCAGAAGAAGAACAAGTGAACTTATGCATTGAGAACCTAGTTCCTAAGTTGATGTATGAACTTAAGATCAAGAGTCCTAGCACCATTGCCAAGTTAATGAAAAAAGGGGTTAGCATTGAAGATGCCCTTATTCACAAGGGAATCCTAAAGATCAAAAAGGATATAAACAACATGAGCACAAACACCAATAAAGAAAATTTATTTTCTAAAAACAAGAATGTCACAAATGATGGTATTGTTGATGCTTGAATGATTATCACTATGCAACCCCAGCTCACTATCAAGGGTCCTAGTACAACAAACACACAAACTACATCTCATACAACACCTCAAATACAAACCTTTGATAGTTCAACTAAAAATCAATTTAAACAACCTCCTAGAAATAAGGACCAAAAATTTACACCCTTGGGGTTACCACTTGATGTTGTCCTACAGCATTTGATCCAAAATAACTTTCTACAAGTACCAACAGTCAAAGATGAACTAGAATTAAAACCTTCATGGTGGAATAACAATAAATTCTATGATTACCATTGAACAAAAGGACATAAGACAACTTCTTGTTTTCATCTTAAACATACAGTTAAAGACTTGACAGACCAAGGATTGGTTGAGGTAGTTCCATTGTCATTATTATCCTCCAATACTGATCACACCATTTTCAAAAATCCTTTGGTCGACCATGATAAAGAAAAAGCCTCTAGTTCAAATTCAAATGCTAAATCCAATGTTAACTACACCTACACTAAATATGACTATACTATCAACTACTTCAAGGAGATTGATACACATGTGTCCACATTTACCATCAAGAACCAAGATCCTCGATGTTTTGTTACTACCCATCATACAAGACTTACCTTACTAGGAGCCCCTTCCAGAGCTTCAAATCCTCTTAGACCTACAAATTCTACTAGACCTCTAGCTAATTCTAATTATAACCTTGTTGAGCAGCTTGGCAAGACCCCTACACAAATATCTATTCTTGATTTGCTATGCTCATCCCCTCAGCACCATAAAATCCTTGACCAAGCACTGAAAGAGTCTATAGTTCCCAATAACATTGATGTTGCCTAGTTTTAGGCCATGATAGGGAACTTTTCAGCATCATAGCATTTTACTTTTTCACCTTGTGACGTTCCATGAAATGGACTTAACCAAAATGATCCCCTTCATCTCAAAGTCTTTGTCCATAATGCTAAGGTCAGATGAGTCTTGATAGATGGTGGAGCAAGACTTAATATTTGTACCATGCAAGTTATCAAAGGTCTTGGTTACTCTAAAGATGACATTGATGCCTCTCATATGATCATAATAAAGGCATATGATGGTGGTGAAAATTTCTCTAAGGGGGTCATAATATTACCTATAAAAGTTGGTCTTGTTATAGAGAATACATTATTCCAAGTTTTAGATATTAAAATGAATTGTAATATGATATTGGGACACCCTTGGATCCATGCTATGAAAGAAATTTTGTCCACATATTTTTGGAAAAACTTATAGTTTTGGAAAGCTCTCTGAATTTTAAATAGAGTTGGTTCTTTGTGTTTTGACTTTAGAGGTCATATTAGGGGTCAATAATTCGATTTGCAAAAACTGGTCTGTTTTGACAAAATGACTCCCTAGGGCACAAATTAAAAGATATTTTCAAAAAAATTGTATTTTTGGTAAGCTCTCTAATTTTTGATAGGGGTTACTTTTTTGTATTTTGAGTTTTGGATCCGAATTCATATCATGTAGATCCAATCTTTATGACTAAGTCAAAAATCAATTGAAAAAAAAGGCATTTAATGAATAGTTTGCATTTCATTTTTAAAATGAATCAATGCATAATGTGGGCTTTCATTTGGGTTAATTTTTGATTATCATCACTCTTAAAAATCATATTTTCAGATCTACCCTTGGTTTTGCATGAGTTGACATATATTGCATTCATGAGTTTGTTGCT
Organism: Cupressus sempervirens; assembly: GCA_028749045.1. Classification (NCBI taxonomy): domain Eukaryota; kingdom Viridiplantae; phylum Streptophyta; class Pinopsida; order Cupressales; family Cupressaceae; genus Cupressus; species Cupressus sempervirens. The sequence goes on from CM053784.1 coordinate 473,607,964, forward strand.
TTGTTCATTGCGAACGAGCGATCAAGTGTAAATGAAAGGTACAACAAAGAAAAGACGTGTTGCAAGGATTATCAGGTATTTTGTTTAAATTCTAAAACATTTATATTTGGGATTAAAATTAAACCTCTCATTTGTTTGGCTTGAGTGTTTTACATGCTTTCATAGAACACATTTCAATTGATGTTCTTAATGGGAAATGAATGAACATAGATTTGCTTTCATACAAGTTTGTGTAAGAGAATGCTTGTGTTTAAACCTTAAGTAATTCTTGGTCCCAATATCAAATATCTCATTAAGTGATTAATGGCATGGATTCATTCCTTGTTTACATAGGGAGTTAAATGCACCACTTTGTAGACTCACTCTATGTTTCCTTGGAAAGTTAAATATTCCATTGTTCGACCCTTTTTCATTTGTGAGTAGTATTGATTAGCAATCTTAGATTACTTGTGATTGATCTAGATTTTTATCTTGGGTTATTGGACTTGCTAATATTCTGACCCCTCATTTTTGCCCAGTGGTTGCAAGATCAGCCCCACATTAAGGGGGAAGGATCTACAAGAAAGAAGTGTTAATTGCTCCACTAGGCAACCCTTTTGTGCTTTTTGGAACTCACTTGTTTTCTAAGGTGTGGAATCACTTTGAGTTGATGTGAGGAGTTAAATTTTCCCCTTTTGGAATCACTTTGAGTTGGTGTGAAGAGTTAAATGTTTCACTTTTGGACTCACTTTGAGTTTGTGTGAAGGGTTAAATGTTCCACTTTTGGACTCACTTCATATTCTCTTGAAGGGTTAAATGTTCCACTTTTGGACTCGCTTCATATTATCTTAAAGGGTTAAATGTTCCACTTTTGGACTCACTTCGCATTTACTTGAAGAGTTAAGTGTTCCACCTCTAGTGCTCTAAATACTTTTGATAGTGAATTACTTAGTTTTTATTTCTAGGAGGCCTACTTGGGGATTTCAATTCCCCTTGGTATGACCTCAACTCCTATGTTTCGGTAGAGTATAAATATCAGGAGGTGAATCCAAAGACACCTCTCTTGGGAATTGAGTTTGATATCACTCTTGGCTAAGCCTCAAAGAACTTTATACCTTTGAGAAGTGAAGGATGAGATTTGGGTTACCGTCTCCCCTCGGCTGTGTGATTTTGGATTCTTCTCATCTACAAACTTCGGCCTCACGTACCTTGCGTATATCGAGGACTCCTTTTAGAAATCCATGTATATCCTTGTAGACAACTTGATAAGGTGTTGTTGTGTTCTAAGTGTCTGCTAAAACATTGTCAAGAACATACACAAGTAGAACCTTTAAGGAGTAGAAATACTAAGTTATTATACTTGTTCATGCGCAAGGTTGCTTTGCCCATTGCTCATTGTTTGAAGACTGTTTGCTTGAAATCCCTGATTTCTATCTTGTGTGCTTGGTTCATGATAAAGAATCAATCAATGCTATGCTTGGTCTTGATATAAAAACAAAACAACCTACTAAAAAAAAAAAGAAAGATCCTTCACAATATCATCCTACAAACTATTTCTTAGCTACTAAGTGTAGCCCTTTTGTCGAGAAAAGTATCGCACCTTGTGCAAAGTTCTATCACGCGATACTTTGTGCTGAACTTTTGCTGCATGACCTCTAGGAAAGTATCGCCTAGGGTATTTTGGGTAAACACAAAGTCGGCAGTTAGATTTGTCTTTGGTCTAAGGAGTGTCACATTGGTCACCCTTGATCCTAGCTACGTATCAGTGTGTGAAGAATTTGTCCTAGGTTGAAAATATGGGTTTAGTCCATCAAATGTAAGTCTTGAAACATCCTTGATGAATCAAGTATCAAAATTCAGTTATTGTTCTACTCTAGCTATTCGCCATTGAGCTTCTTGCTCGCCCGCTTGGCTTGAGTCACCAGTGCTGTAAAATCTTGAGCACTATTTGACAAACCATCTATCACACTTTGACAAGTGACTAGTCCTAGTTGTAAAAGCTTCAAATTCGGCTCACTTTTCTTGTCCTACTAAACAAAGACAACTCTTTACATGCTGGTCACAACTAGACATCAAGTTGGTAACAATAACCACACACCTTTCATTTTCCATCAATTGGAAACACCACCCAAATGACCTCGCAAGAAACCTTGTGATCACAATCTTGAATCTGCCCAAACACAAAGGGTCAATGTTCGACACAACCCACTTTATAGTTTTGAGAATCCATTTGGTACATCTTCTGAGACATCCAACAATACCAGTAGTATAGCCACTATGGTGCACCCTGATGAAATCAAACATCACTTAGAAGAACAAGCACGTGAAACACAAAGAACCTTGGATGCCATATATGCTACCGAAAGAGCAAACCAACATATCGGCACTAACAATCAAGCATGTTGTGAAGGACATAATGAAAATTGTCCACATAATCCTTTTGGGAATGACGATGGCAACCATAGTCCCCCAAGGACTCCTAGAGCCACCATGGGCACATGTCCTTCACTGCCTAAGTCTTCCCATCATGATAGTGATGAAGAAATAACTAGCAAAGATATGATCAGGTTTCAACAAGATGGCATTGCCCAAAAACTAATGCTTAGGGCCTTAGAAGAGAATGGAGATCAATACTTCTGCTACATGGCAGCAAAGGGATGGAAGCTACCCCAAATTTTTGATGTAGAACATATAATTCATAAATGGGAACCCATTGAAATTGAAATCTTGAGAGAAAAAGTGCAAGAAATAATGAAAAAGTTTGCACAACTACAAACATCAAAAGAACCACCTAAGACTTCTTTCATTGATTTGATATGTGCTCTACCATTTGATAGGAGTTTATGCATGTAGCCATTTCCTAGGGATATAGAAGTTCCAAAGTATGACAAATATGATGGAAATGGCGATCCTCACGATCATGAGAGACATTTATATGCTCTTAGCATGGACTTTATGCATGAAGACACCTTTCTTATGCGTATGTTCCCTAGAATTTTGAGAGGATGAGCAATAGAATGGTTTATCAAGTTGAGTCCCCCTCTTATGACATTTGATGAACTTGCACAATGCTTTATCCAAAAATATTCATACAACATCCAACATCCTATGATTGTGTTGGACTTATGCCAAATCAAGAAAAAATTGGAGGAACCTTTTGCCATCTACCTCCAATGGTGGAGATCTCTATACTCACGGTACCCTCGGCAAGTTCTTTAAGCTGAAAAATTTGACATTTTTATCAACACACTCATACTTGAGCTATATTTTGATCTTAGAAAGAAACTATTCACATCTTTCAACACCATGTTTGAGAGTGCATATCGCATTGAGGATGTTTCTATCAAGAAAGGGGAAATTGTAATAAACAAGGATAAAATTAACAATGGAAACGGTAAAGACAAAGGAAAACCTTGGAATAAAAACAAGTATGTTGTCAATGACGGAGTAGTGGACACTCCTAAGACTAAGGAGCTTGCATTTAATCTTTCCAATGACATCTATGCAATGAAACAACAAGAAGTTTCAAAGTCACAAACCTTTGACAAAGGCTCTAAATTTGCAAGGAAGCGATGTGTTTACACACCTATGGTTGAACCTTATGAAGTGATTTTAAAAAATTTAATTGCAAAAAAGTTGGTTACCTTGCTAGACAACTCACGTCCTTATGATCCACCAGTAAGACCTCCATGGTGGATAGAAGATCATGCTTGCAGCTATCACTGAAGTAAAGGGCATAACACATAAAATTGTTTCAAGCTCAAAGATGTGGTTCAAGACCTCATTGAAGCTGGAAAAGTTGTCACAGATGGCCTTGTTAAAAATGCTGGTCATAAGGCTTTCAAACAACCATTACCTAAATATGAAAAGGGTGAGACCTCAAAAGGAGCTACCAAAAAGAATCATGATGTCAAAATTAGTTATGCTTACGTTGACACTGATAATGTTATAGGCATGCTTGAGCTCATTGAATACATATGTATGGCAAGCTCCAATGATGACAACTGGCCTAATTATGATGCTAAGGATGAACGACCAAAAGTGGTCTTAAGGACACGATCTACTCCTCAAGACCATATTGATACTAGACCCAAGGTGGTGCTTCGAGTGGCTGAGTCTTTGTCTTCTCAGAGTGAACCACTTAATGCTGTTACTAGGGGGCAATCTAAGGTTTTCCTAAAAGTTTCTCATGACCCTAAAAATGCTTCATCATCTAAACAACCTATTACTTCCACGATCTCCAACTATGATCTTGTTAGCCAACTACAATGCACACCAGCACAAATCTCCATTTTTGAGTTGCTAGAGTTATCTCCTTTGCACAAGGATATCCTAGAGAAAGCTTTACACTCTACCAATGTCCCCACAGACATTGATGGAGAATGGTTCCAAGCTATGGTAAATCACATTTCATCACCTCACCACCTTACATTCTCTGAAGAAGATGACCGAGCTCTCAATCATCCCCATAACCTGGTTCTCCACATTGAAGTTCAAATCTTTCGTACCTGCGTCCACCGAGTCCTAATAGACAATGGTGCAAGGTTAAATATTATCTCATTCCAAGTAATCCAATAGTTGGGCATGTTAGAATTTTCCATTGACCCTAGGTGAAAGATCACCATCAAAGCCTATGATGAGGTTAAACACCCTTCTAAGGGTTTAATTGTGCTACCAATCCAAGTGGGTTTGATGGAAAAGGATGTTGTCTTCCAGGTCCTAGACATACCTCTCGCATATAACTTGTTGTTGGGATGACCATGGATTCATGACATGCAAGCAGTGCCCTCTACGTACCATCAATGCATCAAATTCCCATTTAATGGTGTTGGTGTTTTATTTTGATGTTAACAGTACTAAAACTACTAGGCGACAAAAGGCTTAGTACCTAGATATCAGTACATACACAACCTAAAGAATAGCCAATTCTCATTATCACTTGCATATGCAAAGTATTAGGACCCAACTTCAATAAAACCTTAGACGGTTTTCTACTCTTTTGGCTCTGTAAAACCAGGGCGGGTGCACCCGGGGATGGTTCAAAGATGGAATAATTGTATGAGAATTATCCTTAGTTTCATTTTGATTCTCATCTCTAAATCCTTAAACATATAAGTAAATAACTGATAAACACATCCCTTGAACAGATATGGCCAAGAAATCTTCTATAGCTCTGCAGATGTTTCCAACAACAATGGCTAAATGAAGCTAAAACAATCTAGGCAGGCAAGTGCTGGCCAACTTTGAAAATCTTACAGGAAAGATAAATGAAAATTGATTTTATGAAATATTTTGAAAAAGCTAGTTATAATATACTTCTCTTTTGGCTGAAATACTCTCGATCAGTGCCTAATCCATTGGGAATTCAGAGTCAAGTAAATTCTTAGATCTAATTTGTTGCCTTGCAACGAATTTTCATCAGCAATTCTTACCAGAATTTATCATTCAAGAATCCTTATTAACACCCAAGCAACCTCATCACATTTATCAAAGCCTTTACTTAATTCATTGAATTAACAGAAATAACAAATGGATGTACAGTCTTACTAAATTGCAATCAATTGCATAAGCTTTTACTCACACAACATCAAGGTAACTCAGTATTAAAAAGGAGACAAAATTCAGAGAAGAACAGATATGGGGACAGTTCATAACTTGTATTCATTTCCTTTGAAAATGATATATCCTTTACAAAAAACCCAGAAAAACCTTCAGAGAAGAAGCACAGTCCTTTTTACATTCATCCATCTCTCAGAGATTTTGACAGAAAAGGCATACTATAAATTTCTTTTCAAAAATGTTTGGACCCAAAAAAGAACTAAGCACAACACTTAGTGAAAACCAAATTCGGACCCTTCTTTAGCCTTGGGATCTCACTTAAATAATGTGAGATGCAACAAGCTTCAGGCTACAGTAGGTGACAGGTGTCCTTCTTTTGAAAAACAAAAACAAGAATAACAGAAAGGTTGATTACAACAGCATTTCTTGGCGGGTCCCTTTCTGTTATGCTTCTTGGTTGTTATGGTCTGTTCTCGCAATCATTCCTCATCTTCAGAGTACATATCCATAAGGTCTGCAAGTGATGTATCATCTTCTGTTGCATGCAAAATCACTTTAACCTGGGGATTTTCTATGTCATTATTGCTGACTACAAGAGTAACTATTACTCTTACATCTTCATCGTCATCTTCTCCTGACATCTGTTCACTAAACTGATCTTTCCATCTGTTGAAAGTATCATCATCTGGCCAATCAAAACTTAGGGTTTCTCTTTGTATCTTTATTAAAGAATTGGCATTATCTTCTAATTCATCGAATTCTTTTCTTATATCAGCATAATACAATTGTACCTTTACCAGCTCTTCATTTGTCTTCGCCCAAAACCAACAACCAGTCTCACTGATGATGTTTGTTATTCTGTTATCAAATAATTCATCCATTTCCTTTTTCCATTTGTCCTTTTCTTTTACTGTATCAACAGTTTCTAAGGCACAAGGGAATAGGGTGAATTTTTTAGCAAGATATCTTGAAAAACAGAGTGTCAATTTCCTCTGTAAAGAATCTCTTTTATTTTCAAAGTTATCTAATTGATTTAATAAATCAAAAATTCTTTCAACCTGATGATAAGGCATTTGAACTGCAGAGATACAAACAATCGTGACATCATTATTCCTCTGTCTCCACTTCTGTGCAAGGGAGTCTAGTCCATTCTTTCCTTTATTTAACTCATCTATGAGGGTTACAATCCTGGTCAGCTGGTCATAAAAATCTGACCATTGTATTTTATCCCTCAAGTATGTCACACCCTGCTTCCATTTTTCTTCCTGCTGATTTCTAAATTCTATCTGCCACTCATGTAATTTGGTTTTTTCTGCTTCAAATTCCTCTGCAATATAGAATTGGGGTCTTTCAGGGGTGTCAGGTATCTCAATAATAGGGGTTAATCCCACAGATGACTGTGGGGGATATGCAATTCTCAATGTACTGGATTCTCCCACTTTTCTCTTTCCAAGTACCTTTTCCAGTTGAGATATCCTATTTTCTAACTCAATTCTCCTCTTCACCTCTTGATTATATGCTTCCACCACTACTTCATATTTATTATGCATATCCATCATTTCCCTCTCTTCTCTTTCCGCAGTAGCCAGGGCAAATTTAGAATAATCCACATTCATGTGGGCTGCCTGTACATTTGAAGTGTCAGCAACTCTTCTTACAATGATACTCCCTGTCAATCCTGAATCATCAGGCTGTGATGAAGTAACTCTGAATCCTCTTCTCAGGGACCACATAACAAGGGCAACTTGATCATTGCTGAATGCTGTACCCAAGAATTCCTCTTTATTCGGATCCTGGAGTCCTAAATTATTTGAAACAGAATTAAAAACTAATGCGTCAGCAATGTCCCAATTGGGCAATAATAAAACATTAGCATTTTTTACCATCTGTCTTCCCTCATCAGGGGTTATATTTTGGAACTCTTGAACCATTTGTTCCTTTATTGTATTTTGAATGGAGGTCTCATCCATTTCTGGATGTTCTGTTCTCATATTATTGCACCTTTGCTCAAAAATGTGCATGTTTACTCTCCACGCAAACTGATGGAAAGCTCTAGATCTTACAAAATTGTTATCAGACAAAAAATGCTGACTGGCTTGTTCCAAAACAGGGTCCAATTCCCTTCCTCTGAAATCTGCTGTAGTTAATTCAAAACTTGGTACAGGGGTTTCCTGAGGGTTGCCTTCATCAATCTCTGCTTGTGTAACAAAAACTTCTCCTTGTGACCCCATTTGTTCAAATTGCTCACTGGTGAGTTGTTCTTCCTCCACTCTCATTGGGGTTTGAGAAGGTGAGCCACTTTCATCAGGGGATTCTTCCTCCCTTATTATTCTTCTTCTTTTGGGGGAAGGTTCAGGGGGTCTTTCTTCTAGGACAGTGCTGGAAGATCCAACAATCTGTTTTTCTTTATGCACAACGGGCACCTGCTGTCGGACAATAGTATATCCTATTTTCTTCCGTACCACCAGTGGACCTACTCCAATATTTGGAGTGAAACCCAATTTTCTCATCATTTCTCTGGCTTTATCTGGAAAAGAATTAATAAAATGCTGTTTCTTCTCATTCATTACCTTCATTATCTCAGAGAAATTACTCATGAGCTTATGTACTTTATCTGCATTGTTTGCAGCATTACTAAGAGGACTGAAATTTTTATCAAAACAATTAATGAATTCCAAAACTTTTGAATAGACTCTCCATTTTTCTTTCTTTATTTCTTGCTCATGGAGAGAATATTCATTTCTTATTACATCTTCTGGAAAATAGAATTCATGCTGAACTGGACGCAGCTTGATTCTCAATCTAAGGGCAGAGTTAAAGAAACCTTCTGTATCACAAAAACGAGAGTGAGACACTGCCATTTTGTATTGATCCAAAAATTTATGGAGAAAGGCCCACCCTTCTTTAGTTATCACAAATTGGTGGGCTATAGTACAAGTAGGAAAAATTGATCCTGTCCCCCTTTTGTGCAAAAAGGCCTCCTCCACTCCTCCTAACTGCCACAAAAATTCAGCTATCCCTACCTTCAAGGGTACCTGATAGGGTAACACATGGGGTGTTCCTTTGAAACCATAGACCCTGATGACCGTTGAGACTGAATATGGGATAATATCTCCCCAATTATGTGAAACCTTTAGATTGTGGGTTTTTTCCATAGGCCTGATAAGGTGCATTAATGCCTTAGGGATTCTGGGATTGTCACTCAATAAGAGGCACCTTAGTTTGGAGGCAAAGTGCCTATCAAATCTGACGAAGCTAGCATTTTCAGCTTCCCAGGTCATGTCTGCACTCCATAATTGGACTGGTAGTGCTTCCCCTTCTTGTTCTCTATTTAAAACCATTTCTTTACCAAAATAAGTGGCCCCTTTAAAAAGAAACATATGCATCAGTAAGGAATACTGACCCCAAACCTTTTCCACCTTGCCCTGTGCAATCCCCACCAATCCATGATGGATCTCATTTGCCAAGTAAGATGCAAAATCAAAAATTATTTCCACACCAAAAGAAGAGATTTGGGTGATCATATACATGAAGCTCACCGGAATAAAATCTTCTTCGCCCTCTCCGAAGACTTTGCACAGGGTTCTATATATCTCGACTGCCCTGGCATTAAAACATGATTTCTTGAAGGGCTCTTTAGAAGATGATGTTATGGTTGGAAGGCCTCCAATTTGGTCTATGTGGGCTTTCAGTGCACCCTGTCTAACTACATCCCTCTTGGATATATATTCCTTTTCTAAATCTGTCAGATTAATGGGCACATGATACATGGTGAGGGGTCCCAGACTGAATACCTTCCTAATCTCCTCGGGACTGATGGTAACTAAAGCCTCACCATCTATTCTCCTCACTACCTTAGTGGCTTGGTCATAGTTTTTTGCTATGGCTTCAAGCAGGTCAAAATCCATGAACACGCTGGGAACAACAAGCTTCCCAAGATCAAAATTCCAAATGTTGGCATGAGGGGCATATAACTTTCTCTCTGCAAACCATTTCTTGAATAAACTCAAACCAGTCTGAGCAGTTTGAGCATCCCGGACCCAATTACCCTTATCATACAATCCATCAGCTACCCTAAGCCTAGGATTGAGTGAGGTCAACCTCTTAACTTGCACCGTTTCTACAGTGGACTCAAGAAGTAACTCAAGCAAATCATCATGCACATTTCTATCCAGGTAGTTTATTGCTCCTGTAAATCCCTTCTTAGGAGGCATCTTGAGCTATCCTCTTTAAAACTTAAAAGCTCACAAAGATGATGGCAGTTTTACTTACTTGAATTCTGTCTCAATTTTCCTTTGAATTCCTGCAAAATTTCAGCGAACAGATAACTTGACAATTTCTTATCAACCTTGGCACGCTTTTCTTTCAGTAATAGCTTCTGCACAGGAATGGCTTCAAATCTTTTCTCGCGTGAAATGAAACTGATGCAATCTTTCTGTATTATACTCTATTTTTTCTCACGGACGAAGCTTTCTTGTCTAATTAATACAAAGAGTGGCACTACATTTTTAATTTAAAACTGCGCCGTTGATCTTCAAAGATCCTACGATCATGCGGTACAAAGAGAACAACTAGGAGTTACACTTGCCATGTCAGTCATATTACCCAATGAGAGCTTGCCATGTACATAATTCTTTCTTTTGATGGCGCTTACCTTTAAACCCACTGACGACGGAGAACACGTGTCAGCATGTCGCTACTTCGTTATGCATAAAGAACAAGCACCTTTCCATAACGAGGCGGTGACAACCGTTGATCAGATCAAGAAATGATCGAAAGATACGCTACAGGGCTTCTTAAGAAAGAAGTCGGTGGGCCCATCTCGCTATGTCGCTATAATTATCTTCCTTGCTACTCTTCATAACGAGATAGCGAGCTCCGTTGATTCACTTCAAACAGACGTTCTAGATTTCTTGTACATTTAGTCAGGTAGGCATTAATGAGAATCAGATCTCTGCATAGCTAGCACATGTCAAATTTTATCAGTCACCTGTCATTACACGTCATCATAGATCTTGCCGATCTTTTACCACTTTACGGGGCCTCGCTAACTCGCTAACGGTGAAGAACCTCAATTTTCCGATAGCGAGGTAGCGAGCTTCGGCACTTTAAAGGATTCCGTGCCAGAAAAAGCAAGGGGGTACCCAGTAATTACTTCCGTTAATTAAAACTGATTCTGACAACAGTATTCATGACAGGTCATGCCACCTGGTGTAATTATGACACAAGCAAGATGCAATGTCATCATTTTAAGATTTTCACGTGGCCTCGCTACTTCGCTAACGGTGAAGTGCCTGAATTTTCCGATAGCGAGGTGGCGGTACTTCCAGAAAAATATCAACATTCCATCTCTGATGTCAGATATTCTAGTGGGTCCTTTTCCCCCTTTTTACGGCGAATTGCTAAGTGTACCTGCACAATAAAGCAATTAAATAGCAAATCTTCGATCGCCGCACGTTCACTTCATGGTCCCACCGCTAAAAAAAAACTCGACACTCGCTATCTCGCTATACTTAATGAGCATGCAACTTTCAATAGCGAGATAACGCCAGCGGTAGATCTAATCAGATCTGACGGTTGGGACAAACAGTAAGAAAGGTAACCCGGGAGAGAGGAAAAGGAATACGGAAGCATATTCGCTTCTTTTGAATTTTGAAAATTTTCGCGCCCGACCTTTTATAAATAGAGATGAATGTAAGGCTTACAAGGCGAATATTTCTCACAGATGGTTTATCCAAAACCTTACACTTCATTTAGACATAGATCACCTGACCTTTCTATGGTTTAACTGAAAAATTTTTACTACAGAAAAAGTCAGACCAACAAATGGTACTGAGATAATTGTCCCTAGTGACAACTCAATGTCAATCAACACATTGAGCACTGTTGAAATGTTAGTCCCCCACAACCGCTCTTCTCATGAGCCAGCATAATCTTTCACAAAGTGTGAACAAAAGCTAAAATGATGAGCCTTAGTATGGGCGAGTACACTTTGGACTCTATTGTTTCCTTATCAGTTTCCCCTCGGTCCTATGGGAAACCAACTATTGCAAAGAAGCCTTCTGCTTCTGCTATGACACTTTTTGGCACTTTTGTACAATCTTTAGTACCTCTAGAAGCAAAAAAGGAAGAAAAGGTCGTTAAAGACTGGATCTATAGAGAAGAGGAAGATGAGGAAGTTACAGTGACTACTCCTATTTCCCCCAAAAGATATGGAAAACGCTATACATTTTTGACAAAAATGGGCTATCAGGGCCATGGATCCTTAACTAGTTGTAAGAATGCTCTAGTTGAACCTTTAAGTCATGCTCAAGGTCGTGATACTGGAGACACTACTAGTCTAGGCTTTGGTCTAGACAATGATATACCAACATGCAGTCAAAGACTGTCCACATCTAGTGAATCAGAGGATGATGACCCTCCCATGATTGCTACTACTTCACAAGATGAAGACTTTGTACCTCTCACTTCCCTCCTTTGGGGAGAAGAAATATTGACCACTAATAACGATGAGGAAGCCTCCACTTCCCAACAATAGGAACCAACAAAATCTACTCCTGAGGACATGAATAGAGGATGAATCAGACAAAATATTGCTCATCTCATATCTAGGGATCAGAGTATTGATTCTCATGAGTATGAGTGGGAATGTCTATCAAATGCATCTTACAAGTTAGGGGTAGATGTAATTCATTCCTATACAACCCAACCAAATGTAGTCGAACGGTCTAATATAGGGTCAGATGAGTTTGACTCACACCATGTCTCAATGGAACATGCTAGTCCCTCTAGGACTATTCCTGAGCTAGACTCCTTGTGAAATTCTCTATAGGCTCTACTTCACAAGTCACCAAAGATGAATCCTTCTGTATCAACCACATTGAAACTTCCTCCTCACTCTTGCTAATTCAGCCAGATCTCATAGATTGGTCTCTCCAAAATCAAAGACCTGAAATATGATCTTTCCAAAATGACTATGAGATCACTTTTTACCTGAATGTCATCGAACTTGTCAGTTCTTCCTCCAGTGAACTTGCAATTAACATGATAGAATCAGATATCAAGTACCTTAGTCAAAAAATTAAAAGTAAAAATAAAGACGTATCTAAAGGTGAAAACCTCCCTGAGGCACCTACAGATGAGGTACTTGGTAGTCTGCCAAGCTATTTTCAGGATAGATCTTCAGTTCTAATTGAACCTACACAGCCTATCAACTTGGGTATAGAAGAATGTCCTCAAATTATTCATGTAGTTCAATCCTTGTCCGACAAAGAAAAGATAGTTTTCTCAATTCTTCTGAGACAAGAAGGTCAACTTTGCATGGACATACTCTAATATGCCAAGGCTTGATACAAATCTCATCCTGCATAACTTATCAATCTCACCCAATGTCAAGCCTGTCAAACAGAAGTTAAGAAAAATGCATCCACATGTGGCCCTGCTAGTCAAGGTTGAGTTGGAAAAATTATTGAGTGCAAACTTCATTAGGGCCATTGATTATGTAGAGTGGATTTCCAACATTGTGCCTATCTCTAAACATGACAAATCCATCCGAGTTTGTACTGATTTTAGAGATCTTAACAAAGCATGCCCCAAGGATGACTTTCCACTACCAAACATCGATGTGATACTGCACATGACTGTGGGTTATGAGATGTACTCTCTCATGGATGGATTTTCTAGGTATAACCAAATCAATATAGCCCCAGTAGACCAAGAAAAGATAGTTTTTACATGTGTGTGGGGTACCTTTTGCTGGAATGTCATGCCTTTTGGGCTTAAAAATGTCGGCGCTACATATCAAAGAGAAATGACAACCATCTTTCATGATATGATGCATAAAAACATGGAAGACTATGTTGATGACACATTGGCTAAATCTAAAAAATGAGACACACATCTTGGAGACCTTAGTCTGATATTGGACTATATGGAACAATTTCAACTCAGGCTAAATCCAAAAAAATGTGCCTTTGGTGTTACTTCTGGTAAATTGCTAGGTTATATCATTTCAGCAAAAGGCATTGAGGTTGATCTTGAAAAAGTCCAAGCTATCATGGATATGCCTCCACCAAAGAATATCAGCAAGCTTAGAAGTCTGCAAGGGCATCTCCAATCTATAAGAAGATTTATCTCTCAATTGGGTGATAAGGCTCAAGCTTTCAATAAAAATCTACATAAAGGATCTACCCATGTTTGGAACAATGACTATCAACAAAGTTTAGATCAAATCAAAGGCTACTTGGCAAAATCTCTGGTTTTGATGCCACCCATCTTAGGAAAACCTTTGATTTTGTATATTTCAGCTACAATTCTTCTCTAGGAGCGCTCTTAGCCCAAAGTGATGAGATAGGTACAGAAAGAGCCATATACTATATCAGTCAAACTTTGGTGGCCTATGAATTAAAATATACAAGTATAGAGAAGGCATGCCTTGCTGTAGTATTTGCCTCTCAAAACCTTTGACATTATATGTTGGCACATATAGTTCACTTGACTGCTAAGATAGATCCTTTGAAATATCGGTTAAACAAAGCTGCACTTACTAGTCATCTCGCTAAATGGATGATGATTCTTTTTGAATTTAACATTCAGTATGTCGAATGTAAGGCAATCAAAGGGCGGGCCATAGCTGACCAGTTGGCTGACTTTCCACTTGAAGATATGGCACCTATGCAAATTGAACTTCTAGATGCCTCGATCATGTACATTACAGAGAGAACATGGAAGATGTTTTTTGATGGATCTCATTCATAGAATGGAGCTGGAGTAGGGGTTTTGTTTGTTTCCCCTCATGGCTATACAATCCCAAAGTCCTACAAACTCATGTTCCCATGTACAAACAATATGATAGAATATGAAGCATTAACAAATGGGATCAAAATGGCTCTTGAATGGTAGATAATAGAGTTACACATCTATGGTGATTCTCAACTTGTTGTGAACCAAGTAAATAATGAATATCAAACAAAGGATGACAAGTTGATCCCTTACAAAAAGTTGATAGATGCTCTAAGAAATTATTTTACCTTTGTAACATTCCAATAGATTCCTAGAGTAGAAAACAAGGCTACTAATGCTATGGCCACCTTAGCATCTATCCTCCAACTACAAGAACATGAATCACGATTTGAGTTCCTGGTGGAAGAACTATTTCATCCTGCCTATGACTCCTCAAATAACTAGGTGATCTACATTATTGTAGGTCATGATTCCTCCTGCTACGCAGCTATCTTCTCCTACCTATGTGATTAGGTTATCCCCAAAACCCTCACACACTACCAAAAATGCCAACTCCTCTGTAATGCTTCACATTACACTCTGGTCTCTGGTGACTTGTATAGAAAGGGTCTAGATGGAACATTGCTTAGGTGTTTAGAGCTAGAAGATTCTAAAAAGGCACTTGCTGAAGTCCATGGAGGCATTTGTGGGGCACATTCTAATGGCCTTGCGCTTGCCCAAAAACTCATCCAGTGGTCATAAATTCATCATCATAGCGACATAGTATTTTACTAAATGGGTTGAAGCTGTACCATTATTTGCTGCTACAGGAAAGCATGTTGCATTGTTTATACTAAATCACATCATTTGTTGATATGGTATCCCATCCTCTATTTTTACGGACAATGGAGCACAGTTCAAGAATAAGGACCTAAAGTAGTTGTGCAAAAAGTTTTGATTCAAACAACATTGGTCCTCTATTTACTATCCCTAAGGGAATGGCCAAGTTGAGGCCTCCAACAAAACATTGTTGAAAATCTTGCATCGTACATTTCATAAGTCTTGGAGAGATTGGCATCTACAGATAAATCCAACACTTTGGGCCTATAGAACTACCATCTATACTCCTACAGGAGCCACGCCTTTTTCTTTAGTCTATGGCTCTGAGGCTATTCTCCCATTAGAAGTAGAGATCCCCTCCTTGTGAGTCTCTTTACATGGGTTGATAACTGATGAAGACCATCAAGCTATGCAAATACATGAGTTAGAGACTCTTGATGAGTGCCATAAGGCATCTTTTGATCACATGAGAGCTTATCAGAAGCGCATGTATGCTCAGTATAACAAGAAGGTTCATCCACATGAGTTTCAAGTTGGTGACCTCGTACTTAGAGAAAATCCAAAAAATCAACAGCATAGGGAGCAGAAAGGGAAGTTTGAACCTAATTGGTTAGGCCCATACATTATCACAGTAGCATTTAGGTCTGGGGATTATTAGTTGTCTACTCCGAAAGGTGAAGAACTCGCAGAACCTATTAATGTTCTACACTTAAAAAAGTTCTTTCCTTAAAATCTTACTGCTCAACTATCTTGTACATATCTATGATCCCGAAAAAAATCCTAAAAATCGCAAAAGGTTTTGAAAAAAAATAAAAAGGTACAAAAGAAGTAAGAACGCCACCTTTGATTCAAAAAGGGGCAAGAGATAGCACTTTTGAACTTCCCTAAACAACAAAAGGCCTTGAATGTTGAAAAGGGTTGCAATTGAATGGTTGATTTTCTGTTCTTGAGACAAATTTTGGTTCTTTGTGGCCTTCCATTACAATTAATAGAAGATAGCAATAAGAGAAAGTGGTAGCATTTACAATTGAATTATTCAGAGGTATTTGGTGCAAAAGTATTTGTTTTTCTGGGGCTGAGAAGTTTATAGCTTGGACTAGAGGAGTCTATCTAGCTGGTATTTGATCTAGAATTAATTTCACAGATATCCAATTGACAAACAGTTTGGGTTTTAAGTTCTACTCTGCCAATCAGTGGTTGCTCAGCATTAGAAATGGATGGAAGTAGGGGTAGCTAGAGAGAAGGTTGTGGCTCAGAGGAAACATGGAGTCTAATTATGTATTGAGATACCATAGACATGAATTGCAGGAAAATCAATGCACATTTGCACTATCCACTTTGGTCAATGATCTCCAATGTTTATTTTAGCCCCTAGTTGACCCACTTGGCATCATAAACTCCCTTTTTTGCCTCTTTAGGTACCTCATGTGGTCCTAGTTACCCCGTATTCCACCAAATCTCACTCACATCCTCCGTTTCACCCCTATAGATCCAAAAAAATATTTAAAAAATTCAAAAATTGCCTAAAAATATAAAAATAAATAAATAATTGCCTAAAAATGCCAAAAAAATTCAAAAATTACTTTAAAATGCCAAAAAAAAATTCAAAAATTGCCTTAAAATATCAAAAAAATTCAAAATTTTCCTTAAAATATCAAAAAATTCAAAAATTGCCTAAAAGTATCGGGAAAAGAAGTTTTCAAATCTAGTGGTTGAAGAGTTTGTGGAATTGGCTAAGGAATGCAAAAAACTGGTGAAAATAGGTAACTCTTACTTTAGCCCTTGCTCCATTTTGCACCCTTGGAGATTTTTTATGTTTGTGGTGATTGATTATCTTACATTAGATGGATGCTTCACTAAGATATATGGTCACCATTTGATGTTGGTTAACCATTTTGAGCATAGGGCTGGGATAAATTTATCCTTTTGTATCAACCAATCTTTGGGTAATTCCATTTAAGCCATTCAAAATGATCTTGAGGGAGATCACACCTATCATGAGGGGTTAATGGTTTTAATAATGAACCTTCTAAAATCAAAAAAGGTGGATAGGCCTAGGCAAAGCAAGAAATTTTTAGATAGTGAGATAGAGGGTAGTGAATTTGAGGAGGAATTTGATGAGGAAATAGAGGATGAGGTGGTTGAGGTTGAAATGAAAAAGAGGAAGAAAGGTGACCTTGGAAGATCTTCTAAGAAGAAAAGAAAGGAAAATGAGAGTGAATCAGAACAAGATAATGATCATGAGGAGGAGTAAAAGGGTTTTGAGAAGAGAGGATCTTTGGGAAAGGTTTTTCAAGAAATAAGGGAAGAATTTTGAAAGACATTCCATCCCCTCTAATGATGAACTCTTAGTTAAGAGGTTTGAAATAAAAAGTAAACAGGTGCTTTCTTAGGATGTAGGTGATGAGAATAAGGAGGTGGATCTGGATAGGAACAAACAGGGGGAGCATGAGGACTACTGACAGAGGCACAACCCAAGACCAGAATGAACACAACAAGAAAAGGGAAATATTATTATCAGAAGTGATTTTCTATTACATTTAGTACACTAAAAAGAGACTCTAAGACATGCCCTATAGGCTTACAAAGTTGTCTAAATCTGGAGAAAATCTTCCTCCAGTACCTTCTCCCAAACTCCACCAAGAACTGCCTTTAAAATGCCATAAATATTCTTAAATGAACCCCAATTAGGTTTAGGGTTAGAAATACATTCTAAAATATTCCATTTGGCATCCACTGCCAAAACAAAAGGTTCTAGAAATCACATTAAATGTCAGTGTAAAATTAGAAGAATCTAGAAATGGTAGTCCAACTTCTGGGAGGCATGACTTTTGATTCGAGATTTTGATTGACGAACCGTTTACATTTCCAAAAAGCTATCCAAGAACTCTATAGCCCTATGGAAAATATCTACTCCACTCATTCCCCATTTTTGAGGCCCTTACAAGGCTATTTAGTGCCTCAAATCTAACTTTGAAATGCTCTTGGGAGGTCTCGAGGCAACTTAAAACTGTAATAACTTTCAAACTATAAAGTCTTTTGACCTAATTATTTTTATAAAGTGCTTTAAATTACAAATATAATCATCCCTCCAACTTACACCCGCTAATTCATCATAATTATGGCTTAATTTAAAAAAAACCATTTTCTACATTGGCACATATCCCAAGGTGCTCAAAAACTATAACCCAAAAAATCAATAGTGAAACTATGAGAGTTGGAATCTTTATTTGATCCAAATGGGTATCCAGAAATGAAAACACTTTAAGCTGAAACTAATACTAAGCATTTTTTTTGGGTGATATAGGATTGCCCTTACACCACTAGATGCTCCTGCTTCAAACACCCAAGGTAGATTGAAAAGTGACCCTGTTACTTTATAGCTAGTAGAGGAAAACCCAAATGGGAAACCTCTATTGTAGATATACAAGTTGAGTCTTCTATTGGTCCTCCTTTCCACTTCACCAGGTATTCTTCATACTTCCTATTTCTGGTACTCTAGCCCACACGACTATCTAGAATTTCTTCAATCTCCTCGTAGAAGTAGGAAATAGACATGGCTCTAACATCAGCTCCTCATCTGCACCATCATCATGATATTTTTTTAAGTTTGCAATATTGGGAATAGGAGAAATTTGAATCCCATCTAGCAACTCCAGCTCATATGCATTTCCTAAGTCATGTTTCTTCAAAATTTTGCAGTGGCCAAATTTCTTCATCTTCAGCTTTTTGTAGGTACCCACTAGAAATTATTCCTTCCTTAATAACTATACCATAATGAGATCCCATACCTAGAACTCCTTATGTCTCCTCTTTTGATTTGACCTAGCCTTATATTTTTGGTTCATCTTGGTAATATGTGCATATGCCTCCTCATGTAGTTTCTTGACATGTTCAACAAATTCTTCTACCTCGACACTTGTCCTCTCCCCTTACTCCATCTTCTTAGCTTTGGTGCAGTCCTTGGACTACTCCCATATATAATTTGGAATGGTGATATACCAGTACTCCTATTTATAGAATTATTGTAATAACATTCTTCTTGTGGTAGAATCAAATCCCATCCCTTGGGCTTGTCTCCTACTAAACACCTCAGCAAATTGCCCAAACTTCTATTTACAACTTCTATTTGTCCATTAGTTTGTGAATGATGTGTAGAACTAAACTTCAATTCTATCCTCAACCTTTTCCACAATGTCCTCCAAAAATACCCCACAAATTTAGCATCTCTATCACAAAAAATACTCTTTTGAAGAGCATGTAGCCTCACCACCTCTCTGAAAAAAAAATCTGCAATATGCACTACATCATGAGTCTTGTGGCATGGAATGAAATGTGCCATCTTGGAGAAACTATCAACCACCACAAATACTGTGTCATTACCCCATTGTGTCCTTAGAAATCCAAGAACAAAATTCATACTTATGTCATCCCAAGGCTTCAATGGAACAGACAATGGTTGATAGAGTCCAATATTTTGACTAAATCCTTTGGCTATTTGACATACTTGACAACTCTGCACAAGCTTCTTCACATCCTGTGACAATTGAGGCCAAACATAATGTTCTCTAATAATGGAAATGGTCTTATCTTGACCCAAGTGTCCTACCATCCCTCCACTATGTTTCTTCTTGATCAAATTCTCCCTCATAGAACTCCTTGGAATACACAATTGACTGCCCTTGAACAACATACCATCCTGAATCAAGTAATCTAGTCACCTGGTCCTATCTAGAGTAATAGTTTCTTTATAAGCCTTCCATGCTTCTAAAAAATTAGGATCCTTAGGGTAAAAATTCTTGAGTTCATCAAACCTAACCACTTTAACTTGCATTATTGTGAACAACAACTGTCTCCTACTTAATGCATCTACAACACTATTAGACCTTCCACTTCTATGTTTCAACACAAATGTATAGCTTTGCATGAACTCTACCCATTTCAAATGTCTCTGATTCAATTTACCTTAGCTATTTAGGTACTACAATGCCTATTGATCAGTATAAAAGAAAAATTCTTTTGGCAACAAATAATGCCTCCATTTCTTTAAGGATTGAACTATTGCATAGAAATCCTGATCATAAACATAATACTTCTTCTTTGTGTTATTCAATTTTTCACTATAGTAGGCAATAGGCTTACCTTCTTGGCTCAATACAGCCCCAATACACTGCCACTAGCATTGCAATCCACCTGGAACACTTTATTGAAATCAAGAAGTGCCAACATAGGTTGCTTTGTCACCTTCTTTTTCAACAATTCAAAACTCCTTGCAACTCCTATAATCCACTTGAATGCTTTTCTATCCCCCCTCATTATTTGAATTAGGGGTGCACTTATGCTGCTAAAATTTCTAAACTTCCTATAAAAACTAGCTAGACCATGGAATGACCTCACCTCAATAGAAGATCTTGGAGTAGGCCATTCCAATATGACCTTTACTATCTCTAGGTCCATTTTGAGACCCTCAACTGATACAACAAATCCCAAATAGACTAACTCATTTTTGACAAAGCTACACTTCTTCAAATTAATGAGAAATTTCTCTTCCCTCAACCTTTCAAGGACACTATGAATGTGTAATAAATATTCATCCAAATATTTTTTGAAAATTAAAATATCATCCAAATAGATGATAAAAAAAATTCCCAAGAATTTCTTTAGTACATCATTCATAAGCCACATGAAGGTGCTTGGCACGTTGGTCAATCTAAAGGGCATGACTAACCACTCATATAGACCATCCTTGGTCTTGAATGTAGACTTCCACTCATCTCCCTCTCATATTCATATCTAGTAATAGCCACTCTTGAGATCTATCTTTGTGAAGTACTAAGCTCCACTCAAATAGTCCATAAGATCATCCATTCTTGGAAAAGGGAATCGATACTTGATGGTTATTCTATTTATAGCCTAAGAGTCTATACACATTCTCCACTCTCCATCCTTCTTTGGTGCTAGCACTGCAGGTACTGCACATGGACTCAAGCTCTCTCGAATCAAACCTTTCCTCAATTGCTCCTAAACTTGTCTATTTAGCTCCTTAATTTTAGTAGGAGTCATCCTATGAGTAGCCTTGTTAGGAAAACTAGTTCCAAGGATTAAATCTATTTGATGACTAATTTGCCTTACTAGTGGCAACCCTTCTTGAACATTATCAGAGATGACATCTCCATACTCAGTTAATAGACTTGAAACTTCAAGTGGAATTTAACTACTACCTTCCTTATCCTTTCTAAGAATCAAAGTATAACACATACTTTGATGTTTCATGCCATCCAAAAATTTTCTTCCATCAACAAGACATACCCCAGCACTACTACACATCTTTTCACCTGCCTTTATCAAGGGCTTCAGTTTGTGGTGAACTCCATCCTTTGTTAGAGAGTATGTATTTGCATGACCATCATGTACAACATGCCTATCAAACTTCCATGACCTTCCCAATAATAAATGGTAGACATCCATTGGAATGATGTCACAGAGAACCTCATCATGGTAACTCCCAATCTTGAACTTTACTAGACATTGTTCACTAACTAGGATCTTATGATCATCCTCCACTCAAGAAATCAAATAGGGTTAGGGGTGTTTCTCCCTCTTGAGATTTATCTTTGAGACCATCTCCTCTAACACCAAGTTGATAGTGCTTCCACCATCAATAATCACATCACAACATTTACCCTTGCACTTGCACCTATTGGAAATATTCAAGATATGATAGGTTACTGAGAGGGGAGGGGTGAATCAATAATGTCAAAACTTTAAAACAATTTAGCCCTTTAACCATATATACTATTCACCATTCATTCATCTAATCTACTACATATATGAGAGAACAAACATTTTTAACACATGTACATAGTGATTTGGTGATCCAGAAACCTTCCAATAGAAAGTAAAATTGGGGTGGGGATGATACCCACAAAACTTTGTTACTGTAGTATGAAGTTGGCCTGTTAAGGCTTACATTGACCACTTTTGGTGATCTGCCCTATTAGGAGAACAAAGGGCTACTAGGTCCACCTTGTTAGAGGATTTACAAACATACACTGAAGTATGCACTCTATTAGGAGATTTATACAAAGACTGTTAAGTCTACCCTGTTAAAGGATTTACCAAATTGATTCACTTGTTAGGATGAAATAGTGGATCTACTTACAATTGGGATAAGACTTGAGGATTGAATGCCAATAGAAGTACTAACTGGATAAAAAACTAAAATACTTCCCAAAAATGGTATCACACTTGGTAGAGTACCCATTGTAGTATCTAAACTAATTGGAGTCAAAGTGGATACAGATGATGTTGATAAAAATAAAACTATAGAACTTACCTGGAACTAATGAAAAAAAAATTGTAGAACTTACAGTTACACTCACTGATGATGAAGGAGTTAAGGAGGCTGACTTAGTGGTTGAAGAAGTGATAGATAGCTCAGTAAATGAAGTTCTTGGCACATCTATTTTGGATACCTAGAGTTGGGAGGAGGTTGGTGAAAATTGAGCAATTGATCTGACTGTTGTGCTCACAATCTCACTTGCAGAAGCTATCTCCAAAGTAGATGTAACTATCTTTGGTGGAGAGTGAGGAAGGGATGCAATAACTTCTGCTACAATTTTTACTAGATCTTCTTCATCTTTATCTTCCTCATGTGCTTCTTCCTCCTTGTCTTCTTCCTCTTTTTCTTCCACTAGTGCATATAGCTCTCCTGGAGTAATTGTGATGGATGGAGTGCTATCAAAATCATCACTATCACTGTTGTCATCATCCTTGATTTCAATGGGATCATTAATGGGCTTTTGCAGATGATAGATGTTCTTCCACGTATTTGTTGCATCATTTACAACATGCTCAATGTCCTTAATTAAAATCAAACATGTGTGAAATCTAATCATCATTTTACCTTCATGGTTCTTCATTGTTGCCTTTATTTCTGCTTCAGTAAGACTCGGTAGAAGATTCCTTAGGGATTACTCATATATATCTTTGGTCATTTGGGTGGCTGACTCCCATCTTGGTTGCAATCTCTCCAATAGCTCTTTGGAGATTTGAGAGGCAAGCTAGTCTAGGAAGTATTTCCATTTTCCCATCTTATTGAGTACCAGTTCCTCAATCTGCATTTTCTCTACATTTGTCCTTGTTTCAAATTTTGATTCCTTGAAATTTGTGATGCTAGTTCCCTCTTCCAATTGTTTTAGCCTTTCCTCAAATGTGAGTGGAGGCCTGATAAGTACAGGTTCCTACTTGCCTTGTCTAGTTCTTCTAGAGAATACTACAGTAGGCTACTTTTTAGGTTTGGTGATAATCACTTTTCCTTTCTTCTTTGGTGGGTCCTCTTCTTTTTTAGATTCAAGTTCTTCACCTTCTTCTTCTTCTTCTTCTTCATCCTCACCTTTTCCTTTAGTTAGCATAAGAGGGCCAATTTCAGTTTTCAATTTGGCTATCTTCCTCTTTCCTTTGCTTATGGCTTGGGGTTTCAAAGAACCATCAACACTCATTTCTCCTAGGGCATTATCCATTTCTAGGTTTCCAATCTCTTGAATAGAAAATTTGAAATGAGTATGAATTTCATTTATGAGAAGTACCTTTGGGGGAGTTTTTGATTGAGCTCCATTGGGGTCGAGTGATTCTGCAATTGTTGGAACTAGTTTGAAATTCGGCACCTTCGACTCCACATCTTTAACTAGCATTTTTGAATCTTGTTTTGCCTTGGCGCTGCTGCTACTCCCAGATGCCATCACTACTCAGTAGGTGTAAGAAAATTTTGGACAAATTCTCCACTTAAAAATCTCTTGAAATCTCTTTAGAATTTTCTTTGGAATTGCTGGAAATTTCTTAGCTCTGTAATCATGGTGAAAAATGAAATCAAATTCTGCCCTTTTGATGAATTTTTTTCCATAAATGCTTAGTACAAAGGTAGCTGAGATGACATAGTGCTTGATAGGCTATCATTCACTTGCTCAATAGAAGCTTCCAACTCAGTGATTGAATAAAACTTTTTTTGCTCCCGACCTAGCTCGGCAAGGTCTTCAACCGACTTTCCTTGGTAGATGCAACTCGATGAAAGACACACTTTCTTTGATCTTTGTGTATCTGGAATATTGATTTGATCATTTTTCTTTCTTTATATTTTGAAACTACTTGAGATATCACTAGAAGATGCAATTCCATATTCTCCTTTATGAATCTAATTGGAAATGATGGAGTCACCCACTTCTTGAGTGATATTGCCATCATTTGAACTATCTTGCTTGGTAGATTTTGGAATCCATTGTTGCCTCATCTGCTTCCAAATGTTATCAACTTTATTTTTCTTTTCATCTTTGACTCTTCCTATATTCATGCAATTTTTAGCTATATGACTGAGTTTAGTGCATATATAACATCTTATAGTAGTGTTCTTCTTCCTTAGGTGATGTCTTGCATAGTTTATACCAATATGTCCATATTCTCCACAATAATGACATCTGCACCAGGTATCATAGTCCCAACCAAATATTTCTTTAACTAGTTGTTCAGCTAAATTGAATGATTTGGATCTGTATTGGAATGCCTTGTGAGCATGCTTCTTATATTTGTGATAATTGCCTTCAATTTTTGGTTTCTCCTTGCATTCATTAGCTTTATGACCATGTTGACTGCAATTGTAGCATTTACCATTGAATTTAGCTTTTTCATTACTCCAACATTTGTTTGATGTATGACCTAACTTATCACAGTGATTGCAAGTAGGTCTTTGATTCCTTTGGGCACCTTGTTTGGAGGTTTCACCTTCTTCCTTAAAACCAAGTCCAGCTTGACCTTTTTGTTTATGAAGATTCTACTCACTTTGTTGATTTAATTGAGTCATGTCTGCTTGAGATTTCATCATTCTCTCATTGATTTGTTTTTCAGCATTTAGGTCATTTTCCAAACTTTCATTGATTTGTATTTTAGATCTTAAGTCACTTTGTAAGCTTTCATTGATTTTTCTTTCAGTGATCAAATTATTCCTCAAGCTTTCATTCTCAGATCTCAGATTCATAATTTCTTCATTTGCATTAGATGGTTGATCTACAAGATCTTCATGCTAAAGGGATTGATTATTTCTTGCCTCTAAGTCTTCATTTGCCTTATTTCTCTATTCCAAAACTTCACATAGCCTAATTGATTGGATTTCTTGTTCTCTTTTAAGCTCTCTTACTTTTTCCTGTAGAGAGCCATTCTTTGCTAGGAGTTCCTTGATAGCCTCATTTTCTTCATTTGAGCTACTTGATGGTAAAAAGTCTTCAATCTTCTCTTCAACATACTAATGGTCATTCATTTGTCTTGCAAGTTCCTTCCTTCTCTTTAGGGATTGAGAAAGATGCTCCTTAGCTTCTTTGAGTTGAGCCATGGCCATTTCCAGATCTAGCTTTTCATTTTTAATAGCTTTGTCAAGTCTGAATATCTCCATTGTCCTTGATCTTTGCTCAAGCTATCAAGCTTTGTCCTGAGAACCAAGTTGCTCTGATACCAATTTTTGGAAATTTTCAAGATATGATAGGTTCCTAAGAGGGGAGGGGTAAATCAGTAATGTCAAAACTTTAAAACAATTCAGCCCTTTAACCATATATATTATTCACCATTCATTCATCTAATCTACTGCGTATATGATAGAACAAACATTTTTAACACATGTACACAATGATTTGGTGACCCAGAAACCTTCCAATAGAAAGTAAAACTGGGGTGGGGATGATACCCACAAAACTTTGTTACTGCAGTATGAAGTTGGCCTGTTAAGGCTTACATTGACCACTTCTGGTGATCTACCCTATTAGGAGCACAAAGGACTGCTAGGTCCACCTTGTCAGAGGATTTACAAACATACACTAAAATATGCACTCTATTAGGAGATTTATACAAAGATGGTTAAGTCTGCCTTATTAAAGGATTTACAAAATTGATTCACCTATTAGGATGAAATAGTGGATCTACTTACAACTTGATTAGATCCTTAAAATATAGATCACCTCTAGTGACTGATGAATCTTTACTACTCCTTGTAGACCTTGTTGAATACTTTGCTCTGTTGCTAATTCACTTTCATTCAAAGCTTTTCATATCCATTCCATCACATACATCTCTCTTTTGTAAATGATATATTACATTACATATATACCATTTCAATAATTACAATTGCAAGGTTGGCTAAAACACAAGTGAACAAAACATTATTGAGTCAGCCAAACAATAGAAAACTCGAGTTTTTCAAGTTGACTTGGTGACCTTTTGATACTCGGCATCCACTATATTACTTAGCATCGTCATGCACTTGGTAGAAGTAGATGCTCAGTCCATACAAACCACACAACATAGCTTGGAACTTGATAACCATTGGAGACTCAATAGATATAGTGTCACTTGGTAAAAATTGGATCCTTCATTTACCTTGATTTCACTTGGTCAACACTATGCTTTCATCACTTGGTAAATGCTGTGAAGCTCGATGAACACTGTAAACTTGGTAGACACTGTTGGATTGCATATTCACTTGGTAGCTTCATGAATGCTCGGTAAGTGATGAACCTACAAGGTAACCACTAAATTCTTAGTATACACTATAGATGCTCAATGTAAACTGCAAAGCTCAATTAACACTAGAATGCTCGGTGTGAATTGCGAAGCTCAGTTAACACTAGAATGCTCGGTGGCTATACTAATGTAGATAAGTGTTGTCACTAATGGCAATAATAACTTAATGCCAATAGCACCTAGTATGAAAAAAACTCCTTTTTCCAAGTTTAGTCTCACCATTTAGTAAGATGCTTTCATTAACTAGAACCTCTCCTCTCTTTGCATCTTCTAAATGCAATGACTATGCATCTTCATCCACATGAGCAATCCTTTCTTAACCATCAACTCTCCTATCTATCTTTCCTTAGCATTGAGAGCATTCAAAGGCACAATGACTTTCTTCATTACAATGAAAATAGGTACCACAGAAGCCTCCTCTTCCTGAACCCTGTCCACATCCTCTACCTCTTCCTCTCTAATCTCCAAAGTTCTGATCATGGTAGTGGTTGAAACTCTTGCTCCTCTAGCTTTGGCTAGTACCTACATTTTCATTTTTCTTCTAGTTCTCATTTTAGCCTCCAAATGACCTACCACCACCCCTTCCTCCTTGACCACACCCTCTTTTCCTTCCATCAAAATTTTTCTTTAGCTTCTCCTCAACTCACAAGGAAAATTGGTATGCCTCTTCAATGCTAGTCATTCTAACCAAACTTAACTCCTCCTGAATGCTAGGTCTTAACCCACTTAGGTAGGGCAACCTTCTCCTTGTTTGCTTCTGCATGCCTTGCCCTAATAAGGACTCGATAAAATTCCTTTGTATATTCTTGGATATATTTTCTTGCTTGCTTTAACCCTTACATTTTCTTGAACAAATCAAGCTCATAATCATTAGGAATGAACTACTTCTTTAGTTTGTCCACCATGTGGTCCCATCTTGTGATTTTATCCTTTCCTCTTCTATTTTTTTCTGGATGAATCTCTTGCCACCATATTTGTGCATGGCCTTTCATTTTGGACTTTGTAAACTTAACCCTACCAGGGTCCCCAATATCCTCATACTCAAAATATTCCTCTAGTTCATTGATCTAGCCGATTAACTCATCTAGATTTAAATTTCTTGAAAACATGCTGACATTAATTTTAGGTATTTTCCAAACTTAGCAATGGCCCTAAAAAGCCTCTTCTCTACCTAGTTTATGACTTCTCTATCTCCTTCTCCTTCTTGCCCAATATTTCCCTCTTCTTCATTTTCTTCCTTACTTTCATCACTTATGACAACATTCATCCCTCTACAAATCTCCTCCTCTAATGCCTGAACTTGTCTTGGAAGGGCTCTAACCTCAAGGGTAACAACTTTGGCTCTTCCACCACACTCCCTTCATGGAAGCATCTTCTCACTGTATCAAAACCCACAACCACATAGTTCTGGTGCAAACTGCCTCACAGTTAGTGCTCTATCTACGCACTCAGAAAACTTGCTCTGATACCACTTGATGGAGACACAACCCAAGACCAAAATGAAAACAATAGGAAAAGGGAAATATTATTATCAAAAGTGATCTACTATTATATTTAGTATACTGAAAATAGACTCTAAGACATGCCTTATGGTCTTATAAAGTTGTCTGGATCTAGAGAAAATCTTCCTCTAGTGCCTTCTCCCAAACTCCACCAAGAACTGCCTTTACAATGCTAGAAATGTTCTTAAATAAATCCCAATTAGGTTTATGGTTAGGAATACAATCTAGAATATTCCATTTGACATCCACTGCCAAAAAAAGGTAGTCCAACTTTTGGGAGGCATAACTTTTGATCCAAGACTCTGATTGATGAACAATTTACATTTTTGGAAATCTCTCCAAGTGCTTTATAGCCTTATGGAAAAGATGCACTCCACTCATCCCCCATTTTTTGGGCCTGTACAAGGTCATTTAGTGCCTCAAATCTAACTTTGAACCACTCTTAGGAAGTCTCTAGGCAACTTAAAATTGTAATAACTTTCAAACCATAAAGCCTTTTAACCTAATTCTTTTTTTGGAGTGCTTTAAATTACAAATATAATCATCCCTCCAACTAAAACCCTCTAACTCATCATAATTATGGATCAATTACAAAATAACCCATTTTCTACATTGGCACATATCTCAATGTTCTCAAAATCTCTAACCCAATAACCAATAGTGGAACTATCAGAGTTGGAATCTTTATTTGACCCAAATGGGTATCCAAAAATGAAAACACTTAAAATAGAAACTAATACTAAGAATTTTTTATTTTTGGGTGATACAAGATTGCCCTTATGCCATTGGATGCTCCTACATCAACTACTTTGAGCATAATAGGGATGAGGATGACCATGGGTTTCTAAAGGGAATCATTGGTAACCTAGGGGCAATGATAAAGGACATTGGTACCCTAAAATAGAAAATGTAGGATATATCAAAAGACTTTGATCAACTTAGCAAGATGGTAAGGGGGGAGAGAACACTTGGTTAGCACATCGATAGACTCTCTGAGGTTATTGGCAATGCAAAAGAGGTAAAGAATTTGATGAAGCATGTACCAACACTTGAAACTAAGAATAAGAATTTAGATCAGTTATGAAAATATCTTCAAAAAGGGATGGATGGTCTAGATACTAGAGTGAGTAACATGGAGAAAACAATCAAGAAACTGGTAGATCAAAACTATATTATTTCGAAAACCATGGCTGACAACTTTAACACCCTGCTAAACAAGTTGGTGTAGAGTAAAGGCCAAGACTCCCATGTTGTGAATTAGGACCAAGGGCTGAGCAAGTGCATAAGGGCTAATTCCAAGATGAATGAAGGAGAGGAAGCAAAAAAGTGGGATGACATGAAAGCTTCTTCAAAAAATATGAACATCCTAGTAGACCAACTAGTAGACCTTTTGAAGACTCTATAGCTGTATGTGGGTTGTCTTTTCGCTTTCCTTTTGTTGTCTTTTCATGCATAGTTTTATTTTGGCCTCTTATTTTTTGGCTTATTTTTTCTATTCTATTTTAGCTTTGAGGCCTTCTATTCTCCAAACTTTTATGTTCTTATTTCTATGATACTTTGTTAAAGGTTTTAGGTCCTTTAAAACCTATTTTTACATAATCAAAACATTCTTGTTTAGGATTATCATGAATTTATTTAAAATATGTTTATGTTGGATATATTTTAATGCTTGCTTTGTTTGGTCAATGGTTATTTTGTTGGTAAAATTTTACTATTACACTTTTCTATAAAAAAATGTGTAGAGCTTTTAAATTTTCTCATATAGTAATGTCATTTGTGCTATTTCTTTTTATTTCCATGTTTCATTTTCTTTTAACAACGGTCATGTGTATTTGTATTACTATTGTTGGTCAAATAAATAGTATTGAAAAATGAGTTTCAACACACTTAACCATTTTCACTATGTATGTTGAGTACACAATAGATGCCAAGCCAAAATTTCAATAAGTGTTGAGTCACAGCTATTGCCGAGAAGATCACAATGCAGTATGTGTCGAGTGATACATAATTGTTCATGTGCTGAGTAATTGATTCATTCAGATGTTGAGTAATTTAGAACAACATGTGCTAAGCAATACAAATATAATAGGTGCCGAGCAAACCAAAAACTATAGTTGATGTCGAGCAATCCAGAAATAGTATGTGTCGAGCAATGCAGAATTAACATATGAGTTTGTGCCCTCACAAACTAAGATGTAAACCATTTTTGGAGTTGAATTAGAGGAATTTTGAAGGAGAAAAGGGATAAGAATGAATCATTTACATTCCCTATGCAATCTGAATGCAGCTAATAAAAAAAATGGTGTGAAGGCATGCAATCAATAAGAAAAATGTAAAGTATGAGCAAGAATTTGAGATTCAATATGGATCGTAGATCCATACCTAACCCTATGTCTTCACACTCTTTATAAGGAAAATGAATGCACCATTGTGCGTAGTAGAAGAAAATAGTAAACGAGGAGATTATAGTGAAATTTTAGTGTGAAAAGAAAAGACTCAGTAGAAAGGACAACATTTATACAACCAGTTGATCAAAATAGAACAGGGAACATATTTAGAGATCAGATCAAGCAAGGATCAAAAGTGGACAATCAGATCAAGTACCTGAACCTAACAATTTGAGATTGTATCCAATCAAGTTAAAAGTTCTAATAATCTCTCACAATTGTATTAGAGGTTGAAATCCTATGGTGATAGGTTAGCTTAACAGCTAGGAGGAAAGCCTTTGGAGAAGGTCAATAAAATCCTATGTATTAGGTGGGTTTAACAACCTTGTGTAAATACTTTAATAGGGTGACACTTCATGTAAAGTGTTGTAAATCCTTTCAACAGGTCACATTTAATAGTGTATTGTAGCCTTTAACAGGTCAAACTATTAGAAGTGGTTGAACTCATTGGTACAGTAATTTTTGTGGGTGTCATCCCCACCCCAATTTTACCTTCTTATTCTTGGAGGGTTTATGGGTTACCAAATCCTTGTGTTATGTATTGATTCTTTCTTTTCATTTTATGTTTGCTTACATGTTTACTTGCATTCATGTTAATTTCATTTATATGTTATTAAGGGTTAAAGAGAAATGAGAATTGGTTACTTCTGATTCCCCCCGCCCTTTCTTAGAAGTACTCTTCCCATTTGGACATTCCAATAATTGGTATTAGAGCTCTGGTTCTCTCAAGAAGAATCCTAACAGCTTGGAGAAAAAGGTTAGAATATGGAAGTTTTCAAACTTGGGAAGATCATTGATAATTAGGTGATTGATGTGCAACTAGCTCTACACAAGGTAGAGGAAGCTAGGGAGGAACTGAAAAAATCTTTAAAAAGAAGAAAGGAGATAGCCATAGCTGAAAATGACATACACTACAAGGAGATTGACAACTCACAAGTGTTTTACAATGGAGACTCCAAGGAATTTGATGCAGCAATACCAAAATTAATGGAGAAAAATAGAGCACAAGCTGAAGACATTAGATTACTCAAGCTTGAACAAGAATCACAAGCCATAATGCTTTGTGAAGTGACTGAACAAAAGAAGAGAGCAATTGAAGACAAGGCCATCATAGAGGATGACAAGAGAAATCTCATCAATGGGATGGAAGAGAAGACAATTGAGTTTGAAAATATTTTAAACATGCAGTTAGACACCTTAAGCTAGATGATGAATGCTCATCATGAGCTAAACATGAAGGATATTGAGATCTCCACCTTAAAGATATAGAACGAACAATTGTAGAATGAATTGAAGAGAGAAAAGGAAATAGAAAAATGTTACAACAAACCCAATGAGGCCATCAAGTACTTTGAGCAATTTTTGAAATCACCAAGGGCTAGTAATAACACTACAGGACTTGGCTACATTAGCACTGAACAAGGATAATCATCCAAGGCTACAGAAGAAAGAAGCAACAAAGGTAAGAACACTAAACCTAATTGTAATTTCTATGGTAAAAAAAGTCATACCTCTAATGTGTGTAGAAGCAAGAATAGCCATCAACATGATAAGCCTACAAATGCAAATTTATGTTAGAGGTGCAAAAGGCAAGGACACCTAGCACAAGACTGCAAGACCATGGGAACACCAAGATTTGAGGGTCACTGCTAAAACTACAAAAAATATGGGCATAGAGAATTTGAATGCAGATTAAAGCCTATGTGGACACCTAATTAGCCTACAAGAGGAATTAATCATGCACATCACTACAATTGGGATTACAACACCAGGTATAGCTATTACTATTGTCAAGAGTATGGACACATTCTTGAAAATTGCATATAGACACATTTCAAGGGAAGTTACAATAGATGGCTAAAATAGACTACATGTTTTAGTTGCTTGAAGATTGGACATGTCAGCAAGAACTGTCCAACAAAGGTCAAAGAACCCAAGACTGAAGGTAACAAGGGAAAAGAAAAAGTTAACGTGGAACACGTCAGGGAAGATATGAAAAAGACATGGTAGAAGAAAAGTGAATACAACACATTAAATGGAGAGATCACTTCACCCAAGAGGTCAAGTGATCAAACCTCATCAAATTAAGCATTGGAAAGGCACATGGGGCTGATACATATAAAGATGTATCATACATCAGCTCAAAAGAACATAGGAGCACTGCAAAGAAGAAATTAGCATAAGGTAAGATGTTAGGATAAAAGTTGGAAGATGATGTCGAGTAAAATTCTAGTACATGCCAAGTTGAACAGTCTACTAGATGCTGAGTAAAATAAGATAGTGGTTGCTAAGCAATTAACAAGATTAGTAGCTACCTAGTGAATGAAATAGAATTGATGCCAAGTTTGAAAATCC
The DNA here is from genome assembly GCA_028749045.1 of Cupressus sempervirens. NCBI lineage: Eukaryota > Viridiplantae > Streptophyta > Pinopsida > Cupressales > Cupressaceae > Cupressus > Cupressus sempervirens. The sequence continues at coordinate 473,640,926 of CM053784.1, forward strand.
TTTGGAAGCTGAGTGTATAGCTATAAAGCATGAATGCAATAAATGCTAGGTTTCAAACCTAATAAAAGTAAAAATTAACCATTTTCTTATCATTCGAACAAAGAGAAAAGATGAGGAAAGTGATTAAGAGATTTCCTAATGATCAAAAGGTGATTTATAGTGATTCAACAACAACCCAACTCTGCTTCATCAATTTACTAGGTATTTCATTCAAGTGTCGAGTTACACAGTTTGAAAAGTTTTTTTAAATAGTAAACCCTAGTTCGGTTAGAAATGGCATATGGTTCTAAGTCTACAAAGGGAAATGAAGGTTTGGAGATTCAATTCATTAGCAATGAAGTTAAACAACCTGGATTCAAACCAATCCCAAAGGTTTCCTACAGAAATGATCTCATTGGTGCCCTATCCATGATTCCTGATAAAGTAGTAATGGTTCAGGATGTATGCAAATGCTACAATTGTAAGATAGGATCAATAGGAGATTTAGAGATTTTCAATGCATTTGATAAGCTCTGTGAAAATGGGAAACTTAAAGATGAATTCTCCATAGTTGAGAAGAAGGGTTTAACCAAAATCCTAGTTTTCCCTATTGTCTTTAAAATAGAATGGATATGCATTATGTTGAGAAGAATCCATGATGGATCTTTTTGCTTAGAAATAGGGCTAGTAAAGTTTACAAAGAATACTATACATAGGATTACTGGTATTTAGACCCTAGATTAGCCCAAGACCCTAAGGAGTGATAAGAGGGAGGCAATTGAGAAAAACACTGGCGCCAAGTGGAACAACAAGGGTATGAAAATCGACACCATCAAGGACCCCCTACTAGATTTTGTTGTAAGGATTACATCTCACAAATTTTGCCAATCCAGCAGGTTAAATAGTGTACCCTACATAGTAGTGAATGTTTCTTACAAGCTAGTGAAAAAGGATCATACTTATGATCTTGTAAAGTTGATGATGCAGCAAATCAATGAAAATTTGGGAGCCATAAGGAAGTCAAAAGGGGCACAATGCAAGTTTGGCTCAGTCTTGGTTTGCATGTTTTTCTACATTATGAAAGAATTCCCCTTAGTAGGCAAGGTGAAATGGGATGCAAAGAAGACTATTGTTGACCAAATAAATGGAATCATTGATCAAATGGGTGAAAACTTTGATGCCCAAATGACTAGTTACTTTGAGGACTTCAAGAAGTCTATTAAACAAAGAATGAGGATACTAGTCTCACTAGTTGAGAAGCATGAAAAGGAAATTTGTTTTCTAGTGGATATTGACTATACTGACATACAAGCAGTCATTCCTAGAGCTAGATGGCTTAGACCACTGGGTTATGAACTTGATGTGGATCAAGCTTCAACAACTATTACAACATTGCTTGTAGAGGAAACTGATAAGACTGCAAAGCACTTTGGAACATATGATGTTGTCAAATCAAGGGTGTTCATAGACCTCAAGATAGCAACAATAGTCAAGAAGAAGGACAAGCTTGTAAAGAAGATCAAAAAAAAATTAGGTGTTGAAGAGGCAGGCACAGTAGAAGAAATAAGTGATGATGATGATGAAGATAACAATGAGAAAGATGAAGATGAGCTAGAGCAAGGGCCACTTCAGTTAGCTCAAGACCTAGGTGAAGATGAGGATGAGAGTGACAAGGAAGAACAAGCCAAGGAAACATCCATCCAAACCAAGGTCACCAAAAGAAAGGAAAAAGCACCACCTGCTCCTTAGCCCAAGCCAAAGAAAGTGGCAAAGCCTGCACCTAAGAAGCCTACTACTAGAGCTACTACATAAAAGGCAAAGGAAGAGGTAGTAAAGAGGAAGGAATATACTAAGAAGACTGAAGAAGAGACAAATAAAAGAAGAAAATTTGTGGCTCAATCTAATTCAGATGAAGAAGGGAAAAAATTAGATGACCACAGTCAGTTTAAAGTGGTAAGTCATCCATGTAAGTCTTCTATTGACAAATTATGTGCTAAGATTAGAAATGGTGACATGAATGACTTGAAGAATGCAGATTTTAATAAGCTCACAAAGGATGAGTAGAATAAAATAGAGAAATTTGTCTATAGTATGATGGCAGAATATAAACATACACCTCTTGAATTGGATAGCTCATTGCCAAAGGAATTATATAAGATTTTAGAGGATAAATGGCATTTCTGTCTACAAATTGAGGAGGAACTAAGGGAGTCTACCTTAGCAAGGATGTTACCTAATTTGACTAAAAGTCAAATAAAAAATGTAGTCAAAAGGCACAATAGTAGATTTACTCCCAAATACAGGGCATTTAGCATTTTACAAAATAAAATTGAAGAGGTTGTGAGCAAAACCAAAAAATTATGGAAGATTGTTTAAAAGAAAGTTGATGATGTATTTGATGAAGAATACAAGGTAGAAGCAAGTGCCAAAACAAAGGAGATAAAAGAAGCAAGAAGGAAGAAGGTAGAGGAGAAGAAAGTAGAAGAGAAGAAAGTGGAAGAAGAATAGAAGGATGAAGAAGAGAAGGAGGAGGAAATGAGTAAAGAATAAGAAAAGGGCAAAAATGAGCAACAAGAACAAAGTGTGTAGGACACACAACTATCACCTCCTAGCCCTTGTCATTCTACCATCACATCTGTAGAAACAATCAAGATAAAGGATGTTGTTGATACTTCTAGTCAAAACATCAATCCATTAACTATAAAGGATCTAGCAAATATCCTTGACCAATCAACACAAGTAGCTAGACTATGCTCAAGCCCAATATTGGTCAGTGTTGATGAGTTGCAGAAGGTAGTAGTGAAATTAAAAGAAGTTAAGGTGCAAACACAAGAACCACTTGTGACCACACAATCTACTGGACTTCTACTCCTTCCACCACCATCTCCACCAAAAGAATTCATAGTTGCACTTTAGGAGCCAAGTGTAGTAGTAGGGGATGATAAAGACAAATCATTACAATCAACAGGTACACCCCCAGCCAGAATGATAGTAGAAGAGAAGAAAACTAAAGAGAAAGAAGAGATAAAAGATTAGGAGGAATTTGCAATACAAACCTTGGTTGAACTACCCAAAACAAGTATTCCTACAAGAACTCTTCAGTAGCCAAGCACTGGAATGCTAGAATTTTAAATTAGAACACTAGGCTCGAGCTCAACTAGGGTAGTTAGGACAATTCATTATGGAATTCCTAAGCTTGATGAAGAAATAAAGATACCCTATTATGAATCTAGAATAGAAGAAAAGATGAATGAGATACAAAGTGCATTGGATAGAAGGAGACAAGAGGCACTTAGAAAGTATTATAAATATAGGCAAGCATTAAATGAAATCAAGGACATATTTATGGATGCCTTCAACTTACAATCTCTAGATGAATCAAGACCAATTATAGAGAAACTATCAGATATAGTTGATCAAGTAAAAAATGAGGACCATGACACTAATGCCAAACTAATGGAATGGTTAGAGAAGAAATTCCAAAGTAAGGTCACTAAGAAGATATCAAATACTATTATTTTGGGACAAGTTGACCTAGATAAGAAATTAGATGGAGTCAAAATTGTACTTGGGAATATATTCTCTCTTTACAATAAATTGTGTGATTTTTCCAATTTCACACAGGAGATTAACCAAAAGATATTGAGCTTGGAGAGAAATCTAAAGATTTCTAGCATGCAACTTCCTACCAATCCAACTCAAAGTGAGAAGCATTTTTCTCAGACACTTCACACTCAAAGGGAACTAGTTGTATTAACAACAGAGGAGGTTAACATAAAAGCCAAGCTAATGCAAATTCAATCCTCCATCACCCCTCACTTGGAAGTACTTCACAAGGAGTAGATATATGCAAAGATAGTCCTGAAGAAAGATCCCAATCTTTCTACACATGAAGGACTTGTAGACCTCACAGCAGAGCTTGCAATCCAACACAAGCCATTGGATATTGCATTAAACAACTGGGATGCAACTCTAAAGATACTCTTGGAGGTTAATAGCTCATTTTTGGCTAAACATGGTATTACTCCATAGAACCCTTTGACATTAGTGTCAAAAAAGGGGGAGATATATTATAGGGGGAGTAAGTAAAGGAGGAGATATGTAGATACTATGGGTAATTACCACATTTTTTCAAATTTTGATCATTTTGATTACATTCTCACTTCATTCTTTCATTCATTTTAAGAATAAAGTGGAATGATTGTAATTAGCCAAAAAGGGGGAGACAAGGAATAAAGGAGTGAAGTAGAGATGTAAAATATTGGTAGTCACATGGAATACAAGCACATCACACATATTAGATACAACATATAGGCTCAGAATATAGAAACAGGTCAAAGGATAAGGAGGATCAGGCATATTGATACAAAATTTCAATTTCAAAGGCATAATCAACTTAGGGGAGTCATAAGGTGTATTGCTACTCACAATTTTTGAAATTTTGCATGTAAGTTGAGTAAGTGAAGAATGTACTCAATAAGAATAGGATCACTAATTCATAGTTAAGTGTTTTTGACACTCATGTCAAAGGGGCAGATTGTTGGTCAAATAAATACTATTGACAAATGAGTGTCAACACACTTAACCATTTTCACTATGTACATTGAGTACACAATAGATATCAAGCCATAATTTCAATAGGTGTTGAGTCACAATTAGTGTCGAGTAGATCATAGTGTAGTATGTGCTAAGTGATACAGAATTGTTCATGTGCTAAGTAACAAAACCATTTAGATGGTGATTAATTTAGAATAACATATGTCAAGAAATATAGGATATAATAGGTACCGAGCAAATCAAAAAACATAGTTGACGTTGAGCAATCTAGAAATAGTATGTGTCAAGCATTAGTAATACTTCATGTTCTGAGCAATGTAGAATCAACATATGAGTTTGTGCCCTCACAAACTAAGATGTAAACCATTTTTGGAGCTGACTTAAAGGAATTTGAAAGGAGAAAAAGGATAAGAATGAATCATTTACATTCCCTATGTAATCTGCATGCAGCTAATCAGAAAAATGGTGAAGTCATGCAACCAATAAGAAAAATGTAAAGTACAAGTGGGAATTTGAGATTTAATATGGATCATGATCCATACCTAACCCTAAGTCTTCACACTCTTAATAAGGAGAATGGATGAACCATTGTGTGTAGTGGAAGAAAATAGTAAAAGAGGAGATTATAGAAAAATCTTAGTGTGAAAAGAAAAGACTCGGTGGAAAGGACAACATTTATACATCTAGTTGATCAGAATAGAATAGGGAACATATTCAAAGATTAGATCAAGTAAGGATTAGAAGAGGATGAGCAGATCAAGTACCTAAACCCAAAAATTTGAGATTATATTCAATCAGGTTAAAAGTTCTAATACTCTCTCACAATTGTGTTAGAGGTTGAAATCCTATGGTGATAGGCTAGCTTAATAGCTAGGAGGAGAGCCTTTGGAGAAGGTCAAGAAAATCCTATGTATTAGGTGAGTTTAATAGCCTTGTGTAAATCCTTTAATAGGGTGACACTTCATGTAAAGTGTTGTAAATCCTTTCAATAGGTCACATTTAATAGTGTGTTTTAGCCTTTAACAGGGAAAACCAACAGAAGTGGTTGAACTCATTGTTACAATAATTTTTGTGGGTGTCATCCCCACCCCAAATTTACCTTCTTATTCCTGGAGGATTTTTGGGTTACAAAATCCTTGTGTTCTCGATGATATACTCATTTATTTGGTAGAACACAGACACATCTTTTCTCCAAACTATAGTGCCTTTAGAAGGGAAGAACTTATGTACATAAAAGAATAGGTAGGTTAACAATGAACCAAACTTACATTGGTTTTTCTTTGATGTTCTTATGCTTTCCATGTTTTTTCTGAACTATCTCATCAATAGCTCGGCAAGGTCATATGACAAGTTTTTCTTAACCACCTTGTATGCCAAATCCATGGCTTCACATGACACATTATTAAGTCAGCTTGAACTATATATCTTGTGTGCAATAACATGAATTCCAAATTTTAATTCTATATCAGCGACACTACTAATTTTCCTCTTCCATCCCATTTAGCTAGGGTTTTTGTTGTTTTGGCTTTGGTTAGCACGGGGAGGCTAGTGATTCGATGAATCAGCTTCTTCGTTATCAGAATTGGTTGTTCTAACCACAACTGCCTATTATGCACCCAGCTAAGGATAAACCTAATCTATTTGATTTGAAATTCTTGGGGCATATGAGGGATTTGTGTCAACCCTTTGGTTTCTAGATGTTGATGCTCAAGTTTTAAGGTTCCATTCACACATAGCTAACCTAGGGCATCATCCATTTCTCATGTACCAATTTCTTGAATAACACATTTGAAATGAGTATGAATGTCATTGATAAGAAGTACCTTAGGAGGAATTGGGGATTGAGCTCTGCTTGGATCTAGAGTTTTAGCAATCACGGGAGTGAGTTTGAAATCTGGCACCTTCCATTCAACTCCACGAACCAACATGTTAGATCCTCACTTGACCTTGTTGTTGTTGGATACCATTTTTGCTTAGTAGATTGAGAGAATTTCAAAAAGCTTTCATTGGAAATTTTCTCAAGTTTCTTTGATCACACTGAAAATTTCTCTTTGTAATAGCATTTGAAAATTCACAGCAAGAAATGAATTTGATTCCATGCCTTTTGACAAAAATTTTCCATTAATACTCAGTACGAAAGTAGATATGCTGACATACTATCATCCACTACATGGCATTGAATACTTGGTGACATCTTTACAACTTGATAACCATATGGTAGAGAATGTAACTTGGTAATAACTAATATCGATCTTGCTTAGTGATCCCTTTGTATCTTGTATATAGATTTGGATCTTTGTCACCTTTTAATTGGAACTGATTTGGATGTCTTCTTTGATAGCCTAGTTCTAGTTCTTCCTTGAGAACTTAATTAGAAATGGTAGAGTCGCCCAATTCTTGAGTGACTTAACTATCATTTCTTGGACTAGTATCCTTGGTAGACTTAGGAATCCATTGCTATTTCATTTTCTTTCAAATGCTCTAAGCTTTTGCCTTCTTTTTATCTTCAATTCTGCCAGTATTCATACAATTCTTAGAAAGATGACCAAGTTTTGTACAAATGAAACATCTTTTGGTGGTTTCTCTTTTCCTCATATGATGCTTAACACAATTCATACCAATGTATCCAAATTCTCCATAGTAATGACATATACACCAGGTATTGTAATCCCAATCAAGTATTGCTTTCACAATTTGCTTTGCAAGATTTAATGTCTTGGTTTTGCATTATGATGCCTTGTGTCCATGTTTCTTACATTTATGACAATTGCCTTCAAATATTGGTTTATCTTTGCATTCATTAGCCCTATGACCATGTTGATTGCAATTGTAGCATTTTCCATTGAATTTTTCTTTCCCATTGCTCTAACATTTGTTTGATGTATGACCTATCTTATCATAGTGATTGCAAGTAGGTCTTTGATTCTTTTGAGCACCTCATTTGGAGGATTCACCTTCTTCTTTGTATCCAATTCTTGCTTTTCCTTTTTTCCTATAGAGGTTTTTCTCATTCAATTGATTCATGTCTACTTGAGATTTCATCATTCTCTCATTGATTTCCTTTTCAAAATTGAGATAATTCATCAATCTTTTATTGATTTTTCTTTTATATTTTAGATCATTTTTCATTCTTTCATTGATTTTCCTTTCATAATTTAGATCATTCCTCATTCTTTAATTTTCAAATGTTAGGCTCATGATTTCCTCATTTGCATTGGAGAGCTAATCAATAAGGTCTACTTGTTGAAGGGATTGGTTCTGGATTTGTTTGTTCCTTCCATCTATCTCTTTTTTTATCTTGCTTCTATGTTCCAAGACTTCAGATAACCTTAATAACTAAATCTCTTATTCTCTTCTTAGTTTCCTCACTTTTTCTTGTAGAGAACCATTCTTCTCTAGGAGTTTCTTAATTGCATCATTTGCTTCATTTGAGCTGCTTGAAAGGTGAAAGTCTTCAATTCTTTCTTCAATGTAGAGATGATCATTCATTTGATTTACAAGGTCCTTTCTTCTTTTCAAGGATTGGGAAAGTTGCTCCTTAGCTTTCTTGAGTTGGGCAATGGCCATTTCTAGATCTAACTTTTCATTTTCAATAGCTTTGTCAACTTTGAATATCTTCATATTCTTGATCTTTGCTCAAGTTGTTAAAATTTCTCCTAAGAACAACACAACTTTGATACTAATTGTTGGAAATATTTAAGACTATGCTAAGTTATTGAGAGGGGAGGGGTGAATCAATAACTTCTAAAATTTTGACAATTTTAATTCTTAATCTAATAATTCAATTAGCACTTTATTCATCACATCTGATCTAATTGCATGCATGGGAAACTAAAAACATGAAAGTATCCATAACACTTTGACACAAAGATTTGGTGGCCCAGAAACTTTCCAAATAGAAAGTAAAATTGGGGTGGGGATGATACCCACAAACTTTAATATTGTAGCATAAAGTTGGTCTATTAAGGCTTACATTGACCACTTCTGATGATCTACCCTATTAGGAGCAATTAGGACGACTAGGTCCACCTTGTGAGAGGATTTACAAACATAAAATGAAGTATGCACTTGGTAAAGAGATTTGTGAAAGACTATTAGGTCTACCTTGTTAAAGGATTTTGACTGGTTCACCTGTTAGGATGAAGCAGTAGTAAATCTTTGATTTGCAACTGGGTTTGTTGAAAGAGATTCCTTTGTGTACTAATCACCTTTCTATGATAGATACGTCTCTATTGCTCCTTATGTTGTTATGACCTTTACAATTTACTCTTTTCTTGTTGCATTCATAACTTGAACTTTTGCATCCACATTCATATTCCTTCCATTTATTTTTTTGGATGTGATACAATATATTACATATATACCAATCCAATTACAAAATTACAAAGTCAACCATGATACAAATTAACACAAATATTACAAAGTTGGCCCACATGAAGACACACGGGTTCTAAAGACTAACTTGGTGAGATTCTGATACTTGACATCCACTATCAATGCTCAACATCATCATGCACTTAGTAGACGTAGAAGCTTGGTCCATACTGACTACTTTCAAGTAGTCTTGAACTTAGTCTACACTGATGACTCAGTAGATATTGTGCAACATGGCAAACATTGAATCACTTGTTTAGCATAGAGTAGCTCAGTTAACATTGGCTTCACATCACATGAATTGCAAACTTGGTAAGTATTGGAATGTTCAGTAACCACTAATAAACTCAGCATATACTAAAATGCACAATTTGAACCACTAGTTTTTACACTGACTGAATCTGCTCGATAACTATTGGGATTCGTCCAAAGGACTTAGTAGCAACTGTAGAACTCAATGGAAACTGAATTACATAGAAAACACTAAGAATTGAACAATGATAGCTATATATAATCTGAATAAGTGTGTGTCACTAATAATAAACTTGACTGATATGTCAACAATAGATTGATCATTTAATCTGAAATTAGTTTGAACCAGAAAAGGCCTCCTCATGAACAAACACATTTATCTTCAATTGAGTGGATTCCAGTAGGTCACAAGATCGCCCATAACCTTGGAGTTGATCACAGATCACCTTTTCAAGAGAGGAGTTTGAAATGATTCCTACTATTAAGCATCATGAAAAGTGAGAGCTCAATAGTTATCAAAGCAACATAAATGGTAAATAATATTTTACAATGCATACATTATAAAAACCATAAAATAAATTACATAGGTGTTACATGATTTCACACCACAAAGTATGTGTGGAACTATTTCAATATCATAAGTAGAAACAAAAATTAAGTGTCGTCAAATACAATAATAATTATATAATTTTAAATATTTATTTCAAACATAATCATAAAAGAGTGACCAAGTAACCCATTTTGTATTTCAATTGAAGTATAACGAAAATGTAGAAAAACTTCTAGAGAATCAAATAAACAATCACCTATAATGTAATGAAAGAAATCTAGTCTAAGTAAGTTTTTAGTCTCTATGAAAATATCAATAATAGGTGCAACTCATTTGGATTTCTTTCTATAACTATCTACATCCACAAAAGTAATCATTATATATAGTGTAACTGAGGCCACATAATTTCTAGAAATATTACTTGATTTCACACCACAAAGTATGTGTAGTACTGTTTCAATATCACAAGTAGAAACAAAAATTAGGTTCCATCAAATACAATAATAATTATATAAGTTTAGATATTTATTTCAAACATAATCATAATAATGATAGTGAAATTTAAATAAAAGTTGAAGTAAAACATAAATCCACAAAAACTTGTATTAATGAAATATATAGTATAGTGCAATGAAATAAATATAATCTAAACATATTTTCACTTTCCAATACAATATCAATGTTAGGTGCAATTGGCTTGCATATTTTTCTATCACTATCTACTTTAAAAAAAACTAGTGATTTTATATAGTCTAATGAAAATAACATTACTTAAAATAACATTGCTTGCAATTGTATTCTAATCATTTTAAATCCTAGATGAAAAGAAAAAGAATCATTTTATATCAAATTAGGACATAAAAATATGAAATGAGTATCCAATTCTTCAAAAGCACCAAAGCCACAAGTTTGCTTCATCCACTAGTACCTATGCATTGTTGTACATCTTAAAGCCTAGATAATTATTTTTCATTAAAAACTATAAATGAGAATAATGCTACAATATGACCATACAAGTAGTGCTTTGAATCTTAGAGACACTTTATTTTCATTTAAAGAAATACTTTTTACTTTTGGTTTAGCAAAGGTGACATGATATAAATGCTTAAATTTCTCTTGATATTCTTTTTGATGAAGAAAAATAGGTTTTACAAGTATCCTAAAACCCAAAAGTTTTTACAAATAAGCTAGCTGCATAATATTAAATAAATACCTAACCTATTAATTTTTCCTACATAAGGCCATAAAAAAAGATAGGCCAACGGCCAAAGAGGAAAAGCCAAAAGACCCAACAGAAAAAGGATAGGATAGGAAATAAAACCCTTACTACTCAGTCTTCCTATCAAGATCTTGCATTGCTTTAGCTATTCCATAAGCACTCTGGATCTCCTTAGCTGTACACTCCTAGTTCATATCATTAGAGTGTTCCATCAGGCCCTTGGTCTCCTTCATTTCCCCCTTGGTCCACTTGGATTCCTTGTTGACGCTTTCATTCTTTTCCCCACCAATGCTCGCATTTTTCAACAATTTTCCAAGTTGTTGATGTTCTCATTGAGAGTGCTTAGAGTGGTAATCACCTAATTGGAAATATTTTGGTTTGATATCTCCATCCTTTGCACCCTTTTCTCGACCTTAGAGAGATGATCCTCCTAGTCAACTAAAAAGTCATGGTTGCTACTCTTCTTTTGGCCTTCCTCCTGGCCCTTTTTCTCCTTAAGCTCTTCAATCTCATGGAACAACCACTTAATTGAGTACAAGTTGTCTATCATATCATTTTTGGCATTATTAAACAAGTTAAGCCCTATCTCCCTTGCATTGTCCAAAATTGCAACCAAAGCTAGGTCTATGAGTTCCTTGAAATGAACTTTTCCCTCCTTATCTTCAAGAACTTGAGGATTCATGGTCTCTTTGATGATCCCCATCTTTGCAATTTTAGTATTGAAGTTTCTCCATGACCTCCTCCTTTCTTTCATTACCTCCTCACGACTATCTTCCACCAAGATCTCATTTATCTTCCCATGGGATGAAGAGAGGAAAGGGAGAGGGCAAGGAATCTCAGGTGTCTCATCACTTCTCCTTTCTAGAGGCATATCCTCCTCAGCCTTCCTCTTCTTGGGATTTCCAAGTAGAATAGTGACATCCTCCCCCTTCTTCTCATCCTTTGACTCAATTTCCTCCTCATCATCATTATACTCATCCTCCCCCTGTTCCATTGGCTTGGGTGTTAATCCTCTAGGACTCTTCCTAATTGGAACATTACTAGTGGAGGGAGAAATTTTTTCACCCCCCTTTGGCTTCTTACCCATCAAGTGGGTATTATCCTCTTCCTTTGAGCTAAGACTTTGGTTTTCCTTAGAGTCAAAAAAATTTGAGCTCCTGGTATCCTTCGAAGCATCCCCAGAGTGGCCTACAGATTTTCCCCTAGTCTAGGACTTAAGATATTCATAAACTAGAAGGAGCAAACCCTCATGAAGAGCCAAGTTTGCACTGGGTTTCTTCTTGAAACCTACAATGTTATTACTCAAAGAAGTAAACAAATAGAAAGGAACAAAAAATTTAATATCATGTCTAAAATGGTTTAGCAGAAAAAAGTGATGTGTTTTGACTCTGTTGAATCTAATATCTAGGGAAATGAATTTGATGATAGCCCTTAAGACATACCTCCATAGCTTTTTTATTGAATCCATTTCGTAATAAGTCTCGACCTTCACTAACTTCTTCCTCTCTTTTTCATCCTTCATGAAATATTTCACTACATTTGCTGACATTTTCTTGTCCTTGTAAAAACTTATCCCCTCCTAAGGAATCTCTGTGACAAGAGCAATCATTTACACACTCACCTGGTGTGAAACCTCATCAATTTTGACACATCCATCCTTCCAGGTCTTCACCATGAGCTTAATAATCTCCTTCTCAAAACCATAGAGTTTTTCAATGTACCTCACTATTCTAACCTTCTCCAGTGTGTTCCAAACCTTTGTTTTCTTTCTCCATTTTTTTGCCTCCCCAGTCAGCTCCTTCCTACTCCTCTCACCAACCATCTTGATCTCCTATGTGAAAAATCTACACCAGTTATTTGGCCCTTCACAATCTTCTACTTTCTAAACTATTCAATTAACAAAGTCCTTTTCACTTATATCATTTTCAATGGAAGATCCAAATGAGACCCATAAAATGTGCCAGAAGTACACTAAATGATGGTATCTCATTACCTTCCCATAATTCTCATTAAAACCATGTCTTTCATGCTGTCTTGCATATCTTTCCATTATTGACTCAATATTACCTTTGTACTCCCCTGGATTCATTCTAGCATTAAAATATCTTTCACAACCACCAGAAAGTTGTCTCCACTATGCCACATTGTCACTGTATTTTTGCTCATCGCCTCATTCGCAAACCAGTCCACAGTAGAATTTGCCTCTCTATACACATGGCTGACATGGACCCTTTTGAATTTTCAAAAATCAGATCGGATCTCCTCCACCATGTTAGCAATGGTCCAAGAAGGATGAGAGAATCCTTTTAAACATTTCATTATATTTAAAGAGTCTCCATCCAACCAAAGATTCTCAATTTCGATAGCAAGAGCTAGCTTGACAGCTTGAATAGCCATACTGGCCTCCACAAAATGGTTCATCTGAGTCCCTAAAGGATAGGAAAAGGTTACTACACCAACCCCATGACAATTTTTGATTATTCCCCCATAGCCAGCTGGGCTAGGGTTCCCTTTAACTATGCCATCAAAGTTGGCTTTATGGTATTCTTTAGGGGGGGCAAAGAACTTAGCCTCCTATCTTTTCACCTCCCTATCCTTTTTCCTTTCCATACTTTTTCCTCCTTCAATATTTCCCCCATTTCTAATAGCATAGTTTTCTCTCATAGTACTATCTATTTTATCTGCAAGAACAAAGGCAGGAGCTTCCCTTTCTCTGAAGATTTGATTATTTCTCTCTTTCCATATTCCCCAGCAGAAATGTGGAAGAGTCCAGGAGCATATTATCCATGTCTTCATGCCTTTATGCAAACAATCCCATTGACTAAAGAAATCTTGGATGTTGGTCGGTTTACACCAGCTGACCCCATAGCTCTTGATCATAAGTTCCCAAACCTCTGAGGAAAAGGGACAATGAATAAAAATATGATTAATCATCTCTAGATTATGCTTACAAAGACTACACCTATTTTGAATATACTGACCTCTCTTAGCCAGGTTATCCAGGGTGAGAATTTTATCTTGTAATATCAACCAAAAGAAGATGTTGATTTTAGGGGTGAGACTAGTCATCCAAACCTTAGCCAAATGGGTTTTTCCATCCTATTCCAAAGCAAGAAATAGCTAGAAGCAATTGATTATAACCCATTGGTTTTGTCCCCCCATACAAGTTCATCCTTCTTATTATTTAAAATCATAGCATTCAATATAATCATTAGATGTTTGAGGTCCCGTGATACTAAGGACAGATCTTTCCACCCTTGGCCTATCCTATAGTCGCTAACTTTCAATCCAAATCTTCTTATACATGAGTCAGCCCATCTCTTATAATTAGGGCAATCTATGAGAGGCCCTTGAATTAACCAATTATCTTGCTAGAAAAGGATGCTTTCACCATTCCCCACTTTCCACCTTGCCTTTGATTTGGCCAAAGATCTTGACTTAAGAATCCCATTCTAGATAAAATATCCTTGCAGAATATCAGCTTCACTAAGTAGAAAGCTAAGGGATGGCCTTCTTAAGTACTTCTCCACCATGATATCCTACCATTCTCCAATGCTCTAAAAAATGTGCCATATTTGCTTTGCTAACAGAGCATTATTGAGTTGTTTGATTTTTCTTATGCCCAGACCACCATAGCATTTGGGGAGGTAGACATTATCCTAGGCCAACAAATGATTTCTTTTATTTTCTTCTAACCATGTCCACAAAAAGTCCCTTTGAATTTTCTCCATTCTATCAGCATATTTAATCAGAATTCCAAATAGGCTTAGAGCATAAGTTGGGAGGTTTTGGAGAGTAGATTTCACCAAGATGCATTTTCCTGCCTGACTAAGAGTAGCTCCTTTCCAACCCACCAACTTCTTATTGAATCTATCAATAATTCCATTCCAGAAATATTCTAGAGGTTTCAACCCCAGGGGCATTCCAAGATAACTAGAAGGGATAGATCCCACTCCAAATCCAAGAATTTGAGCAATCTTTCTTTGTTAGTCATTTGGAGTGTTAACAAAGAAAACTAAAATTTTCTCCCAATTGATTGATTGGCCTATACCCCTTGTGTAGGTGTCCAAAAAATTCTTTAACACTTTAGCCTCCTAAATCGTAGCTTCCCTACCCAAAATTGTGTCATCAAAAAATTGCTAATGGGTGAAAGAAACCTATCTAATGGAGGGATTAATACCATGCAGGGTCCTTTCTTGTCTTTTCCTCTAAATTAACCTCCCAATACACTCTACCATAATAATGAATAGAATAGGGAATAGAGGATCACCCTGTCTAAGCCCTCTCGATGGGAAGAAGAAATTGGAGGGAGCACCATTAACTATCATAGCAAGAGAGGGGGTGGAGACAAGTTGAAGAATAAGTTTTCATACTTGGGCATCAAATCCAAAAACTAGGAGAACAACCTTAAGGAAGTCCCAGTCCACCCTGTCATAGCCTTTGGAGAGGTCCAACTTGAGGAAGCCCTCCCTTTTCCCTACATCTAAGGAATAGTTCACCTAATGAACCATCATTATTGAGTCTAGGATCTATCTTCCTGAGACAAATCCCATTTGTTGTGGGGAGATAATCAAAGGGAGCACATTGAGAATCCTGGTGTTCAGCACTTCTAAAATTATTTTATAGAAAGAGTTGCATAGGCTAATGGGTCTAAACTTATTCGTCGAATCAGCCCATGGGGTTTTCAGAATAAGCACCATGAAGGTAACATTGAGTTCCTTCAATAGATTCTTGGACCCAAAAAATTCTTGCACTGCCTTCACCATATCCCCTTTGACCACCTCCCAATATATTTGTAAAAAGAAGGTCAAGAAGCTCTCTGACCCTGGAGCTTTATCAGCTAGGTGTAAAAATAGGGCTTGATTAATTTTATGCATAGTGGGAATTTCCTTTAACATGGAATTATGATGGTCTTGTAACAGATTGGGGATTGAAGCCAAAATTTCATCCTGGTCCTTCTTCGATAGCGAAGAGTCCCTAGAAAGAAGAGATGAAAAGAATTGCATTGCCTCATCCACAATCTCACTATCATTTGTCAAAATGGCTTGACCCTTCTTTATGCCTAAAATCCTATTATTTGCTTAGTTCTTTAAGGTAGAGAGATGGAAGAACCTAGTGTTCTAATCCCCCTCTTTAAGCCAGTTGATTCTAGATCTTTTCTTCCAAAAGTGCTCTTCCCTACTTATGATATTGTAGAGTTCTGTAAGGATTGACCTTTCTTTGATTCTATTTTGATCATTGTACCCTTCCTATTGTATCATCTCCTAAACTTTTTGAAGCTGGTTTGTCTTCTCCTCCTTGTCCTGAAAGATATGACCAAAGTCCATCTTATTCCAGGCTTTGATATTTCTTTTCACATTTTCAATTTTTGAGCAATCCTAAATGTAGCTATACCTTCGACCTCAATGTTCCACTAGGAGGAAATATTAGTATTCAAATCTAGGTGGGAAGTCTACATCTTCTCAAAATGGAAAGGGAAGTTCCATTTGGCAATCAAAGGGCTAAATGAGAGCAAGATGGGCAAGTGATCTGATCCAACTCTAGGGAGAAGGGAGAGTCTACACATGTAAGTTTTCATCTAGTCTAGAGATATGAGGGCTCTATCAAGACGAACTTGGATACAATCCCCTCCAAAGTGCTTTTTTGACCAAGTCAATCCCCCCCCCCCCCCCCCCACACAAAGAGATCAACATCCATAAAAACTAGTCTGTTGATAAAATTTGAAACATCCAGTTTACTATCCTAATCTGGGGCCAGCCCCCTAATTTTTCATCATCTGAGAGAGGGGTATTGAAATCCCCCATAATAATACCTTTATTAATGTTACTACTTTGAATTGCATCAAGAATCTTTGTCCAATAAACCCTTCTTTCCCTCTTGGAGTTGGGAGCATACACATTTAAGAGAAACCAAGTTTCACTACTATGGATATGAAAAACTTTGCAAAGGACAGCATTACCTTCATTGAGAACTATGGAGATATGGTAAGCCTTTTTGTTGAAGAGTGGTGCACCTATAGCTCTCTCTGAGTCTGTGGCCTCTCTACTCATATTGCTATTGAAAGATAACATCCCTGCCATGTCTTTTCTAAATTTTTTTTCTTGGATTAGTAAAAAATTAGGTCATTGGTCTCTAACCATATTCCTAACTATCTCCTATTTATGGGCACCATTTAGGCCCCTTATGTTCCAAGATATGATCTTCATTTCTTTTTAATAGAGCATTCCTTAATGGTTCTTTGGCTCCTGTCTACCAAGTTCCTTTTGGCCTCCTCTTGCATTGCCTGGCTTAAGCTTTTTCTACCTAGTGTCTTAGGTTTTTCCCCAATATCAACTTTGACCCTACTTCTAGTCATTGCTAGTGACACTGGGGGTTGGTCTTAGTTTTTATTTATTTTAATCATAATCCAATTTCCTTTTTTTCTTGAGAATAGCTATCTATCCATTCTTCCAATTTCAAAATTTGTTCTAGGGAAGAGTTATTGATTAGTTCCAAAAAATTCAGCCCTAGATCAGTGGAAAATGGCAGATTCACTAGAGGAAGCAATGGGAGATCCAAAGAGAGCCCTTGGTTCTACAACTCTTCCATTGTCTCATACCCCTCTCCTAACTGGCTCACCTCTACTCCTTTACTTCCTACACTAAGAAAGGGGACACTATCCTTAGATTGTCCTCCTGTTCCACTGGTTGGGTCCATAGTTTCTGGTTTGGACTTGTTCACCATCCAAGAATCCCCCAAAATAATGACTCCCTACTCTTGTATAGTTGATGAATCTTTTTCTATCGCTACTTTGGCCTGGGGGTCATTCTCCTAATCCCCATTTTCTAACTCCTTTTGTCTATTTACCATCTACATTACTCAGGTCTCCTTCCTACTTGAAGGCCTTTTTTAGAAATGGAAAAAGAAATATGTAAATAAGAAATACCAAGAAAGAATCTAAGTGAGTTAATGCATGAAAAGATATTACCATAAGATAGGAGAGAGAAAGCTTCAAGATCCAACACCATGAGACAAGATATTTGAAAAGGGGAAAGCAAAGAAAACCCCTTGTGAAATTATGAATGAGGCATGAAAAGCCTAAGAAGAGAGAGAGAGAGAGAGAGAGAGAGAGAGAGAGAGAGAGCAATCACTCATACAATAATTGAGAAGAGAAAGAAACCTCATAAAAAATGAGAGAGGAGGGTCATCTCTTAAATAGAGATGAGAGAGAGGAGTTAGAATGTAACTCCCATGTCTATGAATGCCACCATTCATAAGTGTGTGAGGCCAAGTGTGATATTCCTCTTAAGGAGGAATAATCTAAATTACAAATTTCAATAAATATTTTTCCTCACATATTCCACTAGAGAACAAAATATGTAGTGGAAAAAGGACAAAAAATAAATATATTCGGATACCTTGGCTTATATCCTAATATATTATAACAATAAAGAAAGGAGGTCTAACCTTGGTTTATAATCACACCAAGGAAAGATTAAAACTTCTAACACCCCCCTTTAATCTTTACTTGGGGTAATTATATCAAAGGGTATTAAACCCATAATTTACAACAATCTACAACTTAATCTTCAATATGAAGTAATTTGATTGTCTTCAAGCCATATGGTACATTTGCAGATCCAAGAGAAGTAAATGAGCCCTTTGAATGTGATCAAGTGGAAGCATAGACACATCTTCATAGGTGAAAAGATGAGAAGGTTCCTTGATGGATCACCTAGAAAAAAAGGCAGAGAACAATAAACAAGACAACTATCCACAAGTAGAATTACATTGAATGGTCAAGTTAGTAAAAAAATGAAGTTATAATAATTTAATCAAGGAGGAACTAAGAAAGATGAGGATAAATGAATGTATTCACCAACATGCAGTGGAGTTAACATGATATCTAAAATAAGTCATAAGCTCAAAATGATCACACTAATGCACAAATGACCACAAACAAGGCCAACTAATGAAACCTGCATCAACATTGTGTCAATCACATGGATATAGACAGTCCACTAATGAGTCATCCCACTACAAGTGAATGGGTCATGACTCCATCACCTACATGACCCACGATCTAGGCAATAAAGTATACAGAACATTAGCACATTGTATATTTATCAAAGAAATATAAGAGAGACAATAATAAATAAGTAGAACATGTGCCTCAAGCACCAAGTAATTCAAGCTACAATTTTTCCAATAATTATTTCCGATGTGGACCAAAGGAAGGGTTTATGAGGAGTAACAACATATTGCCTTCAAATAAGAAATCCATCATGGACAAGCAACATGGGTCAAACCAAACTTCTCAAATAGAGTCTCCAATATTGGAGTGCTCCAAGATATGGTAGCCTCGTCACCTATACACTAAAAAATGAGCAAGGTGTAGGAATTCATACCATGAATAAATCACAACTAGGAGCATACACCAAGGAGACAAGGAGTTTAGAATGGGAAATCCCCATAAATTATCATCCTTGTATTGAGGAACAAAGTGGAACAAATGGAGGGAAACTCCATTGAAGTAAGTGCACACCAATTATAGGTTGGAGGGATACTCCACGAGCCAGATAAGGCAACTATGAGTTAGTTTAAAATTGTCAGGTCCACCATAGTTAACCTTGATAGATTGGCTCCTGATGCAACTTACAAATATATATATATATATATATATATATATATATATATATATATATATATAAAATAAAAGAATGGTATTAAACCATGAAATGCTTCTATGAGCATAAAAAGATGCTATAAAGGCATAAGACTGCAACTATGTGCATAGATAGATCATTAGAAAGCAATAGTGTAAGATAACTCATAAACCTAAATAATTGAGATAAATGTAGAGATCCAATGAAGATCAATGAGAAATAAATAGACTATGGATATTAGGTAGAAAGCTCCATTGAGGGTAAACATGAGTACTTAATTCATTTGCTATGGGTATATATCAATTTTTTAATCATAATAGTCATAAAGAAATTATTTATCTGGGTAATATATGTGTGCACCCATATATACACGAATAAATATGCCTAAACGTATCATAGTAAGAAATCACAAAATTACATTTAACAAACATAGAGAAGTGCTATCAAATGATATCAAGTTGAAATAATTACTTCAAGGCCTTAAACATCATCTATGCTCTCATCTTAGAATAAATATGTTTTAAAAAGTTTGCTAAGATTGTCCAGTGATAATGCATAGGATGAATTAAAGAAAATAAACATAATTACCTTTTTCAATTGTGGAGTTCTTCCAATATATATATATATATATATATATATATATATATATATATATATATATATATATATATCATAATATCAAAGAATATGAGAATGTCACAATATCATAAGATTTTTTTTTTAAATACTGCATTTTCTTACTAGTAAAGAATATAGATTTACTTAATAGAGGATATTGTAATTTCATAAAAGTAATTTTCATAAAAGCAATATTATCTTTTTTTTGTGTAACATTTTTTTCGTTCAAATAAAAGGCTCTTATTTGAGTTTTTGAAAGAGAAAAAAATGCACTCTTAGTGTTTGTGAAAAAAATATGGGAGGTCCACCAAGCATTTAAACTTTTAATTTAAACAATATATTTTAAAGTTCAAATTTTAAAGGCAATATGTTGGTATTAGAGGTACACCTGAATACCTACCTCTTTATAGACATTAATGATTCTATTATCCAGAGGTGGAATTGGGCGTTCTTTTGATAGAGTCTTGAGAATACCTTTGAAGAATGCCAGTGGCCTATACAATGATTTTTCAAGGCTTGGTACAAAGAAAAATGAAGTCGATTACTTTTATTAATGTCTTCCCTAACACATGGAAGTAAGACAAGGTTACAAAAAATGCTTGACCATCTTTGCAGTTAGATTTTACACAAAAAAAATTGGAGTTGACATTGATGACTTATGGGCGGATAGACTGCAAAGCTAGGAAAAGTGGGTTGCTACAGAAAAATGGATAGGAATAATGCGGCTGAAACCAAATGGAGAAGAAGATTGTACAGGGAGGTATAGAAGATAGTAGATTGTAGAGAATGATTATAAATGTGAGAGGGGATAATGAAGAAAAATATAGAGTTCAAGAATATTAAAACAAAACAGAAATCATGAGACGTTATTTATCATAAACCAGGAATGGCAAAGTTATAATTTTATTTCAGGAACGTTACTCACTCATCCAGTGCTATAATGAGCCCATGTATGTTAGAATCATTTCCAAGCTTTACAAGATGGCGAATTGCACTTGGCAGAAATAGTTGTGGACCCTAGATGGTTGAATATGATCATTTTCCTAATCTATTAATACATGTAATAGCCTGGCGAGATGTTAATGGCATGGTGTTGATATGGTTACGAGAACAACCTAATTCCACTAATATCATTGAATGGTTTTGAAAGAACATATTATTACCATTTCACAAGGACCAACAATTTTCAAGTTTTCTTAAACATTTATGACAACTACTGACAAGCTCAAATAATTGTAAGTGTTTTTAAAAGTTTTTTTTGTCACATCACACAACCTATAAACATTCTATTGAGAGGCTACAAATATGGTATATGTTGAAGGCTTGCGATCTCTCATGTTCTACTAGCTGTAAGCATAATGCATACAACTCCTATGCTATCAGTGATTTTGAGCTTGGACAAACTGATGAGGACCACACTTTTGTTGTATCACATGCCTTGGCTTGAAACCATCATTTCTTAGTCAAAGAACAATTCAGTGTGGTTGTTTGCTCTACCTGTAGTTTTAAATAAGCCACAAGATGCAAAGAGATAAACATACTATAAAGTGCAAGAATACAAAATTAAAGTTAAAAGGAAATATTAATGGTTTCAAGAATATCAAGTGGTAATATAATTTGATAGTTCAAGGCTTGAGTTTGAAAGTTCAAAATTTGAGATAGCCACATATAGTCATAGTTTCAATACAACATCAAAGTTAACTAGAACATGTCAATTTTATTCAATACATCAAAGGACACATACAATAAATGATATAATAAACTCCACACCACTTTCACTCCAACTAGCAACACAACCTTTTGTAATTTAACATCATCATCCATGGGACTATAGCTACAGATTCAGCTTTGTGCTCACTTTAAACATTTTAAGCTTTCCTCAAAATTATAAAAGATTAATTTCTGAAACTCATACCCTATCAAGATAGTATACCCTAAATTCTAAATCCTTGTTCTAGTGAAAATATCATAAATTTGAACACTTTTTAGTTATGAAAGGTTGTAACCCATCAAAAACTAGCATATATTTTGAACATTTCAAATAAAAACTAATGTAACAAAATGATACTGTAGAAAAATAGAAGACCAAAAGAAAAGAAAATTTTACAAGGACCAAATAACTGACCAACAAACTATTTTCTCTTCACAACCCAATTCCCAAGTTTATGTTATGAAAATGAAGCTTGGGGAAATTTTTCAATGAAGAATTTTTGGAAACTCTAGTTGAGAACAAAAAAGAGGGTTACTCATCAGATACTCTTGATGTCTGCAAAAATTTGCATCAGACTAAGCAAGCAAGAGATCCAAGCAAGCTAAAATCTGTGATGTTAAATTCTTCTTGGATTGGCTAGAAATTGAACATAGAATCACTAACACAAAAAAAATAGAAGAATAACTAACACAAAAATCATATAGATATATGGTGCAAATAAGAAGATGAAAAACTATATAAAGAAAAATTATTCTATTTAATGAAAAAATATCAATATTTGAAATGAAATGAATTTGATTCAAAGATATGAAAAATTAGTATTCTTTAATGATATTGTGAAATAATTTTGTTAATGAAACTTTGATAAACTAAAATAAAGACTACAAACAATAATGTTAGAGCAATGAAAAGTAGAGAAAATTTTCTCTTTGTTTTGGCGGTAAGCCTTCCAAAATAAGAGAAAAAATATGGTTCGCTGATAAACAAAGTTACTCTTTGGTGGCAAGCCTTCCAAAGAGGGTTAGAAAAAATAAAAAACAACAAAAAAAAACTATAACATAGAAAAATAGGAAAGAAGCTTTGATTTTCTTCTTCTTTCAATAGATCATCTCCAAAAAAATTGTAACCTTCACACAAACTCAAAACAAGGATTAGTAACTAGGCTTTGATACCATGTTAGAAATGGAAAAAGAAATATGTAAATAAGCAATACCAAGAAAGAATCTAAGCGAGTTAATGCATGAAAAGATATTACCATAAGATAGGAGAGAGAAACCTTCAAGATCCAACACCATGAGACAAGATATTTGAAAAGGGGAAAGCAAAGAAAACCCCTTGTGACATTATGGAGAGAGAGAGAGAGAGAGAGAGAGAGAGCAATCGCTCATACAATAATTGAGAAGAGGAAGAAACCTCATAAAAAATGAGAGAGGAGGGTCATCTCTTAAATAGAGATGAGAGAGAGGAGTTAGAATGTAACTCCCATGTCTATGAATACCACCATTCATAAGTGTGTGAGGCCAAGTGTGAGATTCCTCTTAAGGAGGAATAATCTAACTTACAAATTTCAATAAATATTTGTCCTCACATATTCCACTACAAAACAGAATACGGTGTAGTGGAAAAAGGACAAAAAAGAAATATATTAGGATACCTTGGCTTATATCCTAATATATTATAACAATAAAGAAAGGAGATCTAACCTTGGTTTATAAAACACACCCAGGAAAGATTACAACTTCTAATAGCCTTTGTCTTCCTATTAGCCTCTACCTAGTTCTCTAGGTTTTTTGTCTTCTTCTATTTCCAGACCAATTTCTTTTCCTTCCTTGAGGTAGTGGTAGGCTTACTGTTGTTCCTCTTTTCTTTGGCTTTAGGAAAATGGTTGGCCTTGTGCCTCGATTTTAAATAGTGAAAGCATGCAAAAGGCACTATCTCGTAAATCAATTTTTGAACATGCACTCCCAGCTTTGAATAGAATGTCACAACTTTTGGCATGTCCACTCCTTCCCTGATGTAGGTAGCTCTGATACCAATGATGAAGGTACACTCTGATACCACTTGATGAAGGGCCACACCACCCTTACCAACTCACAACCAAGAATGCAACAATATGGAGACAATGAGATGACAAAATGTTTCAAACAATTTTATTATACTTGAAAATCCAATAGCAATTACAATAACATTACTTCAAGATCTCTCAAGATCCAATCCAAACCCAAGCTAGTCTAGATCCACACTTTGGTAGAAACCTCTGAGATCTCAGCTTGTGCTCACAAGCCACCAAGCAACCTCCTTGTTTTGAAACCATAGCCACTAGTTCTTCTCCAACTTTATCCAAGATCTAAGTGTAAACTACCTCACATCTGGTGCTCTGTCTACATTCATAACTCCATCACAATCTTGATGTAAACTACCTCACATTCGGCACTCTGTCTATAGACTCAGGAAAACTCACTCTTCACTTCCTCCTTCTTTTTCACACCTTGAAGCCTTCACACCTTCCAACTTTCACACCTTGAAGCTTTTCCTTCCAAAGATTCTACTTCTCAAGCTTTCCACCTTGAAGCTTGACCTTACAAATCTTGATTAGAAATGCTCATGTGTCTTGCTTAAATAGACACTTACCACCCAATGTATGACTTATCCACAACCTTCTATAATTCCACCTACACAATATCCATAACCTTCTACAACATCCATAACCTTCTAAAATATCCACAAATTTCTACAATATCCATAACTTTCTAGAATTCCACTTAAATAGAACTAAGCACCACCATGTGGCCCAATTAGAAAATTATATTTCTTTTGTGGATCACAACAAATATTAAATGCATGATTTAAGGAACTTTCCACAAACTTCTAAGACTCTCCTACACACCTCGATTAATGGAATGACAACTATTTTTCTTATTTTTCTATTTATGCCACCTATGCACCTTGAAAATAGAAATTCCTCTTTTCTCCCATTTTTTCCATTTTCTCTTTTTTTTTCTTTCTAAATTCGTCACTTTCTCTCTCCTCCACAAATTTTTTTTTCCCTCATGCAAGATGCTCTTGCATCAAACTCCCCTGGTGGATAGAAAAGTATGTCCCACACTTTGATGCCAAAAAGAAAGATCTACAACCATTTTCATCTTCACCAAAGGTTTCCACCTCAACAGGGCCAAGAAAACCAACATGCAAATCTTCCACATCTATATCCATATGTCAAACACCAGTATCTCAACCATCCAATCAACATGCTCACTCCTAGGAACAAACTAAACATAATGCTTCATTAGCAAACTCTCATTCACATCAACAAGTAGTGAGTCCATACCAACAATAACAAACTCCACATTAGTAGCAACATGTAGATCTCCATCAAGACATGCCAAACTCTCAACACTAGCAATCTCATTGCTCACAACAAGATGCTCAGCAAAATTCAAGCCACCACCAACAACAACTAGATCATCCACAATTGAGTGCTCTGCAATCTCCTTGTCAGACTCAACCAACTGATCATGAAAACCAATCTCCATCCCAACATCAACAAGATCAGGAAGATCCTCAGCAACAACCTCTATTTTCTTTATAGGTTCTATATCAGGCTCCACAAACTGATCAACAAAACCAACTTCTTCCACCTTGACCTTCTTAGCTTGATCAACCAATCTAGCATCAAACTAAGAAAACATCTTAGAAAAATTCCTCTCCACTATATCATGGATTTTTGCAATCATCTTAGGGTCCAATCCTCTTGGAGCCATCTCCCAAGATCTTCATAAACCCTCTACAACAAATCCTTCCCACACTCCTTGTGACAACCTTGAATTATTTGCAAGTAAAATCACAACCTACCACCTCACATGAACAATTAGGAACCACATCACAAGTCTAGGACAATAGATCTGCAATCCACAAGCTCTCTACGATCATGCCTCAACAAGTTTAGTCTTCCATCTTCGCATCCATCAATCAATCTACATATCCTCAAAAGGACTTGGTGAAAACTTCCTCAACTTTGACCATTTATCTACATGCTCAGGAACTCCCACTCTGATAAACTTCACCCAACCAAGGTCCTAGTACAAATTGCCTCACACTTTGATGATCTGCTTGTACACTCAAGAACTCTTGCTCTGATACCACTTGATGCAAGTAGCTCTGATACCACTTGATGAAGGGCCAGACCACCCTTACCAACTCACAACCAAGAATGCAACAATATGGAGACAAAAAGATGACAAAATGTTTCAAACAATTTTATTATACTTGAAAATCCAATAGCAATTACAATAACATTACTTCAAGATCTCTCAAGATCCAATCCAAACCCAAGCTAGTCCAGATCCACACTCTGGTAGAAACTTTTGAGATCTCAACTTGTGCTCACAAGCCACCAAGGAACCTCCTTGTTTTGAAACCACAACCACTAGTTCTACTCCAACTTTATCCAAGATCCAAGTGTAAATTGCCTCACATTCGGCGCTTTGTCTACACTCACAACTCCATCACAATCCTGCTGTAAACTGCCTCACATTCGACGCTTTGTCTGCAAACTTAGGAAAACTCACTCTTCACTTCCTCCTTCTCTTTCATACCTTGAATCTTTCACACCTTGAAGCTTTTCCTTCCAAAGCTTCTACTTCTCAAGCTTTCCACCTTGAAGCTTGACCTTCTAAAGCTTGATTAGAAATGCTCATGTGTCTTGCTTAAATAGGCACTTACCACCCAATGTATGACTTATCCACAACCTTCTAGAATTCCACCTACACAATATCCATAACCTTCTACAACATCCATAACCTTCTACAATATCCACAACTTTTTACAATATCCATAACTTTCTAGAATTCCATCTAAATACAACTAAGCACCACCATGTGGCCCAATTAGAAAATTATATTTCTTTTGTGGATCACAACAAATGTTAAATGCATGATTTAAGGACCTTTCCACAAACTTCTAAGATTCACCTACACACCTCAATTAATGGAATGACAACTATTTTTCTTATTTTTCTATTTATGCCACCTATGCATCTTGAAAATAGAAATTCCTCTTTTCTCCCATTTTTTCCATTTCTATTTTTTTTTTAAATTTCTTTCTAAATTCGTCACTTTCTCTCTCCTTCAAAAAAATAAATTCCTCATGCAAGATGCTCCTGCATCATTCCCTTACACCTATGCAAATACGAGCATAGGTGAGGCATCTTTTAGAGGTTGTAGTTAGGTCAATTGATAGGGGCTCCCCAAAGGAGCTAATACCTGCAAAAAAACATCCTCATTCCATAATTATAGGGGAACCTCTGGAAGCCTTACCCATACAAGTGCTTACACAAAGAATGAATCATTCATATTCATCTTTGAAGTCCACTTCTAGAGAACTAGAGTGGAATGACCAACAATCCATGGACCCTCGTACAAAATTTTTGTGAGGTTTTCTAGACAAGAAAAATCAAAGGATAGGAACCCCTTTTCTATAGCCATAACATATACATGTCCTTTGAGAGCCCATTTCTTCTTAGTGAATGATCTAACAATATCAATATTTGGCCTTGTCCCTATAAACTTGCCCACCAGAGTTGATGCCATTGACGCTATGCTATGATCCACCAGCTCATTTGGAATGGCAATAGCACAAGATCCTTTTTCTACCTCAGGGAGAATCTTAACTACTAGGAAAGAGGACTTACCTATAAGCTTAACACCAAAAGGTGATGACCATTTAGTAGATCCTAGAAGGCTCGCCTTGGGAACAAACAGAATCTTATCAAAACCTTGTGGGGGCAACTAGGTCCCCATCATCTTTCTCCACCTGGTCCCTTGTACCAAAAGATCCTTGACCGTCCTCCTCCTATGACCCTTGCCCCAAGCAAGGGGCCCAATTTTGACATTCCTAAGAAATCCTGCCCTGAAATGAATTCAAATTTTGAAAATATGTCTTCCCTCCCTTTCCAACGCTCACCATCTTCTATGAAGTTGAATGGCTTTGATTGTTATTTCTCTTGATATTGTTGTGATTTAAACAAAGAATGAGTTTTTTTTTTTTTCATTCTAATTTTCATTTTGATTGCTCCAAAATTAGATATTATTAAAAATAACAATAATAATGCATACCTTAGATATATTAAACCCTAGAAGTTTATAAACATCAAGTCTGCAATTTTTTTTCAAGTTTAAGGAGGAACCAGTGTGAATGCATGGTGAGTTTTCAAGGGAAGACCTTCCTAAGCCCTAGGATGTCATCTGCTATGCTATTATGAGATACATTACCCTTGAGGATTAGTTTTAGGTACTCTATTTTTACCATTTCCCCATGTTTGACCACTTTAGAAACCTGGATCATATTTTCTTTATGTTTCCTTTGTTGCATTCTATGGAAAATTGTATCTATAAGGCTACAAGGAAAAAAGAGGAGAGTAGAATCTTTTATCTCATCCACCAGGGGTTCATGAAAAAATTGTATATCTACCATCTTGCCCAAAATCCATTCATCCTGGTCAACTTGTTGGCCTCTGTCAGTCCCCAAGTCTCCTTGGAGTTTGGTCCTCGCCCTAGCCACAAAAAAACAAAGAAAACCCTTGCCCTTGAGGTTAAAATTAGCCTCATTGATTTGGATAAGGACACTAGGAAGAGTAAGAAAATTCTTGGAGAACTAGAAAAATGCCTCTGATAGGAAAAATTCAAGTCCCCCGCCCCCCCAAAGCATGATTCCATCTTTGAATCTACCAAGAGTGATATTAAACTTGCCAAAAGGAAGAGACTTCCCCAAGACATGAAGCTTGTCCCCAACCCCCCTAGCCCCTCTCACATTTATGACACCCTCATAACTACCCCGGCTAGAAGCAAGGGGGAAGACATCACCTCCCCTAGGAAAGATACTCCTAAAGGTGGGGGAAACAAAGGCAAGCATAGCCATGACCATAGCCACAACAAGGCTAGAATATATAGGTTGGAGTAGTCGATGAGGGAACTGGCAGACAATCACATTGGTATCTACCAAAAAATTGACACTCTAGAGGAATTCTCCACAAAATTCATGCATTCTATGGCCACCACCCTTTATTTATGTAGGTGAATAAGGATGTGAAGGACTTGGGCAAGGATAGTGAGACTACTTGTTCTATTTATGATTTTCTAGCGGAGGACTAGTTAAAGATGCTCCTGGACAAACCTATCAAAGTGGAGGGGAAGAACATGAATAAGGATGAGCTTGAGGAGAAGAAGGATGAGGATCATGGAAAGAAGGAGGGTAGCTAGCCTTGGGTTTGGTATTTTTTTCTTTTATTCTACTATATTGTTGTTTACTATGAACTAGATAGCCTACGAGGTCTTACATTACATGTTTATGTCGATATGTGGGACTCATAGTAGCATGTTGTTTACATGTTGCTCAAATGTTTTTCAATGTTTTCTTTTTACTAGTTTCAGGATTGGTGGTATTGTTAATTTGGCTTTGGATATTATTTTTTTTTTGAAGTTTAAAGCTAGTATCGATTAAATGACTGGGAAGTAACCTCTGGCTAACTTTTTAGCCTTTTTGTACTTCAAGGTTAGCCCCCATCCTTTTGATTGCTATCTAATACTTCAAAAACATCAAGTTTGGTCATTGTTATTTATTTTATATTTAAATAAGTTAGTTTTGTGAGAATTCAAATTTGCTACTCACACATAAACCATCAAAAAAGACACTATTAGTGTTAAATTTTCACTTCCCAGACATTTTTTTTCTTCAAATGGGACATAGAGATTATATGTAAAGGTTTTTAAACTAAAACTCATTTTAAAGGATTGAAAAGATAATTTCACCAAAAGAAGAGTTTTCAAAAGTGTCTAAATATTAATTGATACCTAAATTAATGTCTACCTTTGATTCTTTAAGACTTGCATGAAATGCAACAACTGGAAGAGCGCATCATGATGCTGGACAATATTATTGATACTCAGAACTAATTTTTATAGCCACCACCATTGACAGTAATTCTAGTCTAGGAATTCATAATTGGTTTAATAAGTAATTAAACTTGAATGCAGAGTTTAACTAAATGTATAAATGTGATTATTCAAAATAAAAATAAAAAATTAAGGGATAATTTTTTCTTTGAATGTTCATAATTTGTTTAAAAATTTCACTGTTAAACTAAATACATAAATGCCAATGTACATGAAAAATTAAGAAATATACAATGCAACTTTGGTAAACTATTAAATTGTTTGTCTAAATTAAAAAGATTTCTTATCAATATTAAAAATCTTAATGGGTAAATTATATAATTTAGTGGTACATGAATGTTTATAAATTATTTAATAAATAAATAATTAAATCTAAATGCATGGGTTTATGTTAATGCACATAAACAATTACAAAATTGAATTAACTAATTGAATTAAAGTTAATTGAGTAATAATAATAATAAATTATGGTAAATATTTTTATCATACCAAAAGAAATATTTTTAAAATATTGGGCAAAAATGTAGACAAAGGTAGTGCAATTTTGTGGATGCTCAAACCCTAAAAAAACCTCTTATAACATCAAAAGAATTTAGCCAATCATAGAATTTTTATAGTCTATCAAAAATTTATAAATTAGTTTAAAAGCTATACAAATATTTGAGTTACTTAGAAATAATTTCTCCTCATACAAATACAATAATAAATCTAAATAAACATCACTCTTCTAAATAAACCTTACTCTTCTAAATGAAAAATTGTTGTTCTAAGTGAAAATCTAACTAATAGTTTGATTTGATTTTATGAGACAAACTTGAAAACTAATATAACAAGTTAGTGGTCATATTTCATATAGTTTAATTAATTAGAATAGTAAAAGAAAATAATTACGAATTATTATTAAAAAAAAGAAATAATTTTTTTTTTCATTTGATTGGTTGAAATAGAAATATTAATAAAAGTTTTCCTTATTTTACTATTTTGATTATAATTGCTTGAATAGTAATTTATAAATTTTAATTTTAGAATTTTTTGCAAGTATAATTACAAAGTTTAAATTGAGTTATTCTAAATTTTGACTATGATAAAATCCATGTGTGAAAATGAATTAGATTAAAACAAGTGTCATGTAATGACTTGTATTTGTTGTAAGTTGTAATTAGTTATAAAAGAAAGTTATCATATTTTAAGATTAAAAATTTAATAAAGAATTGTGAATTTTAATGATGTTATTTGATATATTTCAATCACTAGTTGATTAAGATTAAGAAATTATCAAAAATATTTGAAGAAAAATAGTTTTTAATATGAAAAGTATAATTTAAAAAGTTAATTTATACACTACAATTCACTTTATTTTGTTTAAATTACCATTCAAATTGCATACATTTTAACTATTTGAAAAATATTTTTGAATTTATCATATGTAACTATATGTTTCACTTAAATATTGGGGTAGTGGTTTATCCACTCCTATAAGACCCATAGTGTATGAGCCAATGAAATTAAAGTTTATTATTTTTCTTAATATTAAAAATTAAGATTTAATATATAAACGTTAGAAAAAAATACTAAAATTTATTAGTTCAAATAGGAAAAATTAATCACTAGTTATGCACAAGTGATTGCAATAGTATACAAATAGAGAATAATCAAATTTTAAGGTGTACTTTTGACAACTTCATATGGAAGTAAATTGTGTAGAGAGAAGTACAAAGGATTATAGTAGATTTAATATACAAAGATATAGTAGATTACTTGGTATAACATGTCCTCTCTTGGACAAACTGGTTTTGTCAATTTAATAGGCTTGTTGAAAAAAAACAAAAAAAAAAGTAACTATTTTTTTTTATAGAATCAACTCTTTTACTTACAGATTTAAAAATGAACTAAAATTGAAAAGAATTTATAAATAATACTATTAAAAATTAAATTATTTATCATTTTTTACATTAAATAATACTACTTAATATTGAACGATCACAAAAAAATGGAAGATTTGCACTGACCATTACTATCCTATGAAACCATAACATTGAAACTTTAACACCTTACAACCTTAATTTGAAATGTCAATTAAAAACCTTGAATGAGTAATAATAGTAGGCAACATGTTAATTATGCTTGGAATAAAAGTCTATAGTTGGTAAGTCTTCTATAAAATGTTAAAGTGGATAAAATTAATAAACCCTCTCAAAAATGATGAAGAATATATTTGAATTGTTGAAAACTAAGCATATAGTAATAATATGTTGAATTCATACAAATTATTTATCGAAGTGATTTTCAAACACATTAGTTTCTATTATAACTTAACTATATTTTAGTGTATAAATCGTTTATTTAAATTGACAAATTATTAAACATATTTTATATGTTTGATATTTTTATATATATGTGCATCTAAAACATTTCCATAGATAGTGCTTCCTTGAAATCCGCTCAGATAAACTATTTTAACAATTTTAAAACTTAAAAAAATCATATTTAAACATTAGTAAAATGAAAAATAAAAAAATAATTATAGTTGAACTAGAAAATATTAATCATGACTTAAGAGAAGTGATTGTATATTTGCAAATACAATAATATAGCTTATTTGAAAAATAAACTATAGAAAAGAAATTTGAAATGATTTTTGGTCCTCCTCCCATTCCAAAAAAACACAAATAATGTGCAATTCCTTTCATAAATAATAAAATTGAATAATTTTTTAAATTTCACTTTTAAAACATAAAATCAATTTTTTTTTTAGATTTCTAGAATCTATTTTAAATAATGTGATTTGATGCTAAAAATAAATACACAATAGAATCTAGAAACAAATCACGATACTTTTAAAAGTAATGAGATTTTTAAAACCCGTTTTTACTTAATAAAAACAAATTAACATACACAATCAAATCCAAAAACAAATCATCATTACAAAATCAAATCTTGATCATGTGACTACATAGTAAACATCGTTCTTCTAAATGAAAAATTACTCAAAAATGATGAATCTATCTAAATACCAAATTCTTATCTAAACCATAGAAACTTAGGTACCAATTGTTATCTTATCTCATTTGCTGGCGGAGTAAGACGAATCTTGTAAGTACTCTCCTATAATAGCCAATACATTGCCATCCATCTGGTAAGCTCATACATATTTTTCACCCTTCTACTTGTATTTATACATAACAAAAGGTTTTCAAATGAGACATAAGAAGATGAAATAGAAACAACTCTCAACTTCCTAATTGTTTAATGATTTATTTAGTAAAAGCTAGCGTTTTCCTAAAGGAAAGAAAATCTTTTTTTTTTAAGAGAAGAAAGCTAAAAAGATTTCTTTGACAAGTAAGCCTAGTTGTTTGTCTATGGAGAAAAAGCACAGATGGTGTCATCAGGGATATTTGGAATGTTCCATTTGTGAAAATGGAGACTAGTTTAATTTATATATAATAGATTTTGATTACTTATTCTTATATATTATATTTTCTAATATATGTATAATACATCAAATTTAATATATTATTATATATCAAGTATATATATATATATATATATATATATATATATATATATATATATATATATAATCAACAAAAAGCAATAGTTAAATTTTATATTTATGTTAAAATTATTTACAATATTTTTAAATAAATGTAATTGTTTGTTTCCATATACTTGGAATAAATTTTAAGCGAGAATTTAATTCAATGTATAAAAAAATTTATATTTGATTTATCAAAAATGTTTGTTTATAGTTAAGAATATTTTATAATTTTTTTTTTAAATGAGAGATTTTCTTTGATATTTCATTAAAAACATTATGGTTAATATTTTATTTCTATTGATTCTTTTTTTTAATCTCAAAATTAACTTAATATATTAACATTTTTGCCTTTCAAAAATATTTTTAGTTAAGATTTATTTTTAGATCAAATGGTATGTAAAATAAAATATATTCTAAGAATTGCATTGTTCCATACAATGGAGATGTCAAAGAGGTACTAGATGTAAATAAGAGAATTTTTTTCTATTTTTTTAATAAATTTGTGTAATAAGTGAAGTCACTTAGTAAGCCATTTAGGATATGACTTTTTTTTGAAAAGGTCTTAATGGAGAAGCAATATTAAACTTTTCAATAAGGAAGATAATAATTTATTTTACCAACAATTTATTTTTGAGGGAGTGGGGGAGAGAAAGAAGGTAATGTAGATGAGTAGTAGGGAGTAATATTTTGGGAGAAGGAGATAGTTTATGTAGTGTTACTTTGACTCCATCTTTGTAAGAAGGTAATGAAGCCTTGGACCTTGTCTTGGATGCATCATGAGGAAAGTGTAGCTAATACGTTGATGCATTTTTGTTTATGTGTTTCTATTCTTATGGTAGGAGAATAAATGCTATCTTACTTATTACAATAGAATTAAATGTAATAACAATAAAGATATCTATTTAGATAATATGGTTACTTTATAGTTGTGGGTTGAAACTAATTAGAATGAAATGATAACTAAGATGAAATAGGATAATAATTACTTACCTATTTATGGGCTATTAATGTTCTAGTTTCTTCTATACTCATGTTAACATTCTTATCGAACCTATTTCACATGCTTGAATGAAGATGGTTGATGTCATAGTTATGAGCATTTCTTAGATCCACATGATGTCTTGATCAGGTTTACATCTTGTCAAGGTAAGTGCAAGATCATGGAATGCCAAAAAGTGGCAATGTGAGAAGTAATGTCATTTTCAATGGCTCAAAAACATAGAAATATGCATTGAGTTTTAAATAGACAAGGGTATTAGTACACCTGGCCAAAGGAAATGCCAATACAAAGTCCATATTGGGTATCTAATAGCCACTTGTAATTTATATTAATTTTACTATAATATATTAGAATATATTAAAATAATTTAATATATTATAATATGAATATATAATTATTATCATATAAATATTATTATTTGAATTATCAGGTATCCAATAATATTAGACACCCGATACTTAGATATATATTTACAAAGATAATAGATCTATGAGTTATTTTCATCTAATATTTTGGCTAAAGTGATGGATGGGCATCAAATAGTCATTTTAAAATTGTGCAACTAATCTATTTGGGGTGATTTTCTTCTCCAATTTATCATATCTAAGCATATTTTTGTTTTTTGTCTTTTATTTTATAATTTAATTAGTGTATATTATGTAGTCTATTGGCTAAATTTAGGGTTTAGAGCTTGAAATTGTTTTTCTTTGGTGTAACTTATTTTGACCATATTAAGTTATAATTTAATTAGGCATGGAAGATAAAAATTATAACCCCAATCCTAAAAAACTACCCCCTTAAAACACTTAGCCTAAAAACCAATCCTTCTAAAACATTGAGCCTAAAAATCCACCCTCACAAAACACAGCCTGAGCAACCTCATGTAATGAACCCTCGTCTTTTAGAGGACCTTATGAGAAATAATTTGATTTTTTTGAGGAATATTCAAAATTTGCATGGTGATATCCCTATATTATGCACAACGCTGGCCATATTTAATGGAAAGAGCATTATAAAAAGAGTGGTTTAGGCCCACAAGCCTTTAAATCTCCTTATGATCACCTCCAAATCCTCCAAAGGTTCTCTCACCCTTCTAATGGATCCAAAAAAATCCCCATGAACTTAAACAACTTACAAGGTCTTCTATGACCACCCTACACAAAGATTCAAATAGGCCTAGTTTTTGGTTTGTGGACAAGTTCCCTCAAATGATGTAAAATATGGAAAATGGTCAAAATCTCCAACTCTTGATCAAATTAGTGAATGAATCATGTTTATATGGGCATAATAACATAAAATAAACCACCAATTTGATTTAAAAGGGCCCATAGTGTTTTTTTCACAAACTGGTCTTGTGAGCATACCTATTAGCAATTAGGTCAACCTAATCAATTTTTTTGTTTA
The DNA here is from genome assembly GCA_028749045.1 of Cupressus sempervirens. Taxonomy (NCBI): domain Eukaryota; kingdom Viridiplantae; phylum Streptophyta; class Pinopsida; order Cupressales; family Cupressaceae; genus Cupressus; species Cupressus sempervirens. Next base: position 473,676,722 of record CM053784.1, read on the forward strand.
CCTTAACTATAAAATATCCCACATAACCTAGAAAAATAATGGGATTTTATATTACCCTTTTGCTTGTTCCATAAAACTTGAAGGATTGGTTACTAACTCAAGCATCTGGTCACCAAACCCGCACTGTGATCAATTTCCTTATTAAGCCTAATTAGGTTTACTTTGTGAAGAAACTACTCAAGGATGGATTGTACAAATCCCAACAAAGGGAATGGACAATATCCTTAGGTTCCACTTAATCTAAATCATTATTATTTTTTATTCACCCAACTTTTCTTTGCATTCTACAATAGGATATGTGTGAGATCATGGTGTGCCAAAAAGTGGCGATCTAAAAAATACGGAGTTCTGAAATGCCTCAAAGCATTTCAAAATCTATTCCAAAAAATTTCCCACCCATCCTGATCCAAAATGAAACAAATTAATAGCTTAATAAGGTATATTATATCTTTCCATACTAACCCTACATGGTCAACTTTAAAAAGTCCTGAAAATGTGTTTTTAGCCTATTCTTATATGTTTTTTTTATACTTCAAACGTGTAGTTGACGACTTTTTTCCACCATAATTTGATGAAATGAAAAGGGTTTCTTAAGAATGTTCTTAGCTTTTCATAAATATATGGTTTGTCAAATTATGAGTTCAATAAGTAATTATTATTTATTTTCTAATGGAGTTACGTATAAAGTGTTGATTGACACACTACTTGAAAAATAACTACAACTTTCAAATGGTACAAGATTTTTGAAATTGAATAGATGCATCACATTCTATGCTTTTTCAACTATAATGAAAAAATAGAAAAAAAAAATTACAAAGTTTTGAATTAGTTAAGGTGGTCATACACAAGAGTTTTTTATTCCAAAAATACTATAGTATAAAATTCATAATTAATTATTTATTTACAATAAAATTATCCAAAAATGTGTGTCATATTCAAGCATGAGTCTACTAATTATATATAGAATATTATTAAAAAATATTATCCTTGGTTTTGACTAAGGTGGTCAGACATATGTCTACTTATTTTTGTCTTGAAATTTTAGTACTATTGCATTAAAATTGAATTTTCTAAAAAGTAATTTTTTTATTTAGATAAGGCCTAGTAGTTGAGAAACTAAATTCAATTTCCTAGAGATTATTTTCTCTAATCTTTTTGATATAAAGTTTATAACAAGTAGAAAAATGCATGCCAAGTTGACATAACCCTAATTTGCTGATATTTAATTGCCACTTAAGAGAATAGTTTTGTTGACAATGATCCTATACATACCCAACACCTTTTCCATCAATTCATGCCTAAGCACATAGAGGATGTCAGGATAGGGTCTAGTGGTAAAAATTATGAAACAATGACTTTCTATTTTGAAACTCATGAATTATGAAGTAAATTGACCCTAGTTTATTCACACCAAGAGTCGTGAATATCCCATGGTAGAAAGTCAAGATGAGGCTATATTTTGATGAAACCCTTACCATAGAGAGGGTTTAAGAACAATTTACAATAAAATGAGAATGTCTTCTTTATTTCCCCAATTTAAGACAATGAAACCAATTTCAATAGGAAGGTATGATAGAGTACTATGAAACCATGTTAATTAATCTCGTGAGCCAATATAGAGGAGCTAATTGATTAGTATAGAAAATAGGGAAATTACAAAATAATTCATAGTTTATTTGTTCAAAACTATTGATCTCATTATGGTTTTGACATATGAGTGACAATACACTGAAGTTATTACTTAACAATACTTAGTGCATGTCAAGCAAGTAGTCTATGTCAAGCATAAGTTGTTAGATAATGCATGCCGAGAAGATATATATAGTATGTGTTGAGTACCAGTATGTGTCAGGTAGACAGTTAGTGTCGAGTCACTCCAGTGATGTGTAGTACCTACCCTCGTTCACATCTTTTTTGGACATTGTTGTGTTATTATCAGACTATGATGGACTAGTTTTATGTTGATGGATTAGTGGTATTGCTTTGAGACTATCAGACATTATGTTATGGATTTAGAGATTATGTGATGAGATCATTTAGACTTTACATTTCATGCATACATGATGATCATTATATTGTTTTCAGATATTATCGAAGGTTAGTTGATGGTTATTATCTTATGTGTTTTATTATGGATACTTACCCCATACTTGCATGTGTATGGTGTGTGTGTTTTCTTATTGTATGGCATTTCTAATGTGGTTAAGGAAGGGAGTCGTAGTCACCTGCTTAGTCAGGATCTACACGGTGCACCACTTCCTACCATTGTCTGTTTAGCTTAGCATTATATATATTGTATGTACATGCATGGTTTTTCTACAGGTTGCAGGTACCAAGTATCGACTTCCCTAAATTGCCAGGATGAGCGTACCCTATTATACTATCTCAATGATAAGAGAAGGGGGATAAATTCTCAAGTCCAAATCCCAAACCTTTAAGCCAATTGTCCTAGTGAGGTAGGACAAGTATTTGGATATTTTACCCACCGAATGTGTCAGATGACATGATTCGTGATTTTTAACCCTTTAGACTGATTTTGAGTGATTTTCTCTATGATGGGTTTTCATATTTTATCTAGGAGGTCTATGGTGAATTTTCCATTAATTAAGTCTTAATAAATAGATTCAATTAATAAATTAATTATTTGAGAAAATTAATATAAAATATCATGTTATTTGATATTTTGATTATAATTAATTAAATGAGAATTAATTGAGGAAAAAGAATTAAATAAAAGAAAATTAGAAATTAAAATAATAAAATAATAATAATAAGTAATATATAAATAATAATAATAAAAGTTATAAAAATTAAAATGAAAGTTATAAAGATTAAAATAGAAGTTATAAATATTTAAATAGAAATTATATAAAAAGTGAATTGGAGTTATAAGTTTGCATGGGAGTTAATGCACTTTTCTATTTCTCAAGTGTCAACAACACGAGGGTTAGTGCATTAATTAAGCACATGGTGTCTACAACCCTATGGCTCATCTTGAAGGTTGGAAAAGACCCATGCTTAGTTGGTGACACCTTCTAGTTGTTTCTAGAGGCATTCTAGATGTTTCCTGAGAGCTATTTATATTCAGGCATTCATAGAGGCTTGGATATAGCGGTTGGAGTGCAAATTGGAGCATTGGAGGACTCAAGAACTCTGAAGAAGGGAGGAGCTTGCTCTACGGGTTTATGAGGAAGAGCAAATTAGCATCAGGTAGATTCTTGTGATTTTACTTATGCTATTTTCGCATCATACATTCCTTGTCTTCTTCGTGTCTTCCATATGTCTTTTGAGAAGTTTCATATTTATATGCATTCTCAATATGGGTAGATTAATTTATTGGAGAATATTATATATGCATTCTATAATGCAAATATTTTATTATTAAATTGTAGATATAATCTTTGTGGAAAAAAAAAAAAAAAACATACATGGTTATATATTTAGATCTGCGTACATATACATACATACATATATATATATATATATATATATATATATATATATATATATATATATATATATATATATATATATATATATATATATATATATATATATATATATATATATATATATATATATATATATATATATATATATATATATATATATATATATATATATATATATATATATATATTTATATTTATATATGCATATGTATACATTTATTATGAATCTATTATAAAATTCAATTATATACATACATACATACATACATACATATATATATATGTATGTATGTATAATTATATATGATACACCGAATGAGCGATTGATAAATCGCAGTGGGAAAATTTAATAAATCGCATCGCGATTCATATCGCATGAAACGATGTTTTAAAAAATGTATATAATGAAATGCCGTAGGCACAAATTGTACCCCATGCCTGCGGAAGGCAGAGGCCTACCGTCATAGGTCTGCGACGACAGGGGTTCTACGTACCCGTTGTCGGTGCAGTGCCTGCGACCGCAGGTACTACGTACCGCAACAAGAGAAAGGGGGGGTTATTTAATAATATTTTTATACCAAAAATGTTTATGTTAAAACGTTTAAAACAATCGATATACATGAAATCGATTTTTATTGTTATTTCATATGATATATATGGTGTCGATCAAAATTGTTAAATTGATTTTATAAAACGTAATAACTATTTATATATTTACATATATATATATATATATATATATATATATGTATGTATGTATGTATGTATGTATGTATGTATGTATGTATGTATGTATGTATGTATGTATGTATGTATATATGTTATTAATAAATTTAAGTTAATATTATTTGATAAATGAGTTATATTGAAGGTTTATTTTCACAATGGTGACTTTTAATAATTTTCAACTATTAAAATTTAATTGTTTAAATAAATAGTTGATAGTTTGGTGGGGGATGTATCAAACAAATATTATAATTGGAAAATGGATTTTTAGTTCTGTTAAGGAAAACTTTTATTTATCCAAAACAATATATGTGTTCCTCCATTCATTCTTCAAAACTTGGAAACCTAAACTAAGATCTCTATATTTAAATTTATGTTGTAAACTTGGCAAAACCAAAACATGTGTTTACATTGTGTATTCTTTATGCTATTGTTTTGGGTTTTGAGTTGACTAGTGTTGACCAGTATAGGATGTCTACCAGAGGCTTGGGGGTTATGTGACTGTGGTGACATGATGATGTTTTAATCTCAATTTTTTATAAACCCAACCATGGTTATGTGATGGAATGCTCTATGCATTGTTTGTAACTATTGATTGTTATAGTTGAGACTCTTATGTATGAGACACTTGACTTAACCATTATTTTTTATCATCGATCAGTTATCCTTGATTATTTTCTAGTCGCCATGATGGGACTAAAATGTGGATTTATTCTTGATGATGTCATGATGTGACATGTTTGACTCCACCATTTTTGGAGTCTTTGATCAGTTTGATTGAGATATCTTGGTTATTGAGAACCATTGGATACTTTAATTATTAGTGATACTTCAGTTGCCAATAGAGAGTTGTTGTGTTCATGATTTTCTATGGATGTTTCCTCATGGAGATTTGATGCTTTTGTGCATATTTGATGATTTTATTATGGATTATCTTTTGTAATTTTGAAATTTAGGAGTCCATGAGCATTAGGGTAGGATATCTGCATGTAGTCACGGGAAGTGGCTTGCAAGGGGGGTCGGGGCCCTAAGAGGCTGCCAGGGTAACTCATTGTAAGTTGGATTAATAAGTGATAACATTCACACCTAATACTAACTGAATGAACCTAAAAAGATAAGTGTTTTGTTCTTGCCCATGCCTTGAGTGCTTGTACAGGCTAGGATGGGAGTAGTGAGATGCATGGTTGCGACCTTGCATTCCGTAGTATGCCTCGTCAGTATGAGAGGATACTAGTGGCCGCATGAAATCAGTATGGACCTGTGGAGTTTAGCTAACTGCCAGGGTACTTGTATGTGATAATTGCGATGACACTTTCCCACTTGCATAGTAGGTTCCTACATGTCATTGTGTGCCTCTGGGATTAGATGTTAGATTTTGTGTTTGGAACCTTTGAGTTAGTATACTTTTAGGATTCCTGGACTTATGGAGATTTGTGCTATATGATTTTGATAGCCTATTTGGGACTTGAGATTATCTCCTCAGCACGGTGGAAGTGGACCACTTAGGCACCACACGGTCGAGTGGTAGTGTATTTTCCACTCTTATCATTTTGAGATTCATTGAGACATTGTGGTTGATGCGTCCTTCATGATGGTGGATATCTATCCATTTTCATTGATGACTAGCATATGTTAGATGATGTTATCTTATGTTTTTATTTGCATGTTATATTACTTTCTACATATGATGTTGTATATATTAGGAGTGACATTCTTACTATGTAATACCGATGATCTCTTCGGTGATTTGGAATGTTACGCACGGAGGGATGGCTAGGATCCACGATGGTCTAATGATGCTATTAACGGTTGGGAGGAACCATGCACTTAGTTTATTATGTTTGATCTTTATGGTGGATGTATATGTTTTCTATGATGATGTATCAGGTGTATCATGTGATTATCTTTACTTTGATGTATCATGGATGAGAATAGGATGATGTACCTTATTCTATGTATGTATATTCTTTTGAGGTTGTCATACCCTGTGGCATGTACAATGGATGATTGAGTATTTGAAATGTAATGTATAAACATTGGACTTATCATTATTGTTTCATATGGATGTTGTTCTAGATGGATTCATGTATGTAATTCAATGTTAATGGATCTTTAAAGAATGTAATCTATTATGTATGTTATGTTTACTTTTAGATGGACATTGCTATTGCTTCCGTTATTGTGCGTTAGTTATATGTGGTATTTACTTTCATAAAAAAAAAATTGCTACTAAAACTTAGTAAAATTCTAGGTTAATTCTTTGGATCCCTTGGCGGGGAATTACATTTGGTATCAGAGCCCAAGTTTCTACATTGGGAGCTCTGGGTATTTTGGAACAACTAGAACTTTGAACTATTAAGTGTAAATTTCCAAACTTGATTTAGGTGAACTGAAATAGAACTTGAACTGTTACTTGAATATTTTTCATAGTTCAACACTTAGTTTCAAAATTGGAAATTTTACTTAAACCTAAACATAGAACTGAACTTAGTACCTTGTACTGTTGTAGGATGGTGTCTGGGACTAGGTCTTCTGTTAGAGGTCGTGGCAGAGGCTGTGGTAGAGCTCATGGTCGTGGTAGAGCTATCAGTGTCCATGAGTCTGCCCATGAGGGATCTGCTCATGTAGAGAGCAGGGAAGAACACTCTAGTAGGTAGTAGGAAGAGAGCCGTAGAGAGGACCAAGCTGAGTCTAAAGAGGTTGGCTTGAGGCAAATGATGCAGACTATTCTAGAACATCTACCTCCTATTCAAGAACAGCCTAAAGTGCATCAGACAAAACAAGAGCATAGACCTAGATCTAGAAGTCCTCAGAAGAATCGTCAGAGATCCATTGTGTCCACTCAGATGAAGGATCTTTCAAGATCCAAGGTTAAGCTTTTCAATGGGCAAGGTTCTAGTTATGTGGCCGAGTAGTGGCTTATTTCCCTCGATAGGATTTTTCCCATGCAAGAGTTCGACAACAATGTTTAGGCAAGATTTGCGATCACTAATTTAGAGAATTTTGGGGCCACTTGGTGGACTATTGAGGAGAAGAAGTTGGGAATTGATATGAGTAGTGTTACATGGGAACTATTCTTGGAAAGTTTTCATGAACGATTCCTACCAAAGGAATGGAAATAGCAAAGGGTTGATGAATTTCATAATCTCAGACAGTACACTTTGTCAGTGACCGAGTATGAGTGTAAGTTTTATGAGCTCATGTCTTTTTCAGGATTCAGTGAAAATTTAGCTCAGTTGACACAACATTTTATTAGGGATTTGAATAACCGTATTATTGGGGGAGTTAAGGTGTTTGAGCCAAAAACCCTCAAGGATGCAGTACATCGAGCTATCCTTGTTGAGAAAAGTGTCAACCTTGGTTAAGGTGGTTTTGTAGGAGCGCCAACAACATCAGGATCTAAAAGAAACTACAATTCAGGTGGTAACAAGAAGTTTTCTTTCTCTAAGGGGAAACAGTCTTAGTAGACACGGCAACAGAAGGGATCAAATTCTCAAGCTCAAGGTGGTGGCAAAGGTTCTAACACCAAGAACAACCGCAATGCTCAATGCAATAAATAAAATCAGTCCAATCAGCCAGCTCAGAGTAGCCAGTCTTTTGTGAGTAGGAACAGTTGTTAGCAATCAAATGTACCACCTATGGGTAGAGGTTCTGGTAGAAACACAGAATGTTTTTCATGTGGTCAGATTGGACATTATGCAGCTCAGTTTCCTCAATGAGACCTCAGTTTTTAGGACCTAGACCTACCATTTCAGAGCCTACAGTTGGTGATGCAAGTAGAGCTCATAGAGTTTTTGCAGCAGTTGATCAGCGTCAGGTGGATCATCAGGGAACAGTGGTTGAGACCATAAGTGTTATTAGAGGTATATCTCTTTCAGTATTGTTTGATTCAGGAGCTACAGATTTATTTATTTCACCATCTATAGTTTCTAAGTGTAAGCTGGATGCAGTGAAGCAAGATCGTGGTTGGCAAGTGGAACTAGCCTCAAGCATTAAGGTCTCCATAGATTTTGTAGTTCATAAGTATGGGCTTAGCTTAGGAAGCTTTAATACAGCAGTGGATCTTCGAGTCATACCCCTGGGTTCCTATGATGTGGTGTTAGGCATGGATTGGCTTGGATCTCATAGAGCCAGTATAGATTGCAGGAAGAAGATTATTTTGTCCCAGGACGACCAACGGAATGATGTACAGTTAGTTTGGATACCGAGGCCTATATCTCTGTGGATTATTTTTGCTATGCAATTGAAGCAAAGTTTCATAAGGGATGTCAGATATTTTCTGTTATGGTAAATGATCTTGATGAGGAAGATTCCATGAGGAAGACTTTGGATCACCCGATTTTGCAGGAGTACGCAGATGTTTTTCCAAGTGAGATTCCAAGCATGCCTCCAAAGAGGGACATTGACTTTAGTATTGATCTTATTCCTAGAGCGGAGCCTATCTCTAAAGCTCCTTATTGCATGAGTACACAGGAAGTGGGTGAGCTATGTCTTCAGCTAGAGGAACTTCTGGCCAAAGGGAGCATTCAACCTAGTGTATCACCATGGGGAGCTCCAGTACTCTTTGTGAAGAAGAAAGATAGTTCTTTGCGCCTTTGTATTGACTACAGACAGTGGAATAAGGTGACTATCAAGAATAGGTATCCTTTACCTAGGATTGATGACTTATTCGATCAGATCAAGGGAGCTACAGTATTCTCCAAGATTGATCTTAAGTCAGGATACCACCAGCTTCACATTAAGGAATCAAATATTCACAAGACTGCATTTTGAACGTGCTATGGGCATTATGATTTCACAGTGGTACCTTTTGGCTTGACTAATGCTCCATCGGTTCTCATGAGTTTGATGAATGGTGTGTTCCAATCTTATCTAGACAGGTTTGTACTCATGTTTCTTGATGACATATTGATATATTCTAAGACTCAGAAGGAGCATGAGGAACACCTGCGGTTGGTTTTACAGTGTTTAAGAGACAATCAGCTTTATGCCAATGCAGCTAAGTGTGAATTCTTCAAATTAGAGATTTAGTATTTAGGGCATGTTATTTCAGGTGATGGTATTTTAGTAGATCCTACAAAGATTCAGGTGATAATAGATTGGCCTACACCAACTAATGTGTCAGAGATTCGTAGTTTCATGGGTTTAGCCTATTATTATCGCAAATTTGTCTAGAACTTCTCTACAATAGCACATCCTATCACTTCTCTTCAGAGGAAAGGAAAGAAGTTCATATGGACAGAGAAATGTGAGGAAGCTTTTCAGAAGCTCAAGGATCTTTTGACTAGTGCACTGATTCTAGTTGTACCAGATCCAAAAGGTGATTTCATGGTATGTACAGATGCTTCGCTTGAAGGGATTGGGGCAGTGTTGATGCAGAATGGATGATGATTGCGTATGAATCACATAAGCTCAAGGATCATGATTTAAATTACCCTACGCATGATCTTGAGTTAGCAGCAATATTTCATGCTTTGACTAGATGGAGACATTTCTTGTTGGGGCACAGATTTGAGCTACACAGTGATCATCGTAGTCTATAGTACATTTTTACTCAGCCTAATTTGAATGCTCGCCAGAGGCGGTGGATGGAGTTTCTATGCGAGTATGATTTTGAGGTTAAGTACATTCAGGGTAAGGAGAATGTGGTGGTGGATGCTTTGAGTCGCAGGAGACATGTGGTTTTATCGATGACCCTTAGTGTAGATTTGAGGAGTCAAATTCTTCAGGCACTTCCTACAGATTCCTGGTATTAGGAAGTGTGTAGAGAGATAGATTCAAAGAAATCTTTGGAAGGAAAGTTTGTAGGTTATGTTCAAGAATCAGATGGTCTTTTAAGACATTTGGGTAGGATATATGTGCCTTTTTTAGATGAGATTTGCACCTTGATACTGGCAGAAGCCCATCGTACACCTTACTCAGCACATCCAGGTGTCAAGAAGAGGCATGCTGATTTGAGACGTTTGTTCTTTTGGTCTGGGATGAAGCGAGATATTGCTGATTTTGTGGCTAGGTGCCTTGAGTGTCAGAGAGTTAAGGAAGAACATCAACACCTAGCTAGACTTTTGCAACCTAATCTCATTCCTTTTTGGAAGTGGGATATCATCTCCATGGATTTTATAGTAGGATTACCTATGACTGTTCAGCGTCATGATGCTATCATGGTCACCGTTGATCGATTGACTAAGGTGGCACATTTTTCACTGATTAGGTCTTCCTACACAATAGCTTCTGTAGCTAATGTCTTTGTGCATGATATTGTGGGATTACATGGTATTCCTAGGAAGATCATTTCTTATAGGGATCCTATATTCACATTTGCATTCTAGACATCGCTACAGCATGAGCTTGGAGTGCAGTTAAACTTCAGTTCGGCATATCATCCAGAGACTAATGGTTAGACAGAGAGGGTGAATCAGGTTTTAGAGGATATGTTACGGATGTATGTGATGGATAGGCAGACACATTGGGAGGATTATCTCTACCTGGTGGATTTTGCTTACAACAACGGGTATCATAGTTCTATTGGCATGGCACCATTTTAGGCATTATACGAACATCCTTGTCGTACACCATTGAGTTGGGACAGTCTTGAGGATTGCATCATGTTGGGTCCTGAGATGCTTCGTGATATGGAGCAATAGGTAGTGTGTATCCGTGAGCACTTGACTACGGCACAGGATAGGAAGAAGAAGTACACCGATGCTCATAGGACTGATAAGCAGTTTGTTGTGGGTGATAAGGTTTTCTTGAGAGTGCATCCATGAAAGAGTCCAATCTGGTACGGAAAGGGTCCTAAGCTAGCACCTCATTTTGTGGGACCATTCGAGATTCTAGAGAGGATTGGCCCAGTAGCTTACCGCCTTGCTCTACCGCCCAACCTATCTCGCATTCATGATGTTTTCCATGTTTCAGTGCTTCGGTAGTATATACTTGATATTGTACATGTTCTTGATTGGAATGTGTTGTAGGTAAAGGATAGGCAGCTGGCTTTGGAGCCAGTTCATATTCTGGAGCAGCAGGAGTTGACCCTCAGGGGTCAAACCATCAAGCAGGTAAGGGTCCAATGGGACCCTACTAATGATTCTTCAGCTACTTGGGAGGATGCAGCCAGATTGAGGGAGTTATATCCCTACTTATTTGTAGGATTCCAGGAGTAAGCCTAACCCAAGGGGGGGTGGATGTAGTGCCTACCCTCGTTCACATCTTTTCTGGACATTATTGTGTTATTATCAGACTATGATGGACTAGTTTTATGTTGATGGATTAGTGGTATTGCTTTGAGACTATCAGACATTATGTTATGGATTTAGAGATTATGTGATGAGATCATTTAGACTTTACATTTCATGCATACATGATGATCATTATATTATTTTTAGATATTATCGATGGTTAGTTGATGGTTATTATCTTATGTGTTTTATTATGGATACTTACCCCATACTTGCATGTGTATGGTGTGCGTGTTTTCTTATTGTATGGCATTTCTGATGTGGTTAAGGAAGGGAGTCGTAGTCACCTACTTAGTCAGGATCTACATAGTGCACCACTTCCTACCATTGTCTGTTTAGCTTAGCATTATATATAATGTATGTACATGCATGGTTTTTTTGCAGGTTGCAGGTACTGAGTATCGACTTCCTTGAATTTCCAGGATGAGCATACCCTATTATACTATCTCAATGATAAGAGAAGGGAGATAAATTCTTAAGTCCAAATCCCAAACCTTTAAGCCAATTGTCCTAGTGAGGTAGGACAAGTATCTAGATATTTTACCCACCGAATGTGTCAGATGACATGATTCGTGATTTTTAACCCTTTAGACTGATTTTGAGTGATTTGCTCTATGATGGGTTTTCATATTTTATCTAGGAGGTCTATGGTGAATTTTCCATTAATTAAGTCTTAATAAATAGATTTAATTAATAAATTAATTATTTGAGAAAATTAATATAAAATATCATGTTATTTGATATTTTGATTATAATTAATTAAATGAGAATTAATTGAGGAAAAAGAATTAAATAAAAGAAAATTAGAAATTAAAATAATAAAATAATAATAATAAGTAATATATAAATAATAATAATAATAAAAGTTATAAAAATTAAAATGAAAGTTATAAAGATTAAAATAGAAGTTATAAATATTTAAATAGAAATTATATAAAAAGTGAATTGGAGTTATAACTTTGCATCAGAGTTAACGCACTTTTCTATTTCTCAAGTGTCAAAAACATGGGGGTTAGTGCATTAATTAAGCACATGGTGTCTACAACCCTATGGCTCATCTTGAAGGTTGGAAAAGACCCATGCTTAGTTGGTGACACCGGGTAGATTCTTGTGATTTTACTTATGCTATTTCTGCATCATACATTCCCTGTCTTCTTCGTGTCTTCCATATGTCTTCTGAGAAGTTTCATATTTATATGCATTCTCAATATGGGTAGATTAATTTATTGGAGAATTTTATATGCATTCTATAATGCAAATATTTTATTCTTAAATTGTAGATATAATCTTTGTGGAAATAAAAATAAAAAATACATGGTTATATATTCAGATCTGCATACATACATACATACATACATACATACATACATACATACATACATACATACATACATACATATATATATATATATATATGTATGTATGTATACATTTATTATGAATCTATTATAAAATTTGATTATATATATATATATATACATATGTATATTTATATATGATAAACTAAATGAGCGATTGATAAATCGCAGTGGGAAAATTTAATAAATCGCATCGCTATTCATATCGCATGAAAAAATGTTTTAAAAAATGTATATAATGAAATGTCGTGGGCATGAATTGTACCCCATGCCTGCAGAAGGCAGAGGCTTGCCGTCACAGGTCTGCGGCGACGGGTGTACTATGTACCCGCTATCAACGCAGTGCCTGCAATCGTAGGTACTGTGTACCATAGCAAGAGAAAGGGGGGGTTATTTAATAATATTGTTATACTAGAAATGTTTATGTTAAAACGTTTAAAACAATCGATATACATGAAATCTATTTTCATTGTTATTTCATATGATATATATGGTGTCGATCGAAATTGTTAAATCGATTTTATAAAACGTAATAACTATTTATATATTTACATATGTATGTATGTATATGTATATATATGTGTGTGTGTGTGTGTGTGTGTGTGTGTGTGTGTGTGTGTGTGTGTGTGTGTGTGTGTGTGTGTGTGTGTGTGTGTGTGTGTGTGTGTGTGTGTGTGTGTGTGTGTGTGTGTGTATGTATATATGTAATATGTAAATATGTTATTAATAAATTTAAGTTAATATTATTTGATAAATGAGTTATATTGAAGGTTTATTTTCACAATGGTGACTTTTAATAATTTTCAACTATTAAAATTTAATTGTTTAAATAAATAGTTGATAGTTTGGTGGGGGATGTATCAAACAAATATTATAATTGGAAAATGGATTTTTAGTTCTGTTAAGGAAAACTTTTATTTATCCAAAACAATATATGTGCTCCTCCATTCATTCTTCAAAACTTGAAAACCTAAACTGAGATCTCTATATTTAAATTTAAGTTGTAAACTTGGCAAAACCAAAACATGTGTTTACATTGTGTATTCTTTATGTTATTTTTTTGGGTTTTGGGTTGACTAGTGTTGACCAGTATAGGATGTCTACCAGAGGCTTGGGGGTTATGTGATTGCGGTGACATGATGATGTTTTAATCTCAATTTTTTATAAACCCAACCATGGTTATGTGATGGAATGATCTATGCATTGTTTGTAACTATTGATTGTTATAGTTGAGACTCTTATGTATGAGACACTTGACTTAACCATTATTTTTGGTCATCGATCAATTATCCTTGATTATTTTCTAGTCGCCATGATGGGACTAAAATGTGGATTTATTCTTGATGATGTCATGATGTGACATGTTTGACTTCACCATTTTTGGAGTCTTCGATCAGTTTGATTGAGATATTTTGGTTATTGAGAACCATAGGATACTTTGATTATTAGTGATACTTCAGTTGCCAACAAAGAGTTGTTGTGTTCATGATTTTCTATGGATGTTTGCTCATGGAGATTTGATGCTTTTGTGCATATTTGATGATTTTATTATGGATTATCTTTTGTAATTTTGAAATTTAAGATTTCATGAGCATTAGGGTAGGATATTTGCATGTAGCGATGGGAAGTGGCTTGCAAGGGGGGCCGGGGCCCTAAGAGGCTGCCAGGGTAACTCATTGTAAGTTGGATTAATAAGTGATAACATTCACACCTAATACTAATTGAATGAACCTAAAAAGATAAGTGTTTTATTCTCGCCCATGCCTTGAGTGCTTGTACAGGCTAGGATGGGAGTAGTGAGACGCATGGTTGCGACCTTGCATTCCGTAGTACGCCTCATCAGTATGAGAGGATACTAGTGGCCGCATGAAATCAGTATGGACCCGTGGAGTTTAGCTAACTGCAAGGGTAACTTGTACGTGATAATTGCAATGACACTTTCCCGCTTGCATAGTAGGTTCTTACATGTCATTGTGTACCTCTGGGATTAGATGTCAGATTTTGTGTTTGGAACCTTTGAGTTAGTATACTTTTAGGATTCTTGGACTTATGGAGATTTGTGCTATGTGATTTTGATAGCCTGTTTGGAACTTGAGATTATCTCCTCAGCACGGTGGGAGTGGACCACTTAGGTACCATGCAGTTGGGTGGTAGTGTATTTTCCACTCTTATCATTTTGAGATTCATTGAGACATCGTGGTTGATGCGTCCTTCATGATGGTGGATATGTATCCTTTTTCATTGATGACTAGCATATGTTAGATGATGTTATCTTATGCTTTTATTTGCATGTTAGATTACTTTCTACATATGATGTTGTATATATTAGGAGTGACATTCCTACTATGTAATACCGATGATCTCTTCGATGATTTGGAATGTTATGCACAGAGGGATGGCTAGGATCCATGATGGTCTAATGATGCTATTAACAGTTGGGAGGAACCGTGCACTTAGTTTATTATGTTTGATCTTTATGGTGGATGTATATGTTTGTAATGTTTGTTAACTCCAATGTAAACCATTTTTTGTGTTTCAATCTCTTATAATCTTACTCTCATTGTTCTCTTCTACTTGGCTCTCCATGTTGGAGATAGTGAGGCTCATACCAAACAAGAGGCCCTCACTAACACTCAAAAACACCTATTTATTTATTTATGTTTTTGTCCCTTATTGAAAAGTGATCATCCAAACTTAGCTTGCCTCCTCTAGATGAATCCCCCTTCAAAAACCAAAGACCCAATTTAGCATTCCTCCTCCACACTAATCCTCCTTTAAAAACCTAAGGCCCGAATTCAACACTCACTTCTTCAAACTAAAAGTTAAATCCAAATGTCTATTAAAGAATGAACATATTCATTTTTAACTCTAGATTATTGAACTTTTGAAGCCTTGAGCTTGCCCCTATAATAAATCTAGCTATCCTTTGAACTTCAAAATAAAATTTCTAAATTGAAAACAATATTAAATTCATTTAAACCTTTGGCCAAACTTTTAGCGATGGAAATTTTAAGTTTATTCAAATTCATTCTTGCACGAAACAAAAACAAAAAAGCAATCAAACTATAAATAGTGATTTTCCTTAGATCAGACTTTTTGTGCAAAAAAAATATCAAGAATTATATTTTTTCCTTTGTAGATAGTTCATTAAAATAAAAATGTGAATTCATAAATAGATGCATGAAGAGATATCAATACATCAGTTTTATTTTGCATATTTACTAAAGGATTCAATATGTTTGATTCTAATGAATGGTTGGAATTTTTTTTTTTATGATAATATGAATATCTAATTTAGAACTCCATAAATTGTTTCAAATTTAAGACATCAAATTTAAATTTTAAATATGTTTACATTTTTTAAGTCAGAATCTAAACTAAGATGAATTCTATGAAATTTAACAAGTTTACAAAATGAAGCCTTAGAGCCCAAAATGGAAAGGGCTACAAGCCATGTCAACTTTATAATGTGTGAATATAGAGTTGTTAAAAATAGGAATTTTTTCTAAGATATTTAAAAATGTTTTGGGGAAAGTGAAGTTAGGATTGTAATAAGAAAGGTATGTCAAAACCTATGAACGAGACATTATGAAGAATTTATTTACTGATGCAATCATTCATGACCAACAATTTTGATGCAATCATTCATGATTTGGTCTTTAAACAGAATCAATTTATCCTTTTCTACTAAAGATTGGCTTTCAAATGTATTACGAGCTCATGAGAATTACAATCATGACTACACAAAAAATAAAAAATAAAAAAGTAATCTGAAAGCTCAAAAGACACAATAGATCAAAAATTCTTAGGCTCTCAATGAAGAGGTCAAAACCAAATAAATGCACAAACAAATCTTCCGATGGGATGGACAAGTCTCATAGACCAATAATAATATAACTGACAGAAAAACACTTTTCCCTCTTCTTTTTAGAATTTTCTTCTCATTTTAGTCATGCATGAGGCATACCCCATCATTGTTTTTTTTTCATTTGAACTTCGACTCCTCCATCAATAATTCCTATTCACATTTTTCCTAATGGCTAGCTAAAAAATACATCATCACTTCTTACGGTGATAGGGTATCTAGAAAGAGAGCTAACTTAAGTTCTCTACCAATCTAATCTATATATATTTGTTTTTTTCTATGTATCAAATAATTTGTAAATAATTAAAACAGATATTTTAAATAAAGTTAAACATTTAAACTTAATTTCTTCTTATGAATTATTATATATTAAGACAACTTAAGTTCTCTACCAATCTCATCTATATATTTGTTTTTTTCTATATATCAAATAACTACTAGATTATTAAAAACGGTACTTTAAATAAAGTTAAACATTCAAACAATACAAATTTGATGGCATAAATCATAAAGTTAAACACATCTATTTCTTTACATATATAAATCTTGATTATTCTTTAATTTTAATTTAGATTTTTTTTCTTATAAATTCTTATATATTAAATTTTCAAAGAAGATGAGATAGTATGAGTGTTTGTATTAAACATGTTTTCCCCACCTATCCTTATTACTCTACCTCTACACATCCTCATCTTCACATTCTTGCTTTCCATTCAAAATCCAAAACATTATAAATAGGTTAGTAAACAAAATCTATAAAAAGAATAAAAATGTATATTCTTCAACTTTGTAATAACAACTCATCCATAATGTCAAAATGAAACTAATGTCATATAGTCAGTGCCCTACACAAGATAACCCATCATAGTCAAATGCATCACATGTCTATTATAGAAACTTGATAGAATCATAATGTCTTAACTATATATCCATGTCACATCCAGCCAAGTCAAAATAAGTCAACATAAGATAACCCATCATAGTCAAATACATCACATGTTTATTATAGAAACTTGATAGAAACAACATGTCTTAACTATCTATCCATGTGACATCCAACCAAGTCAAACAAGTTAGCATAGTTCCCATAAACTATTCTAATCAACTTGTTTATCACTTTGTGAGGCTAGATTAGAGAAATAGACTCAAAAAGTCAATTATGACAAGGTAGGAGTTGGTGCTCCTTTGGGTTAGTTCTCATAAACTATTCTAATCAACTTGTTTATCACTTTGTGAGACTAGATTAGAGACATAGCCTCCAACAACATTTCTCACCAAGTTTTTTCCCCAACATAAATTTCCCCCAATAAATGTGTCTAGTTGTCATTGTATTTTGTATGTGATTGATGTGTTATTTTAATTGTGTTTATTTCTCACTCAAGTTAGTGCTACCTAAATTTATTTTTAGAAAGGAATAAAATTTAAAATAGTTGATTCACCTCCATCTTAATGGTCCATTGTTGTTTAGGTTCAAAACCCATAATTGAAACTCTATTGTATAGCTACTAATGCACAAATGTATTTATAGGGAAAATGAGTCAGTTGTCATGACATCCAAACCCCCAATTACTACTACCTAGCCCTAATGTGTCTTCTTCAATTTTAGTTATTTTAACATGTATTGCATTTAGATCATTCTAAATATAATATTCCATTAATGTGTTGTACATATTGAGAAAAAATCTACTTCTAAATTTAGGAAGGACAACAATTGAATCAAAACTTATTAATATAAAAATATAAGCATTTATTGCCTTTAGAAAAAAAAACCTATTGAATCAAAAAGGTATTTAAGTACTCATTTTATATATTAAATCCCTTTCATATTTTCTAATGTTTATTAAGAAATGAAATATCAATTTTAATATCTCTTTTCTAAGAGAAGATAGGAGATTAAACATTATTTTTTTCCTATAAATTTATATTACAATATGTATTTATTTTCTAAAAAGTTCATTAAATACATTCATTTCAAATTCAAATGAAAAGATTTTCTAACTCTATATGTAATGACTAATTTTACAATCTTAATAAATGTTAAATTATAAAAAGAAATCAATTTAGTATGTTAAGATATATAGATATAGTTTTTTATTGTTTCAATAGTCATGTTTCTAAAATGGGTGCTCCTGCAAACGAAATGTCTAACAATTTTTCTTAGGATGTAAATTAATGTTTGAATAAATGTATTTCAATACCATTTCATTCAATGATCATGCATGATGGTGCAAAGTCAATTTATAGTCAGAATGAAATGAGCATAATTAACAAATATTGAAGTAGTAATTTTAAATTACTATGCACTTCATAATTAAACCAAAGAGAAAAAAAACCTAAAGATACAATATTGTAAAGATGATATATACTAAAATTTATAGAAATATGATCATAAAATAACTAACAATATAAAATAAGTGTAAGTAAATAATAATAACAAAATAATCACCCAATTCATATAAAATTCTACACTAATTATTATCTTGATTATTACTATGTTAAACAACTATTTTATTCTAAATTGAAAAGCTTTTTTTATTATCTATTTTAAAATATTATAAACTATTTAAAAAGAAAATTTATCATACTTTCTATCAAAATATGTTTCTATTTTAAAAGGCAATCCATCACAAAAAATAAATAAATAATTATTTTATTGAAAAGTGAAAAACTTATTATTATTATTTAAAAATATCATAGACTATTAAAAAAAAATTTAAATATCAAACTTTCAATTATTATCAAAAGATATATATTTCTACTATAAAATTTTATAAAAACATAAGTTTTCTATTTATTACATTTCTTTAAAGAGATGAGAACATGTTTCTATTATAATGTATAAAATCAATCTTGAAAATTTAAATATTATTTATTGATTTATCACTTTCTTTAAATAGACTTCCTAATATTGTAAAAAAAATTAAAACTAAAATTTCCTTTTAATAACATTTTTCTTTAAAAGACTGCAGCAAAGAAAAGACTTACTTTCACTAGAATTTATGTCGGGGTTGTGGAAGGACAGGACATGCCCCAAGTCATTGAACTTTAGTCACGTCTGGGATGCAAGATCCAACAGATTGACTATGAAAGTGTTCCTTTTGCATGTTTCCATTGCAAAAAGGCAGGCCATAAAGCTGGTGTTTGTCAGATATCTAAAGAAAAAGGAAAGGTTGGCAAATCCTAGAACAAGGATGGAAAGCAACAGTCCAATGCTCCTAAAAAGGAATGGAAGAAGAAAATTGCTACAACTAAGGATGCTGAGAGGGTGGTTGAGATTGCCTAGATCGATAAGGCCACTATTTCCCCTACGTTGGTCTCATCTATTCAAACCCTTTGAATCCCTTTGTACCAGATATGGCTATTGGGGCTACCATTGCGGTGTCTTTAGGCCCAGATAAGTAGGATGTGCTAGTTGTGATTGAACCCCAACCCCTAACTTCAAGGGATGCTACCAGGAGGGAGATCCATAGCCTAGTTAAGCGGGGACCACTTCCAGACTCTAAGGATCTTGTTCCTTCCTTTGTCTCGAACTCCTTGGCGAAACCATTGGCGGCTCTGCCCCTTTCCCAGGAGACCATCTCTAGCCCAAGCAATAGGGCTACTCCAAAGACTATGAACAAAATTCTCAAGCGGCTCTCAGCCACTACCCCTGGTAATTTGGACAGACTGGAGGCTCTGTTTGATAACTGTAAGGAAGATGATGATGCTCCCTAGTCTATAGTGTGCAGGAAGAAAAATAATAGCCAGGACCCATCCCCTGCCTCCCCAGCATCCACCAGGAGCAGGGTGAAAGAAGATATTGGCCTCTTACCCAACCAATTGGGTAGGAAAGCAAGGACTAACTTAGAATGGAGGAATCAAGGAGAAACATTATGGATGGGATGCAACAAACCATCCAAGAATGATTTTCATCAATCAAATCATGAAGATCATATCATGGAACATTCATGGACTCAATGGAATCCACAAATAGGAGATTGTTAGGAATATGATTAGGGACCAAAGGCCAAATTTTTTTTAATTCAAGAAACTAAAATGAGGAAGGAAAAAACATAGCTGATTTCTTATGGCAAAAGACTCATATGCAAGGTTATGGATTTGGAGGGGGCTTCTGGTGCTCTTCTCACTATCTGGATGGATTCTATAGAGGCATCTACTATTTATAATGAAGGTAATATTCTGCTCACCAAATTTTTTAACCCAGCAGACAATAATAGTTGGTATTTATTGAATTTGTAAGCTCCTAATTCCCGAAATGATAGAAGGTTATTCTGGACCAAAATCTGTGACCTGGTCTCTCAACTGGAGGGATCTAAATGTATTATTATGGGTTATTTCAACACTCCTCTCCTTATTTTAGACAAGTTAGGAGGGCTCCTGCCGGATGGGGAAAGCAGGCAAAACTTGGCAGATTTGATTTAGGACTTAGCTCTTATGGATGTGGACCTAGGGGGTTGCAAGTTTACTTGGTCTAATAGAAGAGTGGGTCAAGACTGCATTCAGGTAAGATTTGATAGGGCTCTCATCTCCTTGGATTGGCTAGGTGGTTTCCATTGTAAACTCTTTGCTCTGGTTAGAATAGGTTCTGATCACTCATTGATCTCCCTCTCTTTGGACAAGATCAACAAGAATAAAGCTTTTCTGTTTAGATTTGAGAAGATGTGGCTAGACCACCCTTTTTTATGCCTAAAAATTAAGGAGTCATGGGACATTTCCATGGATGGCACGGCTATGTACAAGGTAGCTAAGAAACTTTGTTTTATCAAATCTAAAATCCGCAAGTGGAACAAGTCTAATTTCGGAAATATCTTTCAGGACAAAGAAAAATTGATGAGAAATCTTGTAGATGTTCAGACTGGCATCCAATCCTAGAGGTATGATAAGGCTTCTTTCAATGCTGAGAAGGAAATCCTTTCTAAGCTTCATGATGTGGTTGGAAAAGAGGAGATGTTTTGGAGACAAAGATCTAGAGCAGTTCGGCTTAAGGAAGGAGACAAAAACACCTGTTTCTTCCACTTGTCTACTCTAAAACATCATGCAGCTAATAAAATCAGCAAAATCAAGATAGGGAATGAGATCATCAAAGAAGACCAATTGATAGCTGAAGAAGCCATAAAATATTTCTCGGATATTCTCACTAAGGATCTCAACTTGAACTTGGATGACCAGGATGAGGTTATCAGGTCTATTCCCAATTTAATATCGCAAAACTAGAACTGGAACCGGTTGGCCATCCCCAAGCACCAGGAAATTAAAGAAGTAGTTTTTGGCCTTCCTGCTAAGAAGGCCCCTAGTCCAGATGTTTTTCCCACTTTCTTCTTTTATATCTTCTGGGACATTATTCATGAGGATGTTGTCCATGTTGTCCAAGAATTATTTGGAGCGAGGGATCTCCTGAAAGAAGTCAATGTCACCTTCCTTGTTCTACTTCCTAAAACTGTTGGGGCTGACACCTTTGGTGCTTTTAGGCCTATCAATCTCTATAATTCCTTTTATAAGATCTTTGCTAAGGTCTTGGCCAACCACCTTTTAGGTATCCTATCGGCTATCATCTCTCCCCAGCAATCAAGGTTTGTCCCAATTAGGTAAATTCTTGATTCCATTATGAAATTTCATGAGGTTATTCAATCTCTAGATGTTGGCAGGTAGGTGGGCTTCCTTTTTAAACTGGACCTCTCTAAGGCTTATGACAGAATCAACTAGAGGTTCTTGGATTGGATTCTTGAGGCTTTTGGCTTCAATTCTAAGGTGAGGGAGATCTTTTCTCAGTTGATCAGCACTCCTTCTTTTTTTGTCTTGGTGAACGGTGCACCTTTCGACTTCTTTAAACCCTCTAGGGGCCTCAGACAGGGCAACCTTTTTTCCCCCATCTTGTTCATTATCCTAGCTGAAGGTTTGGGGAGGCTCATCTCCTCCAAAATACTTGAAGGGGTCTTAGTGGGATTGAAACCCTCCTCTAGCCCCTAAGTGTTCACTCATCAATAGTTTGTCGATGATATTATCATGGGGGGAGAGTCCTCTATTAAGGAGGCCAAGTTTGTTAAAAGTATTTTGAATAACTACTCTTAGGCCTCTGGTCAGCCGATCAATTGATAAAATTTATGTGTTCTTCTTTAACACCCTGAGCAAGAGGGAGAAGAAGATTGCTAACATTTTGGGTTGCAAGGTTGGCATGCTCCCTTTCACTTACTTAGGTCTCCCTCTTGGAGGTAAACCCCTAGAGTCCTTCTGGGATATGTTGGTGGATTTTTTCAATAGGAAATTGGCTGGATGGAAAGGACTCACTCTAACTCATGTGGACAAGGTTATTTTGATCAAGTCTACCTTCAAAACCTTCCTACTTATGCCCTTAGCCTGTTTACCATCCCCTCCAAGGTGGTAGCCCATCTAGAAAACATCCAAAGGAACTTTATGTGGTCTAGGCCTGATGATAGCAAAAAGTACCCCCTGGTGGCCTGGGACTCCATATGTAAGGCCAAAAATCATGGAGGGTTGGGCATTAGAAAGCTAAAGTAGTTCAACTCTGCTCTCCAAGCTAAACAAATTTGGAGAATCTTCAATAATATTGGAGAGTGGAGAGATATTTTGACTTCAAAGTATGCTAACAACCTCAATCTTCTTTAGTTCATCAATAAAGAGGTCCACCCCAGTGGCTCTTTCATTTCGAATGGGCTCTTGCGATCCAAGGTCCTAGCCTTTGGAAAAACCAAATTGTTAGTGGGCAATGGTGTCAACATCAATTTCTAGAGGGATGATTGGCTTAGTCTAGGCCCACTTAGGGAGAGTGAGACCTTCATTCCCTAGGTTAATGCTTGCATTGAGAGATTTGGCAACAAGTTTAGGGACTACAAAATTAATGACAATTGGATTGACCTCACTGAGGTCTCTAAGGACCTGAGACTGCTTATGGACCAGTTGAGACTCATCCCTTTATCCAATAATAAGGATGTTATTGTATGGGGGGACACTGCTAATGGTCTCTACATGGTTTCCTCTAGTTATGTGTCTCTCCTTCCCCAAGTCTAGACCTCAGATTGGGAAAAAGCCTAGTTTCATGGCCTTACTCTGAAGATTAACTTCTTTTTCTGGACTCTCTTGCAAAATTGCATTCTCACAGTTGACAATCTCACCAAACATGGCAACATGTTACCCAATAGATGCATCCTTTACAAAAGGCATTGTGAGAGTATGGATCATCTATTTTTACATTGCCCCTTCACTATTACAGTCTGGTCCTACTTCCTATCTTTTTTCAAAGTTTCCTGGTGCTTTCCCTTAAACACCCTCAAGCTCTTCATTCAATGGCAGTTTGGTTAGGAGGGAAACCACCCTAATTCTTTATGGATTTGGGCTCTCCCCCATCTCTATTGGGGGGTGTGGAAGGAGAGGAACAACCGCATCATTAGGGACAAAGAGGCATATGAGCTGCTTGTTTTCCAAAAATGCCTCCATGCCCTTATGGAGAGCCACACCATTGCCAAGGGGCCCTCCCCTCCCCCTCTCAAGATCAAGAATAACAAAGAGAATTGTTGTTGGTCTCTCCCTCCTACTAGTTGGTTCAAGGCCAACTTTGATGGGGCTACTAGAGGCAACCCAGACAGGGCTAGAGGGGGGGGAATTATTAGGAATGAACATGGAAAAGGCATTGCAGCTTTCGCTACTCCCATTGGGTGAAAAACTAATCACTTTATTGAGGCCCTGGCTGCTCACCAAATTATCAAGTTGGCCAAAGATGTGGGAGTAAAATGTCTCTAGTTAAAAGGAGACTCCAAAAACATTATCGACTACCTTAAGGGGAAAATTAAACCAACCTGGACTATGGTGAATATTATTGGGGAGAGCATTGAAGACCTTCAAACCTTCGACAGAATTCATGTGGCACATGAATTCCACACAGCCAACAAGGTGGCGAATAGGGTAGCGAACTGGGGGATAAAAAATGGTGAGGTGGCTAGATGGACAAATGGAAGTGACATTCCGTTAGAAATTAATGAAACCATCAATATGGATTGAATCCCAAGAAAATTGGGTATTATAAATGATAATAATGAATATTAGTTGCCCGTAGGCTAATTTTAGTACACACATGTGTGTTCTCAAAAGGGTGATAATTTTATTTTTGGGAAGGCGCAGATCTATGAAGTGAAAGTACAATCTCACAGGTACTCCCCATGTCATCAAAATCTTTCACCACAAGTTGAGCATCCATTATGACAAGGAAAGTGCTAGAAACATGAAAACATAGGTGTTTATAGTTGGAAAATTTTGTAGGTTTCAGCTCTCAGAGGTAAAGGCAAGAAGAGAGTCATGGTGGGAAAATGACATAAACAGGAGCCAAAGGATGAGGCCTTGAAATGGAAGAGAAGAACTAAAGTCTAGGAGATCCTAAAGAAAGGGGAGATCACCAATTACATTGAGTGTCTCCATGGTTGGAAATCTTTGGTCACCAAAGCTATGGTGAAACACTAGAATGAGGGCATTATGGAGATTGATGGGGTGGATTTCACTATCACAGAGGAAATTATTTCTCATGTAACTAGCATCCCCATTACTAGGAAAAAAATTTATAGAGATCACAAAACCCTAGGGCAAGCAGTGACGAAGTTCACCAAAAACATGGAGGAGAGGAAAAAGCTAGCAAAAAGTGGAACCCACTATCTCTTGAGGTCTATCAAGCCCATTTGGAGGTTCATGCTGAGAGCTATTATCAAATACATAACCCTAGACACCAGGTTTGATTGCATCTGCACCTACCACTTCATGTTGCTAAACCACTTCAGGTACAGGGTTAAAATGTCCATTCCTTTTTACCTCTATTTGTTAATGAATGATAATATCCATGAATTTCAAGATAAGAAAATGAGGAACCCTGCTTTCCACGAAGGGTCGCTCTTACTGTTATATGAATATTTCAAGTCTAAAAAAATAAGCAAGCAAATTAATGAAAAGAAAGAGGGCAAAAGGGTTAAAAGGGATTTGGGTGATACTTATAAAATTTACTCCCCCTCTGAGACTGAGGAGGTGGAGTTGTACATGGATTCAAATGATTTTGAATCCTCTCAGTGTAGTATGGAAAAGTCTCCCTATTTCAGCAAGGAGTTTGCCACTCCCCTTGAGACTAGGAGAGATAACTCTTCAGACAAAGGGTATAATGAATAGGATGATGGCATGGAGACTGGGGGTGATAGTGTTGATGGCAAGGAGATGACTAAGGCTAGAAAAGGAAAAGATAGCAGGAAGAGAAAGCGGAAGATTATTATCAAAGTGCCTTCCAACAGAGACAAGGAAGCCATGGAGATAGCCAAGAATAAGAGGAAGAAGGTGGATGTCAATAAGGAGAAGTAGGGCAAGGGAAGTGTGATGATGGAGGAGAACTCGAGGGACAAGCCTGAGCAGCAGCCCGACTTGGAACTCGACCAGGGTTACAATGATGTGGGCACTTCTACCTATAGGTGCTCCATCATTGGCAAGGACAAGAAGGTGGTCTAGAGAAATTTTGACCACACCACTACCAGTTTGGGGATCAAGAGAGATTATTTGTACCCAGATCCATGAGAATGAGGAGGGCAGGATCCAAATAGAAGAACTTATAGACCCTTCCTTGATCATCCCCAGTCACATTGCTAAAGACAACCTGAAGATGGATGTACTAAATAATGCTAAGAATAGCATTGTGGATAGCTACAAGACAACTAAATGGATCTACCATGAGATCCTCGATCTCAAACATAGACTCAGTGAGTTGGAAAAGGAGACCTACAGCCTTAGGAATAGGGTTAACAAGGATGAACTTAGCATGGAGAAGAAGTTGGAGGCTTTCAACACTACCTCCCTAGATATGGTGAAGACCTTGCAGGGCATATCTAAGAAAAACCTCAACATCCTCAAGGATCATGATAGCATAAAGAAGCTCATCCATCGTGGTGAGGATCAAAGTGGTAAGGAGAAGGAACAGGGTATAAATAAAAAAGACAAGCCCCTGGAGGAAGGTGTTAGGAAAAGAACCAAGGCCAGCACCAAAAAGAAAGACACCATCTCCCCTGAGAAGGACACCATGGAAATGAAGGAGGAGATGGGCAAGCTATCTGTGCTTGAGATCAATGTTGTAGAGATGCTTAGAGACATTAGTTGATCAACCATGGTCTTTGGCAGCCTACCCTGGTTTTTTGGCACTATTCCCTGGCTTTTTCTTGCTTTATGTTTTAGGGAGTTGCTATTTTACATTCAGGCTCTTGGTGGCCTTTTTTGTTTAAACTATTGACTATCTTTTCTATGTTTGAGGTTTTAGGGCCCTTTTAAAGCCTATTTTCCTTAATCAAAAACATTTTTCTTTAAAATCTTGATTATTAATTAATTAATGTCTTAAAAAGATATCTTAAAGTATCACCAAATTTTAATTACTTTTTAAAAAAATCTTACTCAAAGCTTCTAAAAATAAAAGTATTTAAATTTAAATTAGCACATAGAAGCCTACCACTCAATTACTTTATCAAGGACAAACCTTGTCTTTACACATGGAACATATGAGCCTAAAAGGGAGCAATAACTTAGACAAATATTGGACACCCAAACAAAAATATCATTACACAAATAATAGAGATCCAAACAAAAACACTGTTATACATTATCCTACTTTAAAATAAACCCTCTTTATAACTTAATATATAAGTTCATGTGTATAATTAAATTAAATTATTGTTGCATGGACCATAAAAAATTCACCGTAAGTAATTCTATCTTAGATAAATAGTTATAATGTTTGATTGAAGAATTCCAAATATCAATTATGTAACCATCAAATTGTTCTTTAATATTATTATTTTTTCAAACAATTTAGCTTCTATATAACTAGCCTCTTCCAAATATTAATGAAATAAAAAATATATATATAAAACTTAAAAATTAGTTTAGACAATAAAATAACTTAGCACTTTTTGAATAAAATTAAAAGTTGATATAACTTCAAAACATGGAACTATTTAAAAGAAATTTCAAATAATATAATAAATCTAACTAAATAAATATGTCTAAATTACAGACTCAAATATTTCTTATAAATAAAAAAATCTAACTAAACAATATATTTGTCACTAAAAAATAGCAAATCACTAAACCCAAATGTCTTTAATCATGTTTATCAAATATAGTTGAACCTAAGTAATTGATTTTACCAAGAAATGACAAATCACAAAACCAAAATGTATCAAAAATTACGGTAATGACCTAAAGTAAAGTGAATATTACAATGGAGGCATTTATATCTTGGTTGCAAGACATGTGAAGTTTTGTTGTCGAAGTATCTGAATCTTGTATTGCTTTGGCGACATTGTGGGCATGTTGGCTTAGCCTTTGAAACTCTTTGTTCTTTTTTCAAGTCTTCATATCTAAGCATCTCATTCGTTGGTTGAGGAAGATGAATGTTGTAACTCCCCTAATTTTGGACCCATGCTTCAATTAATGCTTCCACAAAGTACTCTTTTATTATCTCTATCACATTGTCATCCATAGCTACTTAGCAACACAATTCTGGCACTTCCTATCATTTATAGGTAAAAAGTTTCACAATGGTATGATTAAAAAATATAATAAAATAGAAACATCTTTGAACTTTATAATTATCACTTGATTGCTTTAAGATTCATTAGAAAGTCCTTGAAAAATAAGGAAGAAAGCTAACAAAAATCTCTTTTTCTTTTAAGGAAGTCTAGTTTTTTTAAATTTAAAAAAAATGGTGTCATCATAATCTAAATTTGTAAAAATTGCTAAAATTAATTTTTTATCTAAATACTTTAAAAAGGAAATCTTACAAATTGGAATTTGATTGAAGAAGACACCTACACAATCAAATTCCAAAAAAATTGTAATTCTAATAAATTGTGAAAATCTAATTAATTAAAAGATAACCTTGTTAAGAAAATAAATAAATAATCTATAAGTTATCAATCAATTTAATTCAACTTATATGAATAATAAATAATCTATATTACAAAATATGATAATTTATCTATGTATTTAAGAATTAAAAATATTAATATTGACATATATATATATATATATATATATATATATATATATATATATATATATATATATATATATATATATATATATATATATATATATATATATATATATATATATATATATATATATATATATATATATATATATATATATATATATATATATTAGTATGTTATACTTTTAGTTTTGAAATTAAATGTATATTTGGATGGTTTCTTTAACAATGATAAATGAAATATTTTTATTGTTAATTCTAAAAAAAATTATTATTGGTGAGTTTATTTATTAGTTCTTGTAATCTTTTAGTCTAATTTTTTATTTGACTTAGTCAACTAATCAATAAGAGATAAGAATTAAGCTCTTTTGAATACAAACATAATTGTTAATTATTAAAATTTATTTTTAATATTTTAAAAGATTGGATTTTGTGATTTTTAATTAGTTTGAGAAATTTGAAAAAATAATTTTACCAAAGGGAAATTCAAATATTCTTCAAATCATAATAATTCCAAACAATTAAATGCTTTAGACCTAGAATTGCAGAAGCTTCCCTCAAAAGATCTCTCTACTTCCTAACTATGAAGCTTCAACTAGAATGTTTGTGTCTCTAGATTAAGAGACAAGCAAGGGAAGAAGGATTTAGTTTTCTTCTACATCCATAACTAGAACTAGTAGTTACATCAAGGTTAATGGGAGATTCCATATCAAGGAGATGCAAATGAAGACTCATTATCCCACTTCCTACCTAAAATTTTTACAAAAGCAACATTCTCACTACCCCCTCACCCAACTCTTCTGAATTTAGGAGCTTTCATATTTGAGAAGGAAATTAGGTTTGGGGTTGGGCATTGATGAAAAGTGAAGACATTAGAATGATGAATTCAAGTTATCTAGATGTCCATCCCATAGAGAATCCACAAATAGGTATTGTAATTTTTAGGAGGCTAAGAATGAAGGTTATCAAGGAATACCCAAAACATTAGGAGGTCTTTCACTTAGACTTTTCTAGTTTTATCTTTCTATTTTTCTATCATGTTATATATATTGATGAATTCTCTACAATGACTATTTTCTAGTATAGTTTATTCCATACCCATTTTCAATAATTTTTGTACTCCTTTTTACATGGTTGAGGATTCCTTATTCTAAATAGATTTCATTGTTGTGAGCATAGAGGCAAAAAAATTCTACCCTCAATATTGCTATGATGCCTTGTGAAAATTACTATTGCAATCATTAATCATTAATCTCCTATCTTAATATATTATTTTACTATCAAAAATTATTTCATAGCTAATATCAAAAAATAACACAATTGTAACTTCACCGATAAAAATATGGAAAGAAATAATAAACACAATGAACATAATATTTTTAGATAAATCATCCCTGGAAAAACCTCTAAGGGAGAACTAGTTCTATAGATGAGGAATTATATTTTAAACTTCAGCAAATCAAGAGATACATAAACTTCTTGCTTCTTACTAGTAGAGCTCTGACAATCTCCAAATTTCTCCTTTTGGTATTCCCCCACTGCTATCCCCAACACTATCATTGTGCCCTTGCTAACATTGCAAGACTATTTTCTATCACTACAAATACTTCTCAAACTTGTTGTCTTGAAATTCCCACTAACTCCCTTTTATACTACTCTTTTTGGAGAATCTAATTCTGCATTTGAAGGTTAATCTATCATAACAATACTTGATTTTAGTTGTAGACATAACCTATTGGAAACTAATCCAAACATTAATTATTAACCATCCAATCATTTACAACATACATTTCATCTTTAACACATAATCCTATACTACTAATAGAATGTCTACATAAGACATTTCAATAACCCTTCAAACCTACAACCTTAGCAATTGGAATTAATTGAACCCATAATTAAATACGTAAAAATATTATAAATATTATTTAAATATTGTCCTAATAAAATAATATAGTTTCACATAATATTCCAACATGATATCTAAACATCATCAAATTCTACTGACATGAAATACAAAGTGATTTCCTAACATTATAGCTTCTACACTATTCTCTATTGTCAAATATTAAATTATCATTCACAAATTTCAATTTTTTTAAAAAAAAAAGATTATAATTACAATTAATTACATAATTCCTAATACAATTTTCATCACACACACTCTAATTAATAAATAAAACATAATTATCATTAGTTCCTACTTAACTATTCCTAACACTACACATTACTAAGTATTCTTAAAAATCACTATCTATAAACAACTAGTCATTACCCCTATCAAAATAACTTAAATTTTTACCCTCAAATAATAAATATAACACATGAAAATTAGTAAAACTTACTAAGAGTTAAACAAATAAATAAATTACTAACTACAATGTTAATAACTAATACTAACTTAAACTAATCTCAACTATCTCATAAACCTATACCCAAGACAAGTGGACCACTTGGCCACTGGACAGCCCACTTCCCAAGTCATACACACATTTCCTAAAGATGATGTATGTTTCTCAAGGTCTACAAAGGTTTGCAGCTAGTATGTATGTACTTGGGACAAGAGTTAAGTTTTTTAAACAAAAAAATGAAAGTGGGGAGTTTGAAGTTTAATATTAGATGCAAGTTTAACTTAAAATCTTACCAACTCCCTTTCTCATTTCAACACCCAAGTCTTCAATAAATGGTGAGGTGGAGTGTAGTGTTGTTTCCAATACAAGGGTGAGGAGGTGAAGCATTTTGGGGGGAGGAGAGAAGAAAGGTGAATGGGGTTGGTAGGGATATTAATGACATGGGGTACCTTTTTTTTGTATGTATTTTTGAAATTAGATTTTATTTATTGACTTTGCCCTTTTATTTGTAGGTTTGTGTCTACTTTTGGAGGAAGGAGAATGTGACTGGGCGTGGGGACCATGGATGTCCCATCTCACTCTTCTTAAATGGGGTCATCAACATATTTAAACATATTTAAAAAAAGGGATGAGTCATAAGGCAATGAGTGCCATAAGGACTTTAATGTCTATATTAATTCTACTTGCTAATTTATTTCTTTTTCTAAATTTGAAAGAGGATATTTCAAAGGATATTCTATGATTTTACTTTTGATAGCATTAATATTTTTTCCATACATTTTCCAAAGAGCAATTGTGCTCTCCTAGGAAATGTATGGGTAACATGCATTTTGAGGGGATTTGTTATTTCCTTCCCTAGGAAGCATTGCATGAATTTATTTATTTTTTGGATTATTTGAGTATTAAGAAAACATAAATATAGCATAATTTTGATATGAAAAATTAAATTTCCAAGGAGCTTAGAAAATCAATTTAATAACTTAGGAAATTCATAGATTAAATGTATTAGTTCTTCTAGGTCTTCATTCTCTTAGAAACTTATTATGTGGCTCTATTCATCCAAATTGAAAATGAACAATGATATATATGTATTAAATTGAGTATTTATGTAATCATGAACCTTAGGATCCTATCTTTATTTGGTTTTAATACCTTTATGCACAAACCATAAGCTTACTAATGTCAATCTTCTATTTTCATTGTAGTAATTCAAAATTACAAGGGGATGGGTTTTCAATATGATACAAATCAATATTTAACAACTACATCTGTTATTTCCATTTACTAACAATAAATCACAATGAGAGAACTATTGAAACATTTCAATAATTCAATGAAACTTTTCTCTTATAAGGAACTATCATTTTATTAAAAAGTTGATTCAAAGACTCATTTAGGAAAGAATCAAGAAAGAAAACCTGATATCGTTGTCATTACAAATATAAAGTTAACAATGAATTATAAATCAAGATAATTTTCCCAAGGAGAAGTCTCTATAACATTGGACTTAGGAACACCAAAACTTTGAATCTAGTTTGGCTTCATATGAAGGTATCAACTATGCAATTTGAAAATTTACATCAAGATAACCATGGAGAACCAAAACTAATTAGGTGACAATCAAATCTAAACACATAGACAAATTCAACCAATTACTCCCATCCCAAGTTTGCACAATAGGTTCCTTATTGAACAAAGACTAGGGAGAAGGTGGATTTTTTTAGGGTAGGAGAAGTCAATCACAACACCAAAATAGATGCCTCTTCTGAGGCTAATAATCACAAAAACTTTTGTTCTATCACTTCTTATCTCCCCAAACACAAAATAGTTTGTATTGACAAGTAGGGGCCCATAACACCCTAATTTTCTCCCTCTCCTCATCATGAGGAGAGACTCTGCACTGACCCAAAGTCCAACTGAGGCCCTCCTCCTATATATGGCCACTTCTTCCTTATTTGAGGGTGAGTAATGCCAATACAACCCTTACAATTTTCCCCATTAAAAAAATTGTAAAACATAAAAGGAAAATAATTAAGAAACCCACAATAACCCATCCTTCACATGTTTCATCACACATACAAAATACGCACACATGCAAAAGGCCTACTTAATCAAATGAAAATACAACATGAAGAATAAGGACATGAAGGATCCTACCATACAAATGTTATGGCAATGGGATCTTTGAGAAGAGCTAATCCTTCTTTCTCTTCCAATCCTAGCTTGAATCTCTCTAAATGTAGAGAATGGGTGAACAACCTTCAACCCTCAAATTTGCAACTAAATAGGCTTCTAAACTCACCCATCTAAAATTGTACTAACACCAAACTTGACTAAGGCCTTCTAGGGTCTTCAAACTTGATCCTACCATTAAGAAAACCTTTTTGGTGGAGTGTAAACTTGGCAAACTCATGAAGAAGTTCAATTTTTGCACTAAAGGGAAAACAAGATATTTAAGGGGTCATAAAAGTCGACAAAAGGGTCTAGAAGGGTAGTAAATGTCTCCAACCCATAAAAATACCCCTTAAGTACTTGGATAGCGTTAATTTTGGCCTCTAGAATCATATTAAGACCTATATTATTTGCATAAAATTTTGGATCTTTTAAAACCTTAAGAATGACACCTTTACACTAAACCCTAATTAGGGTAATTAATCTAGGTTACCAAATAATTAGTCTTAGATTACTAACTTAATCAATCTGAGTAATGGATTACTTTGCTAACCCTATTTAACATCTTGATACACATATATGCATTACGAGTGTCAAGTGACACCATAAGATTCACTGTTATGTAAGATTCAACACCTTACAAAATATAGAATGATACACACATTCAGATTATGATACAAATAAAATATGAAACAATGAGGTCCATGTCTTTTCATTAGAATCAACCTTAGTTTCACAGACTGAACATAGGGTCAATTATTGATTCTCCGATAAATTCCTTGGTTGATAATCCTGCACACTCAATTCACACATTAGTAGTTCAGTAACATCATATTCATATATTTAAACCAAATTGCATAATCATATTGATCAAAACATCAAACTTTCATTTAAATAATCCTTTCTCATTTCTATACACATTTAATCATCAGTAATTACATAATCAATATAGCATACCCTATTCATTAATTTGAATTAAAATACTAGAATAATCATCATTAGGCATGCATATACCTAAACATCAACAATAGGGCATACTAAACTATCTAAATGCATATAGCCTAATCATCAAGGTACCATAATCAACATCATCATTATAAGGTGAAACACCTTGTATCATCATTAGTGCAAATTATTGTAGTAAGTCTTGAATCACGGAGTATTAAAACTTGAATGCATCCACTGATCTCTATTTCCATTAGGACATCTAAATCATAAAATGTTAATTCAAATTTAAATAAGTACATACAAGGAGGGGTCTTACAAAAAACAAAAATATATCACTAAATAAACTACTAAAAATTGTAGATATATGACCAATTTTGATCATGTAACCATTAGTAGTTTATTGCTAGTCATTAATCAAGCAACCAAATTTATGAATAGACTATTTTAATCATTAATTTGTTCGTTTATTTGATCATTGATTTGGTCAATTATTATTTTTTCTTGGTAGTATATTTGGTAGTTCATTGGATAGTATATTTGGTAATATATTGGGCAGTTTATTTGGTGGTCTATTTGGTTTATATTTGGTAGTTTATTTGATATTTGATTTAGTAGTTTATTGGGTAGTATATTTGGTAGCATATTTGGTAGTTTTTTTAATCACGAGTTTAATCATATTAGGACATGATGGATTTGAACCACCATCCTCCTACTTGTAAAGTAGGTTCTCTTCCATTGAGCTAGTACCTTTTAAGGATAATGTAATAGATTGTCAAAGTTTCAATAACTATACCTTTGTTAATAAATACTATACATATATAAAAAAGAGATATTCCTAGAGCCAAACTCTTGAATATGGTTCTTATGGGAAAATTAAAATAGCTTTAAAAGTCAAATGCATGTGCCTAAAACTTTATTAGTCATATATTAGTTCTAGCGATAAGTTAAGCTTATTACTCAACTATTAACAAATATCATTTTTTTAAAGTCCAAATTCATATAAGAATATACTTGGAATATAACTTTCTATAAATATATTGTTCATGAACAAACTTCTTTGGAAATTACAATGCAATATTCACATTGATTCTTTTTCCTTTTCATTTGATAAATTAGTGTTGAAACTGATTTATTGCAATTAGTTATATATTACAATACTGTAAATTTTTCAAGTGTGTTGAAAACCAAATCAGGTGCCATGGTTGTGGTTAGCTCTATTTCACTGAAATTTCATTCATTAAATCAAGTAGACAACACAATGACTACAAGATGGAAGCTCAAGACACACAACCATTAAAAATTATCTAGGTGAATGCATTAAGAAAATAAAGGTTATCTATCCTCCTTAATGAGAAATTCAATTGCATTTAATTTTAAAATAAACAAAAAGGTCATTCATGAATTTATATATTGTGATACAAAAAAATCTAAATTCTATTCATTCATGTTAAATGGCCAAACAAGATCTTGGTGTCTTAAAGTTTACAAATATGACATATAATATATCTTGAAAAAATTATCATTATTACCAAATTAAAATTGTGATATTACTATTAGGATTTAACTATGTGATTTTGAGTCAAACTCATTTACCCATGTTTCATGAGTAGTGATTCAATATGAACCCATCTCTCATGAGTATAAATGGAACACTTAGCACTTATTGGATCTATGTGATGCTCACAGATTAAAATTGTCATAATTATATAGTTCTGAGCCCTTACAATAGATATTGTGATTCCTGATGTTATTAGCATGGATAATAATTTCTAATATGATAAACGGAAGTAGAGAACCATTGTTGTCATAATGCTTTGAACCATTCCAATAGATTTTGTAATTCAGTTAATATTTCCTCCTCTAAATCAACAAATAAAGCACTAGCTCTTTCATCAAGACCAAAAAATTGGACACTT
Organism: Cupressus sempervirens; assembly: GCA_028749045.1. Lineage (NCBI taxonomy): Eukaryota > Viridiplantae > Streptophyta > Pinopsida > Cupressales > Cupressaceae > Cupressus > Cupressus sempervirens. Next base: position 473,712,764 of record CM053784.1, read on the forward strand.
AGTGTTTAGAAGAAATAGGAATCGATCTCATTCTATCAATATGTGTTTTATTCCTTTCTCATTGATATTTGTTCCATCCAATGCAGCAATATGTGGTGGGAACTGCAAAGAAAAATTAGTCTGTGGAGCAAACTGAGTCCATTTTTTGAAGAGTACATCATTAATGCTTTGTGAACTAAATATTATTTCTTCCTTATGTTTAATAAGAAAGTTTCTCAAAAAAATCAAAATTTGATGTGACTAGTATTTTGAAAAAGGTTACTTATTAATCACACATATTTAAGGGTCACCACAAGAAAAGGCATATACTTAAAGTTGTTGCTTTCAGTCATCTTATATTCTAAAAATTATTCTTTACAATGGAATCATTTATTTTCCATGTACTTATCCTTTGAAAAAAATAAATTGGTATTTGATATAGAATATTTAATTATGTCAAGTTGAGATAAATTTTCAAGATAAAATCAAGGAACACCATAGTTCTTTGAAGTGCAAATTAAATATTGAGTGTATGAAATGAACTTCCACTCCTGCTAATCCTTCTCAACTATAGATTGACCATTCAAGAGAAACATTTGATAATTACTGAATAACAATGTTATCAAAACTGTGATCTACAAGGTTTCAAAATAAGAGAGGAACATTAAATTTGAGGAAAATTGTGAAATTCATATACATTTGGGCTTCCTATCTTAACTCACAAATATTGAAGTATGAAAAATGCATGCGAAGGTTGGAGAAAACTTAAGTAGAAGAACAAATGTGGCACATAACACCAGTCCCTACCTTGGGTAGGGGAGATAAGGGCATAATAAAGTGTAATGATGTGGCCTTGGAAATATAGATTGCTTGTGAGATGGTTGACTCACATAGGCTAACTATTGGTGGTGTCATAGTAGGCTTGCAAGACTGACATAGATTATGCCTTGCAAGGGAAGAAAATTAAATATTGAAAATTAGGACACAAGATGTGGAAAAAAAAAAAAAATTCGTCACAATTTTTTTATTTAAGGTTGATTTTTGCATAGATACTTATCCTAGTTGTAAAGGGGATGATTGAAAATTAAAAACAACATATAGCCATGATGCTCATAGGGAGTTAACTAACTAAGCACTCCACAAATACTTTTTTCTTTAGGCCTAATGTAAATATTAATGTATGGAAAGATGATTTTCTTGATGTTTGGGGAAATGGTAATCTTAATGTTATTATAAAGAAAGTAGATAGAATGAGAAGGGCTCTAGGAAGTTTTTTCTTATCTTCTTGGTTGACTATCATGGATGTTAGAAGAAAGGAATTTCTACCCTACATATTTGCAGTATTTACTCCACTTGTCCTTCATGTATAGATCATTTCTTCTATTTATGCAATTTGCTAAACAAATTTTAGTTGAGACTATTGAATCAATTATCATTCATTAGAATGAGTCAGTCATATCTCACACTCGTGCAATATATTTCAATGTTGAGGTCCTATTTCATGATCTTGGCTACATAAGGAGATTTCTACTCTATCTTTTTCTAGTTATCCATATTCCTTACTATGATAGCTACCCAATCTAGGTTCACTTATTCTATTGCAAATAAGAGGCATTGGAGATAACAATTGGAATTTTAAAAGAGAGCACAATAATATAAGAGTTAAAACATATATAAAACAAAAGAAGTAGGTTTGTTGCAACATATAATATAGAGGAAAATATGTTCACTTTATTTAATACCAATTTGAATCAATTATGATTTATTTTCAAAATGCAATAGCTATGAAGAATCTACAATGTTCTAGATTCTACAGGTTTCTTTATGTAAAACACTACAATGTTTTGTGTTTTCTTAAATAGAGCATGCTTTAAGTTGAATTCTAATTCTAAAATTATTGCTAATGCTTGAGTTAAACTCTAAAGTGCAGTTCGAAAATATAGGAATGATGAAAAAAATATTCATGTAAATTCTTCCTTATTCTAGGAAATATTAATGTTAACTTCCATGCATGACTCTGGCATATTTTTGCATGTAAAGTAATTTCAATTTGAATGGTAGAAATTATCTTTCCTTACATAGCATTAATCTCAAGTAGATTTTTAACTGGATGAACAACTGGATTAATATCTCCTATCAATACTCAAATTGATTTCCAACACCATATTTAAATTCAACAACCATCCATAACCACCACTAAATTAAGTATGTCTCACATAATATCTAGTATAACCTTATTTAAATATGATTTCCCAAAATCAAATCCCCATATTCAAGAATTAGACAAGCCAATAAATATTTAAATAAAGATTTGTAAAAAAGATCAAGAGGTTCACATATACACAAGAACCACAAATTTCAAATTAAAAAACATACATTCTATCTTTACTTATTTGTAGGTCAAGCTAATAGCAATAGTAGGCACAACATCGCAAAATTTGAAAGCTAAGCAAATATGACATAAAAGGAAAATGACTACCCCACAAGTAATGCGAACAAACTATCTTTGACTACATAAATCCTCTTCTACACATTTTTTGTAATTGGAATTACTTCAATCAACTATGTTACTTTTACCTCTATACACTATATTTGACAAGAAATTAAAAAATCAATTATTTTTGAATATTTTACCACTATTGCCAATAGTGGCATGTTGTGATGATTAAATTGTTGAATTGTTATCCTTGTCATCAAGGTTCAAATCTAATGGGGATGAGGTCCCCCATTTGTGGCCTCACTGGTTAATAGCTCCAGGTCAAAGTGTTTACCCATATATATATATATATATATATATATATATATATATATATATATATATATATATATATATATATATATATATATATATATATATATATATATATATTACCACTACTACTTTATTCTTTAGTATCCTAATTTTTTTCTTATTTTAAACCCAAGTGATGAATTCTATTGATCCTTTTCCATGACATGTATGTACTAATTAATGGTACCCAGAGTTATTTTTCAGTGACCTTTTCTCTACTTAATAAAACATTACAAACATTTGATCCAATGATAGCATGTATGCAACATTAAAATTCTCCCTATGATTATTTCTTAAAGTAGTTAGAAACCAAGTACAAAAAATAGTAGTTTTAGTACCTGTATGGTAGGGTTAGAGGTAAAAAGTAGAGAAACAACAACACCATCAAATGTCTTTTTGCAAGAGCCCTCACTAAGAGTCTGTCAAAGACCTTTAGATTTCCCAATTCTAGTATCTTTATCTAAGTTGATGCTATGTTTGGTATCTTTACAAAAAAAAAAAAATGAAAAAATAGTAGAATCTTTGACACGATGTAGATGAGTAAGTTATACATAAAATAATGCAATATAATTATTCGTACTTAATAAATAAATAAAATCTATGATCAAATTTAACTCATAAATACAAGAATTTCATAGCCATTATAGAAATATTAAGAAAATTACTATTGAGTGCGAAGGATGGAAAGACCATCTCAAGCACTATGTCAAAGACTAGTTTTCACAAGCAATCATTGGTAAATGTATGGCCTTACACTAGAAAATGAGCACCATATGAAATCATTTTTTCTAATGCATAGATAGTTACACACAACATTTCTAACATCTTGGTAAAGAACATGCTAAATTAAATAGAGATATCACATCCATTAACTTGTTACAAGATAGAATGGATGGGGAAAGAGTTAATGAAAAATTAGTTTATGGAGATCCACCCAAGGAATTTTTTACTATGGATCGAACACCACAAAGATAAAAATGCATTTCCAATTTTTCCAATGTTGATGCTCAAATTGAAAAAATTGCCATAGGAATCTTATGTATGGACAATGTATGATGATGTAGTTTGATAATACTAAGAATATATTTATTCAGCATGAGGAAGTAGGGAAACTAAAGGTTTATGTATTGATGGAGATTCTATTAAGGATGGTAGTGTTGATTGGCCCTGGGAAGAGATTGAAGAATCTGCATATAAAAGTGTGGTGCTATTTGTCACTAGGGGGACTACTATAGTTACATATTTTGTACCACATTTATATACAAGAAAAAATTTCCACAATCTTGTGATCCAAGAGTCTATGTAGAGAGGATAAAATTTATCGTAGTATGGTAAGATATGTAATTTCTCTCCAGATTTATAATCTTCAAGACATACAATAGAGATTTCTAATGTGGAGTTGTCATTAGTGGTAGATGTGAATATTAGACATAGTAAAGCTTTCACTTGTCAATGACTCATACCATACAATTAGCAATGGTGTTAGTTTATCCATCTTCCACATAGTAACCAATAGATTTTCATAAATATATAGATTGCAATAAGGGAAGACATTGAAATTAGAGAAGAAATAGTTATTATCATTACTCCTTATGATGTCTTAAGTGAGGGAATAATCCAACATTCCATATTTTGTTCTCTAACATACCTCAAGATAACTTGACCAGCCACCTTTGAGAAAAATACAACATGTATTGTAACACCCCGAAAGTCCCCATCCATTACAACCAAAGTATTTCCATTAACATTTTTGTAAACGATGGTTGCTTTAAATCTTGTACAATAATGTTAAGCCACATATATCTTATACTACATATAGGATATCGATTCAATAGTTGGAGATGAGATGTTTCAATAAATAGTAAAAATTTAATTCAAACTTTGGTTTTAGTGGAGAATAGCTTAAAGTTCTTTTTAAATGATATAAAATCCCCTATCAAAAAAGGTCAATTGATATTTTTCATCATCTACAAATATAATTATAAGATTATCCCCATTTATTATGTGTTATTTTCAAAATAACAAGTAAAAGATTGGTTTCTCAAAAGGTACATATCTTATCTCAACAACATACATTATATTTGTGTGATTTCACGAGGCAAATTGTAAAAAAATGTTGTATAATTTTCAGCTTTGGCTATTTGAAAAATAGATAAAAATAGTATTGCTAGTACAAAATAGATTTTCTTGATTATTGCTCAAACACTTTTAAAGAATAGTATGTTTTACTTCTAATTTTATAATAATTGATCAGTTATTGCAAACTAAGGTAGAAGCCACCTATTTTCCTACTTTCAAATTCATTACATGATTGATATACCGTAAAAAAAAAAGAATGACTACATAGGAGGTCATACACACTCCAAGGATGGGTACAAAAATCATACAACAATGGTGGAAATAGATAGCTAATTGACTACTATCTCAGGTTACACATCAATTTTTCAATGTTTTTTAGTTTTCAATAAGTGTTGCAAACAAAAGTTTTAGAAAATTATCATAGAGCTAGAAATGGTCACCCTCCAACACTATGATATACATGATATACCCTAAAAAGAAGTAAGAAACATGAGGAAAATGGAGGCAATAATCAATCCAATGAACTTGGTATATCACATACACCTTGATGGTAAAGAGAGACGGGTACAGGTTCCAACAATAGTTTGCAATTAGTTTTAAATTATAGAAGTTTGGTGTGGTGTGTTGTTTTTTTCCACAAGTGTGTTTTTTTAATTAATTTTTTGTTTGGAGAAGGTGTTGGAAATATAAGGTAGGAAAATTTACTAAGAGGGGAGGGGTGAATCAAGAAACAATAAAATATGTATCTTACTTCACCACTTAATCCTTCATATAATATTCTGATATAATTGCATGCATGAAAGAATGAAAATAATAAAACATTCATAACACTTTGACACAAGATATGGTGACCCAAAAACCTTCCAATTAGAAAGTAAAACTGAGGTGGGGATGAAACCCACAATCTTTAGTACTACAGTATAAAGTTAACCTGATAAGGCTTACAATTTGATCATTTATGGTGATCTACCATCTTAGGAGCAATAAGGACTATGAGGTCCACCTTGTTAAAGGATTTAAAAACATACAATAAAGTATGCACCCGGTTAGGAGATTTATTAAAAAACTATCAAGTCTACCCTATTAAAGGATTTGACTGATGCACCTATTAGGATGAACTAGTCATTGATCTCTTATCTACAACTATGATTTACTAGTTGAGATTCCTTGTATTGCAATGATCACCTAACTATGATAGATAAATATTTGTTGTCCCTTATACTAAATATAGCATTCTTTAATTCACACTCCTGCTCATCATATTATTATTCTCATGATTATTTTCACATTTGGATATGATACAATGTATTTCATATATACTAATCCAAATCACAACTTACTAGAGTTGGCTACAATACTAATTTCATCATAATTCTCAAAGTTGACCCAACTATTGTAGCTTAGGTTTTGAAGGTAGTCGACAATCTTTGGCACTTGGTTGAACTTGAAGATTGGTCCATAATAACCACTTCCAAGTAGCTCAAACTTGGTTAGTACTGTGTGACTTGATGAACACTAAGAAACTCAGTAACTATTGAATCACTTGGTTGACATTTCTTAGCTCAATCAACACTAGATTCACATAGTTAACACTATAAACTTGGTAAACACTATAGAGCTTGGTTAACATACCAGAGCTTGATTAAGACTACAATCTTCTTTACTTCTTTTGAATAGCTTGGTAGCCTCTACTACACTTGATTTTCACTAAACATAGTCTTTGAAGCTTGGTAAGCACTGTGTAGCTTGGAAAAAACTGTAAACTAACTTAGGTGCTTGGTAGACACTCTATTCTAACTACTTGGCTCGGGAACATCTAAAACACTTTGTTAACACTACAGAGTGAATGATAAGCTTGGTAGCAATGTAACCAATTGACTAAGTATTGAGTCACTGATAGAAAAATTGACCTTAATGTCAACAATCTCCCCCTTTGGAATTAGTTACAAAAAACATATCAAACCAAAAATATGAACTTCAAAACTATAAGTCACAAAACTTCCTTTACTAGCATTTTGTGGCTTCAACTCAATTTGACTTCCTAAAGTTATAGCTTGGTAACATACTCTATTTTTCTAATTTTTCAAAATTTCTTTTGTAAAGAGATTTTCTACTTATCTATACCAGTATTTACATAATACTATATTACTCCCCCATACATATATCTTCCTTATATACATACATCTAAAGTATAGTAATCTTCACCTCCTTTTACAATATCTTCTCTCTCTTTGTATTTTAAAAATATCTTCTCCTCATTTTTGACATAAATGCCAAAGGTGTATAATATATATATGTTAATACCAAAATGTGACATGAAATCAAAATGTACCTTCAAAATAAGTAACATTGTCTTGTCCCAATTCTCTTGTAGTATCAAACTTGCATGTAATACAATATGAACTTTTGCTGATAATTCCATCATGTGATCAGCTATGGAGAAGTTGTTGTCATGGTTGAGTGTCTTTGAATGTGCAACGTGTTTCTATAATGCATCCATGTTTGGAAGAATCCATCCCTCGATTTCTATGGAGAGCTATGACTTGGGTCAAGTGATAGCTGGTGTGCACTTGCCTGTATATCTTCATTTATCTTGGATATTTTATCCTTGATCTCCTTTGTGAAGATAGATGTGTCACTTAACTTGACAAATAATGAAATAACATTATTAACAAATGTTTCCAATGAAACAAGAATAGTAGATAACTCTACTTGATCTATGGAAGTTCTTTGTGCAACTTGTTCCAACACTCTACTCTCAAATTTTCTTTCATCTCTTTGTAGCATTTTATCTTGGCCATTCAAGTCTTCATTATATTTGCGGACAATTTCTACTAACTGGTCCAAAATGGGTTGTTTTACATCAACCTCAATACTCAAAGCATCAATAAATATGCTCTTTATGTCTTCAAGAACTTGATTTTCTTTCTTCTTTTCTTCTCTAAGATTTTGTTACTTAGCTCTCTTCTTTAGTAGTTCATCCATGGTATCCATTTGATTAGGAGTGAGGGTAGAGATATCCCAATTTGGAATAACTATGTCCTCATCTAGACCAATTTCTTATGCTTCTTCTTTACCCTTTTCCTTTAGAATGGTAGGAACAATTTGTTTACCCTTATCCAAGACTTCAGTACTCAGTTGAGACTAGTTCACAAATGTCATTGTACTAGCTATGGTTACTCTTGGAATAGAAAAAATTGTAGAAATTTATGGACTAGCAACAAATGTAGAAATGATACTAACAACAAGAATACCTTACTATTGCTTGGTCAAGCCTAATGATGGAGGAACTTGTTTCTTAGTAGATGAAGTGTTGGGTACTTCAATCAATCTAATGCTTAGTTAAATAGATTTAGAGCTTGGTTAGGTGCTTGGTGTAGTAGCGGTATCCAAAACCAACTTGGTAGAAGCTTTCTCTAAGCCTGATTGCACTAAGGTGTTTCTCACAGAGGGAGGAAATGAGGTCATGACTGCTGCTACAATTTTCTCTGCATCAGTTTCCTCAATGCTTTGTATCTCTGGAAGGATTCCTCTAGTAGCTTCTTGTTCTTCCTCCTCATCATCTAGATTAACATCATCTAACTCACCATCCTTTATTTCTACTTCTTTTTCCTCATCTTCATCATCCTTTTCATCAACATGTACAACAAAGTCACTGGGTTGGTGTAGCTTATAGATGTTTTTCCATTGGTAGTAGTTGTCTTCACCACATATTCAATATCCTTAAGCAATATCATACAAGTGTTGAATTTGAGAGTGAACTTCTTCTCATTTTTGTTCAAGGATTCCTTCACTTCTCATTAAGATTTGATATGAGTTGCCTCAAATTTTGTTCAAAGATGTCCTTGATAGTCTTTGTTGCACTTTCCCATCTAGGTTTAATCACCTATAATAGTTCATTAGGAATTTTTAATGCAATCTCATCCAGTGAGTACTTCCATTTTCCCAATTTTGACATAAGAATATCCTCAATCTACTTTTTCTCTTTTGCATTCCTAGTCTCATACTTAAGATATTTGAAATTTGTGATGTCATATCCTTCTTCCATCCTTTTCAATTTATCTTTAAGTGTAGGTGCAAATATTTTGAAGATAATTTTCTTGGCTTCATCTTTACCTGACTTCAACTTCTTCTTAGATTTGGTTGCCCTTCTTGTAAATACAGTAGGGGAGGATTTGACAGGTCTGGTTATGATGACCTTCCCTTTCTTCTTGGAAGGCTATTCCTTTTTAGATTTAGATTCTTTTGCCTCATCCTCTTCATCATGATTTTCTATATCATCTCCTTTTCCTTCTGTTAGGATGAGATTAGAACTTTCTTATTTTGTGCTTTTCATTAACTTTTCTATTCTCTTCCTTCCTTTGTTTACTACTTGAGGTAACCTAATCTCAAGATCAATTCTTTCCTTTGATTTGTCTTAATAGGTGGCTTTAGGATCTATAGGTTCATTCAATAGCGCTTTTATAATATCCTTGGTGTCATCAATGTTAACCTTATAGTCTAGAGGTTTAATCCATGCCACTCTAGGTCTAATTGCCTAAATGTATACTTTGTCATAGTCGACCATGAAATAGATATCTTTCTCATATTCTTCTACAAGACTCATAGTATCCTAAACCTATTTTCATCTTCTCTTTGAATGTTTCAAAATAATTATCCATGATGCTATCAAAATTCTCACTCATTTCTGCTATATACTCATTGATCTAATATAGAACTAGAACATCCTTCATCTATCCTACTAAACCTTTGGAAGGGAAAATTTTCTAAATAAAAAATAATAGATATGTCAAAAGATAACCAAACTTACATGGGTTATTCTTTGACACTCTGATTCTCTCCATGTTCTTAATGAATTGGTTCAACAACAACTTGGCAAGATCAAAGGACAAATTATTCTTCACCATCTTTTATGCAAGATCAATAGCTTTGCATTATATGTTATTCAATAGACTAGAATTGTATATCTTATGTGCAATTAGATGTGTATCAAACTTTAGCTTCATGTTTGTTACACCAATCAGCTTCATACCTCTTCTATCCCACTCGACAAGAGTTCACTTAGCCAACTTAACCCAACCTAGTGTTTTGGTTGTCTTAGCTTTGTTTAGCATTGGCAGTCTATTGATTTTGTGAATCATTTTCTTCATAATCTAAATTAGTTGATCCAACCATAATTGCCCATTATAAACATGGCTTAGGATAAGTCTAATCCATTTGACTTGAAAATCCATTGGCATATGTGAAATGTGTGTCAAACCCTTGGTTTCCAAATGTTGATGCTCAAGTTTCAATGTAGTATCAACATAATTCCTTGAATGCCTCATTCATTTCTAGGGTTCCAAGTTGCTGAATAAAACAATGGTAAAATTAAAAGATGTCATACAAGAGTAATACCTTGGGTAGAATTTGAGATTGTGCACCAGTAGGGTTGAGCACCTCTATAATCGTTGGACTCAACTTGAATGTAGGTGCTTTGTAGTCCACTCCATGAACTAATATTTTATAACCCTTCTTTATTTTGTTTCTTGAAGATGCCATGCTCGATAAGGTTTCTAAAAACTCAATAATTCTTTAACAAAAAATACTCAAATCACTTGTGGGATCTAAATTCACTCTTCACAAATAGCTTTGGAAATTTGGGGTGAAATAATGCATTCAATTTCTTCCTTTTAAAGAATTTACTCCTTTTTATCACCATTAATGCTTTGTACTTCATACTCACTTGATCAAAAGTTATCCTCCACCCAGTTTAGTCTTCAATGCTCAGAAGCATCTACAGCTCAGTAGAGTCACCATTATTCTATAGATACTACCAACTATATTTTTGCAACCACAAACAATATGCAACCCAAGCTTGCTTAGTAAGGTCTTACAACCTGACCTAGCTCAATAAGATCTCTTGCTTTCCATCATGCTTGATGATCTCTATGCATCTTGAATGCTGATTTGGATCCATCTTGTTTGTTGGAATTGATGTTAGATGACTTCTTTTGAATCACAGTACTAGTGATCTCCATAGGGAACTAAATTGAAATGATTGATCCAGCCAACTCATTGACTTGGGTGTCAATTACTTCATGATTTTGGCTTTCTTTCTGTAGAGATTTTGGTACCCATTATTGCCTTATTTGTTTTCTGATATTGTCAGCTTTGGCTTTCTTTTCATCCTCAATTCTACCTATGTTCATACAGTTCTTGGCAAGATGTCCAAGTTCTATACAAATAAAACATCTCTTTGTAGTATCTCTTTTCCTCATATGATGTTTCACATAGTTATCTCCAATGTACCCAAATTCACCACAGTAGTGACATCTACACCATGTGTTGTAATCCCATCCAAATATTTCTTTACAATTTGTTCTATTGGGTTCCACTTCTTGGTTTTGCATTCTGAACATTTGTGTCCTTGCTTCTTGCAATTGTGACACTTTCCTTCAAACTTAGGTTTCTCTATGCATTAACTTTCTCTATGACCATGCTTGTTGCAATTGTAACACTTTCCACTAAATTTTTCTTTTCCATTACTCTGACATTTATTTTATTTATGACCTATCTTACCACAATGATTGTAAGTAGGCATTTTATTCTTTTGAGCTCCTTGCTTAGATGATTCACCTTCTTTTGTGTATCATATTCTAGCTTTGCCTTTGTGTCTATAATGACTTTGCTCATTCAATTGATTCATGCTTTCCTAATATTTCATCATTCTCCCATTAGTTTTCTTTTTAATGCTAAGACCATTCTACATTCTTTCATTCTCTTACCTTAGATTCATAAGCTCTTCATTTACATTAGTGAGTTGATCAATAAAGTATGCTTGTTGAAGGGATAGTTGTTGAATTTCATTGTTCTTTTCTTCTATCTCTTCTTTAGCTGTGTCTTTTTCTTCCATGACTTCACATAATCTAATTGATTAGATTTCTTTCTCTCTTTTTATCTTTATGACTTCTTCTTGAAGATTGGAATTCTTTTCTAATAGGTCTTTGATTGTTACATCAACTTCATCTAAATTTCTTTCTTTAGTATAGATATTGTCATTCATTTGTACTACAAGATATACCTCTATTGCCTTTGATATTTATCTCAAGTTATTAAACTTTTGATGTGAGAACCAAGAATCTTGCATACCAATTGTTGGAAATATAAGGTAGACAAGGTTATTGAGAGGGGAGGAGTGAATCAGAAACCAATAAAATATGTATCTTACTTCACTACTTAATCCTTCATTCAATATTTTGATCTAATTGTATGCATGAAAGAATGAAAACAATAAAATATTCATAACACTTTAACACAAGATATGGTGACCCAAAAACCTTCTAATTAGAAAGTAAAACTAGGGTGGGGATGATACCCACAAGATTTAGTAATGCAATATAAATTTAACCTGTTAAGGCTTACAATTTGATCATTGCTAGTGATATTCCTTGTTAGGAGCAATAAAAACTATGAGGTTCACCTTGTTAAAGGATTTGCAAACATACAATGAAGTATGCACTTAGTTATGTGATTTAGATAAAGATTGTTAAGTCTACCCTATTAAAGGATTTGACTTATGCACCTATTAGGATGAACTAGTGGTTGATCTCTAATCTCCAACTCTGATTTGCTAGTTGAGATTCCTTGTATTGCAATGATCACCTAATTGTGATAGATAAATCATTTTTGTCTCTTATACCACTTGTAGCCTTCTATAATTCACACTCCTGCTCATCATATTATTCTTCTCATGATTATTTTCACATTTAGATATGATACAATTCTTTCCATATATACTAATCTAAATCACAACTTACTGGAGTCGGCTGCAATACCAATTTCATCATAATTATAATGCCCTGCTAAGGAACCCAAAAGAAATTAACCTAAAGTTTCACTAAGTTTTAAAAAAAAAAATTTAAAGATAGTAACTTAACAACAACATAAATAAAAATAGCAAAAGCAATAATATACACATAAACACAAACCACAAAATAGATTATAATTCTTAAGGGTCCCATGACATTGAATCACTCTTAAGTTTAATTAAAACTAAAACCAATAAAACACATCAACATTAAAGAATAATAACAAGTACAAATCCATTTAAATAATATACAATTATCTTGAATGCCACTTGGAAATAATCAAAATCGCTGAAATAATATACATCATGAAATAGATTACATCATCTCATAAGATCTATGAAATCAAATACAATACACTTAGAGTATAACCATCTATCATAGAAATAAAAGATCAAATAGAAAGGAACATTTGCAACATCCAATGGTATAAGAAAATTCACTACCACCCAACCTCGTGGAACCTAAAGGTCCACTCCCACCACACTAAGGAGATAGTCTCAAGTCCCAAACAAGATAATAAACTCAAAAGTCAAAACCAACATCTAGGTAGAAGGAATCAATTGAAAAAAAACCATCTCAAAGGGTGCCAAGACACAAGTAACAACTACTCCTAGAGGCAAAAAGGACATGTTGGAAATCTACTATTCAGGTGGGCAAGTTTCATTGCATGAGCCAACTCTAAGGTTAACCTGGTAGCCACTACAGACTCTAAACCCCCTAGTGTCTCTATGCAAAATTAGTATCATTTCATGTAGACAAGGCATAATAACAAGTTAGCTCTAAGGTTATCCTGACATTCTTTTAATACTCAAGACCCCCTAGTGAATTTATGTGGTATTGATATCTTATTAATTCATTTTAAACCCATGTAATGAAATGTTATCACTTATTAAAATAACCTATAATGGATTACCCACCAGCCTCTTTAGGGCCTCGGCCTCCATTGCAAGACACTTCTCAACATGACATACAAATAACCTACCCTAAGCTTAGTATAAGAAAAATATCTCAAATGATCATAAACCACACATCAATTCTTAAACAAGCAACTGGAACGTACCTAATATATTACTAATCATAATCACAGATTCCACCAATATGATCATCCTAATAGGACTGATCCAAAATCAAGTAGATATGAACCAAATCCATGTCATAACATGACATCATCAAAAAAAAATCTTTTAATCACCTCAGTCCTATACAAGCAATTAGGAAGTAATCAAGGATAATTGATAGAAGACTCTAAGGTTATATCAAAAAAGACACATCATCCACCTCAGTTATACACGGGAGAAACTAAAAGCAATAACAAAACATCTGATAAAATTAGCATAGAGAACACATGACACATCACCATGGTTGGGTATAAAATATCATAACCAAAACAATCCATAACATCATCACAAAAGAAAACTCCCAAGCCTCTGGTAAACATCCTAATTTGGTCAAAGCTAAGTCAACACCCAAAACCCATAACAATAAACCACACATTAAATAAAGTACATAAAATGGTAGATTTCATAATTCATTAGGTTTTGGAACATACACAAGTTTATTTTTCACTATATATTTCCAAATTCTCATTTTCATTTTCAAAACACAAAGATTTAATAAAAACCAGGGTTTTCAATTTTCTTTTCCAAGTATTATTGTTTCTAGAATTTTCAATCTCAAACTGGGTTCATGTTTTCATTTTCTCAAAGTATTGTAGTTTGGTAAGGTTTCAATTACAACCCCAAATCTAACACCAAAGAAATTATATATCATAACAAGTATAGATTCATAATTTTGTTTGGTTTGAAATCACACAAGTTTGACCTTCACAAATAGGTTCACGTTTTCTCATATACAAAGTGCCATAATAGCTAAGGTTTTTTTAGTTATCAAAAGATGTAATAAATTTCTTTTAATAGTAGAAATCATTTTCATAACTACATCATCATGTAAAATCTGAGATTACCAATTTTCCCATATTTTCATTTCGCAATTTACTATATAAATACATTTTTAATAATTAATTAATTAAAAAATTTAATTAAATATTATTAAAATTTAAATCAATAATCACTAAATTGTTAACAATAATAATAATTGTGCTAGAATCTATGTGAAAGTTTCTCATTTGAAGAACCTTCCCCAAAAGGTGGAATTGAATTCAAAACCTGGTAAAAGGATGGAATAGATAATCATTGAAGATCTTCCAAATGCTTTTTTTGTTTGTAAGAACTAGGGCCACTAAGTGAAGAGTTTTCCTTTGAAATTAAAAATCAACCTAAGTTGATAAATGTGGAAAAAAAATAAAGAAACTAAGATCTAGAAAAGGGTATGGAAACCTAAAGTGATGCCTGAGAAGGTGATTGAAGGTAAAGATATCCTAGATAATCAAGATTCAAGAATGAAGATGGAAGTAGAGGAGACTTCAAGTGTGCAAGAAAAAGAGAAAGATGTAGATCCAATGAATCAGATGGTTATTTATAATAATAAAAAGAGCTAGAATGGGAAGATTTAGAAGAATTAGAAGAGACAAAGGAAGGAGAAATTCTTGAGGAAAGGAGTCATACTCTAGCTTTAGAGAATATTTAGTTTGTTGAATCTTATATTCAATTGCCTCCCCTTTGCCAAGAGATTATATCCATTGAGAGAGTCCTTGAATCCAAAGGAATGGATGTGATTTCAGATAAGAAAGAACCCAAATAGAAATAGAGTCAAAGAAAGAAAATAGAGAAGAAAGGTAACATTTTATCTAAAGGAGTTGAGACTCAAAGTAGTAACTAAGAAATTCACCTTCCAAAATTGAAATTGAATGTTCGTACTCCAGAGAAACCTAAAAGGAAAACATCTAAAAAAACCAAAGAAAGTGAAAGTTTACAGGATATTTTTGATGGGAAATAGGCAACTATTCTTGATTTTACCTCTAAAAAGTTATGATGAATATTATGACTTGGAATATTGTGGAGTTGAACAGTATTCATAAGTTAGATATTGTTTGAAATTTTGTTAGAGAGAAAAAACTAGATATTTTAGTGCTTAAAGAAACCAAAATGGATAAAGAGAAAGTGAAAAAGCTTAAATCTTTTAATAACTATTGTATTATGGCTAGTAGTTCAGAAGGAGCCTTAGGAGGAACAATGATAATGTGGAAGTACTCCTTGTTCCTAGGTACTTTGTTGAATGCTAATAAGCATTTTATGGTGGTTAAGATAAAGAGTCTTTCTCTAAATAATGAATGGTAGATTGTGAATGTGTATGCACCTAACATCAAGAGTGCTAGAAAAAGGTTGTGAGCTACTTTATCTAACATTAAGAATAATGACTACTATGGTAGATGGATCTTTTTGGGGGATTTTAATGTTCCACTTTATGAGTATGAAAAAAAGGGGGAAATTCTAGTCAACTGAATGGTAGAATAGATTTTATGGATTTTATAAACAAGGATTAATGGATTTAGATCTTCTTGGGATTGATTTCACTTAGAGTAACAAAAGGGTTGATAATGTGATTATATATAAGCTCACCTCAATAGAGTTCTAATATCACTAGATTGGACTAAAGATTTTTTGTATAATCTAAAGCTATCCAAAAGATTGGTTCAGACCATTTTCCTTTGATTTTTAGAGCCAAGGCTATTCAAAATAGAAAGAATTTTCCATTTAGATTTGAGAAAATGTGGATGTAGCATCCATAATTTGAGGATTGATTGGCTGAATGGTGGAATATAAATATTGAAGGAATTACTCTATTTCAAGTGGCTTCCAAACTCAGAAATGTTAAAAGGAAAGTTAAGTTATGGAACAAAAGATTTTTTGGGAACATCTTTGATAGAAAATCTAAGATTAAATAGGATTTTTACTCTATGGATTTGGTGATGGAAGAAAATGAGAAGATGGTGGAGTATCATGATATTGTCACCAAAGAAGAGATTTATTGGAGGTAGAGATCTAGATCTATTTGGTTAGATGAAGGTGACAAAAATATGAAATTTTTTCATTTGTCAACTTTAAAACATAGAGCCAAAACTCAAATTTAAAGTCTTAATAAAGGAAGAACTAAGTTAACTGATGAAAAGGAAATTTTAGAGGAAATCATTTCCTTTTTCTCTTCTTTGATGTCCTCAGATCCTAGAATTGATTTGACTAATCAAGCTGAGTTATTGGATATTATTCCTTCTTTGATTTCTGAAGATTGTTGTGTGTTATTCCTAAGGAAGAGGAAATTTATAAAAAAAAAATTCTCATTAGGAGGGGACAAGTCACCAGGGCTGGATGGTTTTCCCATGTTGTTTTTTTAGCAAGAATAGAATCTAGTTGATAAAGATGTTTGTGATACTATTGAATAATTCTTTGGGGCTAAAAGAATGTTGAAGGAAATTAATTCTACTTTCCTATGTCTCATTCCTAAGAAGATTGGTGTTGATTCCCCAAATTAGTTCAGGCCTATCAGTCTTTGCAATTTGATTTATAAAATTATTTCTAAAGTCCTAACTTTGAGATTGTTACATATGCTTCCTTCTCTTATTTCAGAGCAATGGAAAGGTTTTATTCCTAGTAGACAAATCCTTAACTCTATTATCTTTGTGCATGAGAATATCTATCTTTATCTCTCTCTAATAATTAGGGGTTTATTATAAAAGATGATATTGCTAAAGCCTGTGATAGAGTAGAATGGTCCTTTCTTCATAAGATCTTATTATCTTTTGGTTTTAGTGTCAATGTGGTTAAGCTTATTATGCAGATGTTCTCTACTACTACGGTTGTTGTTCTAGTTAACAGGCATTGTTCTGCTTTCTTGAAATTGACAAGGGGGTTGAGATAGGGAGATCCTTAAATCTCCAACCATCTTCACTATAATGGCTGATTTTTTGGGTAGATATATTTGGAAATCAGTCTCTTCAAGGGAAATTAAAGGCTCAAGATCTTCTTCTCATCATCTTATTTTTTCTCATGAATAATTTTTGGATGATACTATTTTCTAGGTAAATCTTAGTTTAGGGAGGCAAGGAAACTCAAAAAGGACCTTAATCTCTATTCTTTTGCTTCTGGTCAATTGATTAATTAGAATAAGAGCTCCTTGTATCTTATTAATACCCTTGTTTCTAGATAAGGTAAGATTTCTAATATCATTGGTTGTACTATAGGGTCTTTTCCTTGTAAATACCAAGGTCTCCCTTTGGGACCTAATCCTTCAGATTCTTTTTGGGAGGATCTTGTTAAGAAATTCAACAAGAAATTGGCAAGTTGGAAAGGTAATTTACCAAGTCAAGCTAGTAAAGTCACTCTTGTTAAGGCTTGCCTCTAAAGTATCCCTACTTATGCTTTGATTCTCTTCAGGATTCCAGATAAATATGTTGATACCATTGACAAAGTGCAAAGGAATTTCCTTTGGTCTAGATCTAAGGAGAAGAAGAGAATAGCTTTATTTTCTTGGGAAAAAATTTGTAAGCCTAAATTGGATGGTGGATTGGGCATCTGGTCTATTAGGAGTATGGATAAAGCTTTACTTACTAAGTAGGGTTGGAGAGTTTATCATGACAATAAGGAGTGAAGTTCTATTTGGAAACATAAATACCTCTTTACTGCTCCTTCTTTTCCTAATTTTCTATCTTATCCTAATTTTTGGTCTTCTTCTACTATTTAGGGTGTTGTTCAGGGAGCCAAAAATATTTTAATCAAGGGATGCATCTAGAAAGTGGGCAATGGGCATAAGATCTAGTTTTGAGATGATGTGTAGCTTTTGGATTATCCTCTGATTGAGGATTTTGAGGATAGAACACTTGTTGATAGATGTAAATAAAGTTTTGGTATTTTAATAGAGAATGATTGGACTAATAATTATTGGTATCTTGCTTAAAGTAAAATGGTTTTTACCAGTATCCAGGTAATCTTGCATTCTTTTAGCCTTTATCCTCATATTGAAGATAAAATGGTTTGGGGGATTGAACCAAGAGGTTGTTTTAAAGTCTCTTCTATTTTTAGAACTGAGGAAAAGGGAATTAGACCTTTATGGATTAAATCTTGGATTAAAGGTCTTACTCCCAAAAATAACATTCTTTTTGGATCTTGCTTCAAAACAAAATCTTAACTTTGGACAATATAAAAAAAAGAGGGGTTTATGTGGTCAACAAATGTTGCCTATGCAAAAGGGAATCTGAAGATAGGAACCACCTTTTCTTAAATTGTAGGTACAGTCAAAAAGTATGGATTTATATCCTTCTCTACTAGAAATTAGATTGGGTTTAGCATAATTGATCAATGTTTCCAGAGTTGGAAATGTCCTTCAAAGGATGCTAATATCAATTTTTTGTGGAAAATTTCTCTACCCCTTCTCTAGTGGGGAATCTAGAAAGAAATAAATAATAGAATTTTTAGAGACAAAGAAATTCTTGAGTGGATTCTTGGTCATAATATTAGCAGGTCTATCAACGAAAACTTTAATTCTCATAGAAAACTAAGTGATGAAATCCAAATCAATAATCCTATGAAGACTAAAGGAAATAAAACTAAAATTCATGATAAGATGCAAAGTGCTAAATGAGATTCTCCTCCTATGGGTTGGATAAAAGGTAATTTTGATGGTGCTACTAAAAGTAATCTTGGTAAAGCTAGTTGTGAAAGGGTTCTAAGGGACTATACTAGTAGAATTGTTGATGTTATTATCATTCCTATAGGGATTTCTACTAGCCATAAAGAAGAGGCTATGGCTACTTTGTATACTATGAGGTTGGCAATGGATTCTAGTTATCATAATCTTTGGTTGGAAGGAGATTCGCTCAAAATTATTAATATGTTTAATAACAAAAGCCCAGTTACTTGGACTGTTGAGGGAAATATAGTGGAAATCAAAAACCTTATTAATAAATTTGATAATGTATTATTTTCTCATATTTTTGGGAGGGTAATTTAGTTGTTGATTGGATTTCCAACCAAGCTATTTATAGGGAAAGTAAGTTGAGGTGGCAATGTGAACTATGCAAGGAAGTGAAGCTAATGATGATAGTTAATTATGACAAGACACATGCTAGAGAAGGAAAGATTTCCTAAGATTGGAAAATTTATTAAGGGGAGTGATGGGATTATAGAGGACAGTTTGAGTTTCCTAGGAAGTACTTTGGTGCTATTATTACTTACATATGATGTGTAAGTAAGTTTAATAGCTCCTTAGTAATCATAAAAAAATTACTCTTTTTTCTAGTTTCTGTTTCTCAAGTGAATTGTAGGGGAAAATAAGAATTTGAGATGGGAGGGGAACCTAGAAAGCAAAAATTGAGCGATTGCAAGGAAGGGAAGGCAAATGTTTCTGTGTGGGAGATTTTGCAAAAGGGGAAAGTGATGACCTACATTGAGAGACTCCATGGGTATAAACCTCACATTACAAAGACCTTCTTCAAAAATTGGTTTGAAGAAAGAGTCACTTTGAATGGGGTCATGGTGAACTTGACTGAAGAATTTATTTTTGAGCTTATGGGCTTCCTATGGAAGGGATAAAATTTAGTAAGGAGACTAGTATCTCAAACATAGCTTTTAGAAATTCTTAAAGACAGAAGCTAAAGAGAAAAAATTGAAGAAAAATGGTGACTTCTATGACCTGAAACAAAATAAGGTCATCTGGAGGGATGTGTTGTTATGTATCTATGAGTATTTTATTCTTGATGGTAGGGCAAAGAGATTCCATAAATTTCACTTCATTTTCCTAAATCATTTTAGGCACAAAGATAGGATTCCTTTTCATTTTATCTGAAGTATTCTCTACTTCAAAGCCTCTATGCTCATAGGAAGAAAGATTCATGTCCTATGCTTCATGAAGGTTTAATATTACTTATTGAAAAATTCTATAAAAGTAAGGCCATTAAGCCCTCTCTATTTTTAGAGGAGAGGAAAGGGTCTAGCAATGATCCTTATTCTAAGAGAATTAAGGTTAAAAGTGAGGAAGTTACTAGAGATAGAAAGAAGATTTACAAATGGGAGAGGAATAAGAAAAACATGGAGGAAATCATAGAATCTAAGAATTTTGACAATGATGACAAGATGGAAATGGGGTAAGTTAGCTCCAACCTGGATGGATATTCTGGGAGCAAAGGGGTGTCGACTGGTAAAGATAAGGTGGAAGGAAGCAAGTATATAATTATTGACTCAAATTTTGGGTCAGAAGCCCTCAGGGAGGATGAAGACAAATAGAGTGATCACCCTTCCCACCTGAAGAGGAATATCAAGGGGGAGAAAATGGAGGATACTGATAAGGAAATTGAGGATAAAGACCTTGTTGTTAAGGACAATAGCCATAGTAAAGAGGAAAAAGAGGAGAGGTTGGAGAAGCAAGATATCAATACTAATATCCAAATCAATACTATTACTACTATTATTGACTTTGAGCTTAGAGTTGTTTTAGATGGTAGGGATGATTCTCAAGAAGTGAAACTATCCTTTCTTCACACTACTCAGCTTAAAGTGGAGGCTTCCCTTCAAGGCAATTCTTGGCTTTATAATGAAACTATGGCCCTTAAGAAGAAAATGGGGATTATGTAGAAAGAGTTAGACATTGAACACACCATGAGAGCTAAGATGGAAATACAAATTGGTAACATCCTTGAAAAGCTCAATGAATTAGGAGCTTCATTACTTGATTAAGGAAAGTGGTCAAAGAATGGAACAAATCACTTCTAGTCTACATGTTGCGATAGCCAGTCTAGGTAAGAAGAGTAATGAGTAGATAATGTCTCCTAGTAATGTTTGCATGGGGAGTCTAGGAGGACCTAATAAGAGAACTAGGTAGAGTATGAGGAAAAAGGTCACTGAGGCTCTTGAGGCTCCTATTTTAGCTTTGGCTGACATTATCCAAAGTACTACAGAAGCAAGTAAAGAGGTGGTGAACATCATCAAAGAGCTATTGTAGGTGTTGGTTGTGGAGCTAATGTGTCAGTTGTTGGTCTAGGTGGTTTTTTTGGTTTTTGGTTTTTGTTTTCCATCTTGTTTAAAACTTTAAGTTCCAAGTCCTTGAAAAACCTGGCTACTTTTTATGGTTTAAACTTTTGGTTTCAGGTCCCTATAAAACTTGGTTTCTTTATTTAAAACTTTAGGTTTCAGGTCCTTATAAAACCTGGTGGTGCTTAATGCTTATCTTTAGTTTTTTGTAAAGGGTTTTGGGTCCCTTCAAAATTTATTTTTGCCTTAATCTAAAACAATCATAATAATTTATTTATCAATAAAATAATTTATATTAAATTATTAATAACCAATTATTAATGTATTAATAAAATAGTAATTATTAATAATACAATAATATTATAACATTTAATACTTAATAGAATATTTAATAATTATTATCATTTAATAATTTAAATAACATATATTATAAACATAAAATAAATAAATTTCATAATAATAATAACTACCTTAAGAAATATGTTTAAGGCTCATTCAGCCAAGTTGCCTTTTGCAGTGTCATTGCTTAAGCAGCCTTGGCTACCGTAGTGATTACAGTCACTACCAGTAACCCTGGCTACCTTCGCAATGGTAGTGAAAGGTCTATGAAAAGGATGATGGGGAGGTTATTGCCCCGATTCCTCTTTTCAAATTATATATATTATAAATAAATAAAAACATACAGTCCCCCACCAAATTGTAATTTGCTTGATTTTTGAGGCAATATACAGTACATAATCATATTTTAAAAATATTATTATTACCATACTATTATATTATTACGGTGGTATAAATATATATTTATATTTTTAAAGGTTTTCTTAACTGGTCTGATAGGAGAGAAATAGACAATCAATCAAAAATAGCAATTCCATTACTGGTATTCTTTTTTTTTAACTCTAATCTAAATTCAAGTGATCAAACTACAAATGCATAAAATCTATCAAGGAAGAGTTTCAATTCTTCCATCCATTTATAGAGGTTTCTAAAAATGAAGAACAAACCAATTCATACACAAGGGTTTCAACCCAAATTAAAATTTTGAAAATAGATTTAACTAGACACGAAGAAGATAGGAAATTAAAGAATGGAAAACTATTGTGCAGATAACTCACAAGATTCTACCTGAATCTGATGCTAATATGACAATACACGAAGCCCGCAAGTAATTCCCTTTCCTTTTGGAAACACTTCTCATAAAATTGCTCCTCCAAAACCCAGTTCTTGCAAAATGAGCTCTAGATCTCTGGTAAGGCATTCTCCCCTAAATTTAGGGCTTTGATTGTGAAATCACATGAGAATACTCATTGATCTTTATCTTTTATTATTTTATTATATTTTAAATTTCATGCACAACCTTTATGCAATTTAATTAATATCTTTATTAAATAATTTTCTCTCTCTTTAATTAATTTATTATATTTTAATTTCATGCTTAAGCTTTATGCAATTTAATTAAAATAAACTTTATTAAATTCATATTTTCTCTCTAATTAATTACAAGATATTTTTTAATATAATATTTATTAATTTAACTAATAATATTATTTAGAGTTTATTATTAAAATAAAACTTGTGAGGCCTCACCCTAGCCCATCATAGCATATCATAGCAGTTTATTTTATTTTTAGATACTTTATATTTTGCATTGCAAATACTTTATATTTTGAGACCTTGTTATATGTTGGACTATTTTGGACTGTTACTTAGACTATTTGATACTATGGGATACTTTATTCTATGGTAATCGTTTATAATGTTAGAACTTATTTATGATGCTTGATGATTAGTTGCATTCATGTACTTGGTTGGTTATTGTATTAATGAGTTGGAAATTATGTTTTAATATAAATGTTAGATGGACTTTATATATATATATATATATATATATATATATATATATATATATATATATGTCATAAAATGTTGCAAAAGAGCCATATCATGTTTAGTTCAATAATGGTAGTATTACATATGCACAATGGTTAGAAATGGAAAAATATTATTCAATTGAGAAATTCTTTATGTTTTGATACAATTATGAATATAAAATTAATTAAGGATTTATATGTGCATATGTTATATTTATCTTGGACTACTTATATGTGGTTTGAATGTGCAGGAAATATCCATGATAAACTAGAGAACCAAGACTATACCTTTGTATTAATTGAGGTTGCCAAGCTAAGATCTAATAAAGAGATCTTAACCTCGTTGTTAAGTATTTTACTTTGTGAATGTAATATTAATGGATATCTTGGATTAGATTACTTTTTGTGAAAATTGATTTGCCATTCGTAATGTTAAATGTATATTTATAGTGTCACTTGACAGTTGTATTGTTATGTGTTTAAATGGCAAGTCAGGTTGAGTCATTGGCAAAAGACACCCAAAATTATTCCTAACTAGTTAGAAATTTTTAAGTTTTCATCCCCTTGCTAAAAATATCTTATGAAGGTTTTAATCAAATTAAATTTCGAATTTCAAGTTTAGGGTGACTTTAGAGGGCTTTGTTTGAGTCTTAGGGTGTTCTTTTAGTGAAATTAAGTTACCTACATGTTAGTACTATATGATAGGGCTTTAATTTTGGCTTTAATGGTGTTAAAATCTCTTTTCTAACACTTTTAAATTCCCATTTCTTAAGTATTGCGAAAATGGAAGAATTTTTAAGCAAAATTCCTACCTTATCTCTAGTGAGTTGATAATTCCAACCAAATAGGGAAACTTAGGTGGAGTTGAAGTGTTTGTTCTCTTTTATGATGAAGAAAAATGAGGAATGTTTATCTTTTAGAGGAAAATTGGAAAATAGGTTGGGCATTCACCCACTCTCTAGTTTTTAGAGATTTTTTATTTTGGAGATTGGATAAAGGAAGGATAGAGAGCTCTTCTCAAATTGGGTCATTTACCATAGCTTCAAGAAAGGTTGGATCTTTTGCCATGTTTTGTAAATTATGTGTTGTATTATTTTTCTAAATAAAAGATGTGTAAATTTCTCTATAGATGCATATGTGTGTTGTTCATTGTCCATGTTGTATTATTGGGTGTGGATGAATATCTATTGCCTTATTTTCATTTGATTTTGAGAGTGTGATGTTATAGGTGTGGAAGGAAATCACTCACCCTTGGGAGGGAAGAAGTGGCCTTCAAGTGAAGGGGTTAGTTGGGCATATCCCATAAGTTCAGAGTCTCTTCCCTAGAAGGAAGAGGGATAAGCATGTAGTATGGGTTGCATGTGCCAGTACTTTGTTATGCACTTTGGGGGTGATAAGGGGAGAAATTTTGTGAGAGTTGGTATTTATTCTGGTATGCCTTATGAAGGTAGATTTGGTTTTCTATATTTGGCAGCTTATCCCCTGAGTGCAGAGTCTCTTCCCTGGAAGGAAGAGGGATAAGCATGTAGTATGGATTGCATGTGCCAGTACTTTATTATGCACTTTGTGGGTGATAAGGGGAGAAATTTTGTGAGAGATGGTATTTATTTTGGTATGCCTTGTGAAGGTAGATTTGGTTTTCTATATTTGGCTTCTCCTTGGGGTTTTAGGCACACCTTCACCCATTCTATTGGTTCCTCTAGTAACCTATTGTGTAAAGTCAAAAAGGGTGTTAAATGGTGTATCTTGTAATGTTGATTTATATGTGTGATTGATTGTTACCTAGTTGGTCCTTGTTCTCCAAGCTCGGCGGATGGTCTCTTAGAGACCTAGGCTAAAAAGTGAGCTCTCCATGGTTTACAAGGTTGTTTTGTACAGGTTTTTTAAATGGATATGTGTTGAAGAAAAACTTTGAATATTTTTTTCATTTTTCTGTTGGAGATTTTAAGAAGATTTATTATGAACAATGTAAAAGTTATGTAATGTAAAAGATCAGAAGTAGATCTTCATGTAATTTGTAATTTAATGTAAGGATCCAATTATGATTGTAATATTTGAAATAATTTTTCAATACTATGAATATATTTTAGTTTAAATATTTTTGAATTGTTTTCAAGAAATAAAATTAAATATTATTATTATTGAATGTGTGTAAGTGTGTGTCTTGTTCAAGATAATTTTGGGCATGAAAAAACTCCTAAATAATTATTATTAAATTAAATAAATATAAATACACCTAAATTAGACTTTAATAAAATCTTTTAAATCATGAAAGAAAATCTTTTAAAACTACTCATGAAACATGGGTCAATGAGTTTAACTCAAAAGTCACACAGTTAATTCCTAATAGCAATATCACACTTTGACTTGCTATCGAAATTATCTCCTACTTATCAATTGATGAGTTTCAGGGGCTTTCTAATGAATGGTTCATAAGGAAAAACACTTGGTGAAGGTTTTGCAAATGGGGTTGCAAGCTTTGGGTTTAACCATGGAGGAAACTTCATAGTTAAGTGCGCTCAAGATAGAGTAGTACTGGGATGGGTGACCTCCTAGGAAGTCCCGGTGCTTCACCCCCATGATCATCACCTAGATCTAATGAGTGCTAAGTATCACATTTATTCTGATGAGAGATTTATTCATTTTGAATCACTACTCATGAAACATGGGTCAATGAGTTTGATTCAAAAATCACACAGTTAAATCCTGATAGCAATATCACAATTTGACTTGCTATGAAATTATCGCCTACTTATCAATTGATGAGCTTAAGGGGATTTTTAATGAATTTTTCATAAGTCACAACACTTGGTGAAGGTTTTCCAAATGGGGTTGCAAGCTTTGCGTTTAACTATGGAGGAAACTTTGTAGTTAAGTGCACTTGGGCTAGAGTAGTACTCGTATGGGTGACCTCCCAAAAAGTCCTAGTGCTTCATCCCTATGAGCATCACCTAGATCTAATGAATGCTAAGTGTTCCATTTATTTTCATGATATATGGATTCATGTTGAATCACTACTCATGAAACATGGGTCAATGAGTTTGACTCAAAAATCACACAGTTAAATCCTGATAGCAATATCACAATTTGACTTGCTATGGAAATTACCTCCTACTTATCAATTAATGAGCTTAAGGGGATTTATAATGGATGGTTCATAAGGCATAACACTTGGTTAAGTTTTTTGAAATGGGGTTTCAAGCTTTGGGTTTAACCATGGAGGAAACTTTGTAGTTAAGCGCACTCAGGCTGGAGTAGTGCTAGGATGGGTGACCTCTTGAGAAGTTTTGGTGCTTCACCCCTCTAAGAATCACCTAGATCTAATGAATGCTAAGTGTTCCATTTATTCTCATGATGGATAGATTCATGTTGAATCACTACTCATGAAACATGGGTCAATGAGTTTGACTCAAAAATCACACAGTTAAATCCTGATAGTAATATTGCAATTTGACTTGCTGTGGAAATTATCTCCTACTTATCAATAAATGGTTTTGTTTTTCTCAAATCATCTTATCCAAGAAAGACATTTTTTGCTAAAGACCCTATCCATTATGCACATAATCAAGAGTCTATAGAGGTTCCCTTGGCCATTACAACATTGATAACATAGACAAATAACTTACAAATGTTTGTGATTTCCAATCCATAATGGAAGCCTCATATTTGGTAGTTGCATAAGGAAGGCTAAGATGTGTAAGATAATGCTTCATATAAAAATTTTGTTACACACTTGTTCAAATCCATCTAATAGAAGTTCTAAAAATATTAGTACAAATCATTCAAATTCTAGATTTTTTTTTATAAAGCTAAAGGCAATGTCCTTATCATATATAAGAAAAGTTGTAAACAAGCTAAGGAATTTCAAGAAATCTTATACATCAAGAATTTAGAAAACATAATAGAAATGCAACATTGTTATCCAAGCAATGGTAGATGTTCTTATAAGAAAATATCAAGATAAAATAGTAAGAAAAACAAAAATATAGTCATCTTGTTTATGATTTTTAAACAAATGAGGTTGAATCTTGCTAAACCGTGATATGGATTTCATGTAGAACAATGACATGAAATAGCTCTCATGCAGGAAAATACCCCAAAAAGCCTTCAAAAGTCATGTGGACTCAATGTCCAAGAAGATGTTCTAGACTAAACTAAAAGATAGATATGTTCAAGTAAAACATAAACCCAAATTCTATTCCAAGCAAACACATGTTCTTCCATCCATATACCAAATATTAAAGACAATATAAAAGGTTCAATTTATACTAGTTAAGAAGAAAAAAGTGGCATGTATTCATATAGTTTTATAAAAAATAAAGAAGTCCTCATTCAAAAATCTTAAATGAGAAAGTGTCTTTACAAAGGTAAGATGTTGATGCTTTACTATTTGTAGTTAGTGCCTCTTAACTAAGATATAATAAAATAAAAATTATGGAAGTGGGAATGTTCAAGTTTTGAAAAAAATCATGCCCAACATAAGCTAAATCATTAAAACAATACATAGGCTTTTCACAACAAAAAAAATGGTGGATGAAGCCCAAATAAAGAAGAACAACATTTCATATACAAAGAAAGCATCTTGTTGCAAAAGACTTTGAAAAGGTGAGCTTCAAATAAAATATTTATTTTTTGTTTCTATGAAGTGTCTTATGATGGACAAAAGCATATATGGAGTGACAAAGAGCATAGGCAACTTAACCAATGGGCAAAAGACAGAGACCATACAAGCAATAGTTTTGAGGAAAGAATTTTTTCTATTCTTAGACTCCAAGAAATGTGATATCATTTCACTAGTACAAAAACAAAAATTTATTACTAAATAAACTACTAAAAATTGTAGATATGTGACTAAATTTGATCACATGACCAATGGTAGTTTATTGCCAAACATTTATCTCCCAACCAAATTTATGACTAAACTATTTTAATCATTGATTAGGTCATTGATTTAGTTGTTTATTGTTGTCATTTGGTAGTTTATATGGTAATTTTGGTCATTTATTTGGTAGTATATTTGGTATTTTTGGGTAGTATATTTGGTCGTTGATTTAATAGTTGATTTGGTAGTTAATTTGGTAGTATATTTGGTAATATATTTGGTAATATATTTGACAATTTATTTGGTATTTTATTTAATCATTAATTTAGTCATATTAGGGCATGATGAAATTGAACCACCATCATCCTACTTATAAAGCAAGTGCTCTTCCATTGAGCTAGTACCCTTTAAAGAACAATGTAAAAAAATGACAAATTTGTCTTCCTAGCATTAGATCTACCATGATCATGGTCACTATAACATGATATAATCTTCTAAAAGAACACAAATTTTAGTTATTATGAAAAACAATAATCTAAATCTTTATCAATAATAATTCAACAACACTAAATTTATAATTATATTTTATGTCAATTACACTTCTCTAAATTATTGTAGTGATAGACACTTATAAAATATAATTTGAAGCACTTTGGCCACACACAATTATTATTTCTTGTGCTAACTTCTCAAAAAAAAGATACAAATGATTATGCAATTTATGTCAAGAAAATAGACCTTTGCATTAAATAAAAACATCAAACCCCATTAAAAAATTGCATCTATTAAAAACTATGAAACACAATCAATTGAAATACTCACTTTTTAACATATGGAAGTGTCAAAGGATCAAATATTTCCTCTCCCTTATGCTCAAGTGGGTGCTAAAAGTGTTCATTACACCTAAAGTTGACATTTATTGAACCTTAGTATACAAACAACATAAAAATAGGAATTTGATAAAAATAAGGCACATGAAAAGAAAGTTTTTATCAATGATCTATAATTAAGTATTCCTAGTAATGGGGAAAGTGGTGCCAATCCATAAATGTAACAAAGAACTAATTAATCTATTTATCATGAATTGCTTTAAAAAACCTATAACAAAAGGAAATAATGGACTAGGAAAAAACAAAATGAAAAAAAATGGTTTAGGAAATGTAAGCTTTGTCAAGACAAGATTTAGAACCTTGCTTAAATAATTATTAGCCTAATAAGAATATTAAGGACCATTAAAAGAGTCTCAGCCTAAACATCTTGTATTACCAATGGCTCCTTATCCCTCCATGCTACCACAACTAAATAATCTAGAGAAAGAACAACAATAGGACTAATTCATTAGAAAAACCCATGAATCTTGAGATATAAAAATTGACAAGAAATATTGATTTCAAAATGAAAGATGACATCTTACCTTTGTAAGTGATGACTTTACCAGCAATTTCCACAAGAGATAAAGGAACTCTATCATCTCTACTCTAAAAATTCTTGTTGAAGGAATCAATTTCTATTCCACTCTCTATCTCCATTCTCCAAAAAATAAAAATAAAGCAAGATTTTTGCTTCTCTTCTAATCTCTCAATCTTAAAATATTTTCTTTTCCAATATTCAAAGCCCTTGGATATAAAATCTCTAATCAATATGTTGGATGGAGATAAAGCATAGAAGGAAAATAAGGATAATAATCCACCAATATTACTCTTTAGCAAGATAATATTCATATCAAACCAATCAACATAAGCACTCATTAAAAGAGAAGAAATCAACATTCAAGAGGAAAATGACATCAAATCATATCCATTTGATAAGTCTAAGGAAGTAATCTTAAGTCAACAATCAAGTGAAAATAAGCAGTGAACAAACTAATAATAAACAACAATAACAAATAGAAAAGGTAATTAGAGTTGCTAACAGATATGGAAAGGTGCAATCAAGGAAAAATAATAGGTAACTATAGAATGATTCCTTACAACTATAGAAGAAATCATTTCAAAGACTAAAATGATATTTAAAAAATTATCTAGGTAACTGACTAACTATCATACCTTATTCAACATTTGATATCCCCTTTAAGTAAGTTGATGTGACATATGTCACCTCTTCATGGGGGACTTCAAAAAACCCAATTGTGTCCACAGCTTCTAAAATATTTTATCACCAAACCATATTTTAAACTGAGGCCCTCTTGGAATACATTTAACCTAGAAGAGAAAGGGCATGTAACCATGCATATATTAAAAAAATTAATAAATTGAGCAGATTGGGTTTCTCTTTTTCTCAAAACTGAGGCCCTCTTGGAATGATGAGTTTGTAAAGTCACTAAGCTACAATCCTTAATCATGTGATCCTTAAGTAATCTTGCATGCCTCTTGACCTAGACACTCTTTGGTATCTACCCACCCAACCCCATAGACAAAACTCTCAGGAGCACTACTTGATCGTGATTTTGACGCTTAGCCAAATTGTGTTGGATTTTGATGACTACCTCATACTTGTTTCTATATCAAATAGGTTGTCAAAATAATAAGAGATACTTGTGATCAGAAACTAAACACAACATGAATAAGATAGAATCATTTGAAATTCAATAGCATCACTAGTCATTCACTATAGGTTCAAAGTTTTTGTCCTCATCCACTGAAAAATCACCACGAAGTCATGCAGGGTCCTTTCCAGTGAATGATGCTCAAATTCAGTACATTGTAGGTGAATATTCATTGAATCCAAATTTTGGGTTGGAGGGATGAATATGCTAACTTAAATTTCAATCATTAAACTAATTGAGAGCTCCCCTTCAACTTTTTGACATTGGATGTTACAGTCTAGCATTAAAACCAATTTTTATGCAGCTAATCACATTACTTATTAAAAAAAAATCCTAATAGGGTGTTATATTTATGTTTTGTAGGTATTAATTATATTATTAAATACTTTTCTACTTCTATGCAAACACCAAACTTGATTTTAAATATTTTTACAACTATTAGCTTGCCAATGAGTTTATGCCACTATCATTTCCAATCCAATTATCATGATTTTTTGTTCTATAAAAAAATGATGAACTTCAAAAAT
Organism: Cupressus sempervirens; assembly: GCA_028749045.1. Lineage (NCBI taxonomy): Eukaryota > Viridiplantae > Streptophyta > Pinopsida > Cupressales > Cupressaceae > Cupressus > Cupressus sempervirens. The sequence continues at coordinate 473,744,146 of CM053784.1, forward strand.
TATTTTGTACATATCTTGAGATATTAATCAATTCCCAAGTTTAGAGTCTCATGCTAGGTATGAGGATATTTCTATACATGTTTAACTAATATTTTTTTATTTGAATCCATCAAAGGAGGGTCTCAAATCTATCCATTTTAGAACAAAAAAAGGCTCACACTTGATGTAACATGTTCCTATAGTTTCTACACAAGGAATAATTAGCAAAAGGGACAAAAATACATAACAAAAACCAAATAATAAGTCTCAAATGTCCATTAGTTCAATATCTAGTACAAGAAAGCTCACACTCTCTGACCACTAGGACAATTGATCTGGAAATGATAAATATTTATTAGAAATATGTTAATGCAAGTGGTTGGTCAAGTAAATGTCTTGGTAATAAAGGATTGGAAATCCTTCTACATTGACTCCATGACTAGATAGAATCATGTATTTTTCCTAAGAATAACATACTAAATTCATTTTATTTGTCAACCTAGGAGCATAAGCTTGAGAGGGTGACTAAAAATTACATGCTTTGATTCCTCTTTAAGTCATTACAACTAAAATAGGAAAGAAATGTTGAAGGAAACTAAGCTAGGAACTGAAACAACATTTTGCCTTAAAGCTTAGAGTAATGTTGTAAACAGTAAATATATTTATGCATCTATGTTGTAGGAACAATTCAATGGTTCTATTATCAATGGTTGTAGGAATAGTAGAAGTCTACTTTGCAAAGAAATAATCAAAGAAATAAAATATATTCTAACAAAGTGGTTCACTCACCAAGTGGGCCTCCTTGGATGAGTGAACAAAAAAAATAATCAAGTCTAAAGGTGGAAACTTGAACTCTTTATTCTATTCATTCATAATAAGAGATTACCTTTGAAAACAAGATTACACACTGCTAAACAGAACAATCTATCTTCTTTCAAGTTAAAACTAGGAAAAATCTCCTTTCAAGGTTACAATAGAAATTATTTTAAGGAAAGCGACAATGACTTCCTAGTCCTACAATCACTCCATCAACAAGGATCAATTACAGATCATAAAGTTCACAATAAAAATATCATTAAATATATTTTAACTCCTCCAAGAATATAGTAGGTTGAGGAAACTATATTCATGTGCTTCCATATTAGAAATTGCACAATAATATGTGTGTGTGGTGATTCATCAATCATCTGGTTGGCTTTGACTTAGCATTGAAATGTTGACTTGAATGTGCACAAAAAAAACCTACAAAATATTAAATGCAACAACATCTACATTCATATATTTATTTTATCATCAATGTTATAAAAGGTATATTGTTCAAATTATCACTCTTGCAAATCATACAACTGTAGGAAGGAACCTACCCAAACATAGCATGGATGAGAAAATATTTATCAACATGTAATATTCTTTCATTAAACCATAGAAATCCATAGATTCAAGCGAACACAACATATCTAAACAATCTATACTTCAATCTTCATGTCTTAACATATAGATAGTATATTCATAAAAACATAAGTTCTTTTGCTTAAACCATAGAGTCATAAAATGTTTCTTGCAAAATAATTATCCAAAAATAAGATATAAGGTTCTCAAAATAATGGCCTTTTAGAGGCTCATCATTCCCCCCAACTGATCTATTTTTGGTCTCCAACAATCATAAAGTTCCATATTCAGGCCTGCATTCTCTAGTCACTAGGTGTCCTTTCACCTAGCTCATCCTTCACATAATCGAAGTAACCATATTTTTTTTTGAGCCTCTTCTAGTGCCAAACTTTAGCAGTCATGTCATGATCTTTTTCATTGTCATTTACTTCTAGTAGTGGTTGTAGGAGAACTAGGGGTTAATACCTTAATGGCAACCAATGTTTGCACTAATTTCCTCCAAGTCAATAAACCAAGGAATCCTTATTATAGCAAGATTCAAGTTTTGTGGAGACTGGAGTTCTCTTATTTTTAAATCATGTGGCATTCTAACCATCACTACCTTGAGGCAATGATTGTTGTCTCAACATTTTGAGATAAGTGTTATTCCCAATCTATGATTGTCTATTCTCTGACTGTACTCACCTTACCAAGTCCTACAAGATTTCCCAAAATTAGATCTAATCTAAATATGTCTATCTAGAATGTTGAACTTTTGATCTCATGAACAAGGGTTTTGTCATCTCATTCTCCCTATAGGGTGCAATTTGATGTTCTCTACTTATTTCATTATGTATCCAAGACATTGCTTCCCTTAACTGTACATCTCCTACATGTAAGATCGGGTTCCAATCAGTGTCATTAGGCACTACTAGATTGTGAAGATACAATTCACACAATAAATTTTTCAAATCCATAGGAACAAATCAAAATGCATCATGAAACTCATGTGGGGTAGAGATAGAGGGGTTAAGACCTTCCACAAATTGAGTCAATTTATAATTTGCAAATTGTTCTTTCAAAAATAAATTATATATGGGTGATGGTGGCCTACATTCCATTAATTCAAGAATCAATCCTATAATTTGCTCAATTCTTCTTTTTAGAACTTCATTCTGATCTAAACTTTGTTTCAACTGGTAATTATACTCATCAATAATTGGTAATTTTTCTCATCAATAATAGCTGTTCAAACAAATTAATTCCTATAGACAAGGGTGTAGACAGGTTTGGTGGTGGTAATGGCTCATGATTAAAGAGGTATATCCATTTGGTGCCAACTACTAATTTTTTTTGAGATTTTGTAGTGTGGAGAACCATCTTATTCTTATGATAATATTTGTTACCTCCTTTTATTCCTTATTATATTCTATGGTTGTTGTACTTAATGTATCTAACCCTTCTTGATCCAATTTTTCTAATACATCTTTAACAATTTCATGTCTGAATTCTAGATAATCCTTTGAAGGGAGTTCTATAGAATTTTCACTAATGTCTTGCATAGCAAGGTTTTCTTCATATTCCTCAAAAATTTCAAGCTCATCATATTCCTTATCATTTTTGATAAGCACATAATTAATACTACATAGCTTCTGGTTGTAGATTATGGGTTTTGCTCTAAGTTTCACTAGCTTCTATTTGTTGCAATTTTTCCTCATGAGAGGACTCCTTTTCACTTTTAGACATTTAGGGGTAACTATGGGAATAGAGGCTTTTGTAACTCTACTCTCAAAGAGTCTCACACCTCACCTTGTGGGTGGTGTTGATAAGCATGGAGGATTCTTTCATTTCCTCCTACTTATAGGTGTTTCTACCACAAATGCTTCAAGAGGTTTTTCTAGATCTTTCTCCTCCTAAGAGTGCAAGGGTTTATTAAGGTTACTCTCCTCATCTAGTTGCTCTAACCTTTTTTATTCAAGTTCCAACATTTTACCTTTGTCCTTCTCAGTGGAAAACCTATTCTTAATAAATGATGAGGCAGCACTAACAACTTCTACCTCTTTGCTTCTTCTTTTTTTACAATGGAGGGTTCAATCTTGTAAATCCTCTTCTTAATTGGTTTAAGACTAGAGGGAGATCCTTTAGGAGCATTTTCAATTCTAGGGAAAATTTTATAGAAACTTGTGGGTGTTCTTTCCCTTTGTCCTACACCCTAGCCTCAAGGGCTAACCAACCTAGGCTCTACCTCCTTTAACTACAAGAATTCATCCCATGATCGAATTGCTTGCTTATTTAATTCTCTTTCTACAATTAATTTTATTAGACCATGGTGAGAGACAAACTAATCACTTCCTGACTACACTATAGAAGCTTTCTTCTTAATAATGTTAAAAAGGAAATTTTGAAGGTTTACCTATCTATAATCATGTTGTAGGTGAGTCAACATTTTAAAATGTAGAGCATGCAGGTATTTGTAACATACCCCACATTTGAAATATTGGATGATAAACATAGTAGATTGAATAGACTCCATTGGCAAGGATAGCCTCAAAGCACCTTGTTTCTTATCAATGTCTAATTGTGGGTCCTAGTGTATACTAAATTGTGCCCTAGTTGTCCTCGGGTCAAACTCTTTCTCCCATTTTTCACCTTCCTGGGGCAATCCAGTGACCTCGGTAGTTACCTCTTCTAAGAACTCAATTCTTAGACCTTTAACCACTGCAATGCCATCCCTTAAGGTGGTCATAAATTGAATACCTACTTCTTCATCAAATCCATTCAAACTAAGACAATAATCCAACTATCCCCTTCTCCTAAACATTTCATAGTTGACTATATCTCCCAAAAGAACTCAATGATCAATAGGTTTATTCCTTTGTATGCCTCCACCCATGGTTAATTACAACTTTATTATGGAAAAACCCTAATGTTTCAAATCTTAGTAGATCAAGGTTTACAACACTGGCCCTAGTGTTTCAAAAAATGGTGTCTACTTGGGGATTTTAATGTACCATATCTCATAATATCCTTCTTGCTTCAAATTTCATAATTTTTGCTCATGTACAGGTTCATCAATTGAACATGTTGCAAACTAGCATTAAAAGTTAAGTGACTACTTCTAATGTTCTTAATTTCATAATGATTCAATTGCAAAAGGACATGTCACCAACATGTGATATTAAATATGCACTTATTTCTAGTCATCTCAATACACTTTAAAGGTACATGTGTTTTGAAATTTTTAAAAAACAACATTTAAATATTTTCCTCCCCCAAGTAAAGTAAGGCATGGGTCCCACCAGGCCAAGATAGGTAAGAGTGAATAATTATAAACAATACCAAATCGCAACAAAGCATGAATAAAATAGAATAAAATGCATGCAAAGTTATGAGGGAGGTACCTGGCAACTACTGCAAGAAAGATGTTCTAGAAATATCACCAAAATTGATAGAGTGATGGAATGGAATGATAAAATGGAAGAGAGAGAAGTTGAAGTGAAATGGATGTGAAGAAGGTACTTCCAAAATGGAAGTGTTTATTATGAATGCACTGATTGGAGTCAAGAAGCATTAGGAGTTAAGGTAGGAGATCTAGACTCATTGGCTACAAGAATGAAAATATCCTCATTGTGCTGGAATTGTTGCAAGAACTCATCACGACTAACTGGTTTATCGTAAAGCTTGAGATGATGCCCATTAAAAAGTAGTTTGAAGAAAATAGGATTAATGGTAGATAATTAAATTGCACCATTTGGAAATATGAAAAAAATCTCATAGGGTCCTAACCAGTGTATTTGGAACTTCCCTAGATTATGTTGGTGCTTTGAGTCGTCAAGGAGTGCCAAATCTCCTACAACAAACATTTTATGTTTAATAAACCGATCATGCCACTATTTTCTCTAGTGTTGAATGAGCTTAGTATTATTCAATGTAGATTTTCTCCATTCATCAAGACCATTTAAATTCAGGATTCAGGATTTTATGTTTAATAAACCGGTCATGCCACTATTTTCTCTAGTGTTGAATGAGCTTAGTATTGTTCAATGTAGATTTTTTTCCATTCATCAAGACCATTTAAATTTAGGATTCAGTCCTGTTGGGAAATATTCAATCCTATCCCAAGCTCTAAGGCAATCTATTTTATATTCAAATTCTATAGGAATTACTGTTGATTTTTCATTAACAAGTTTGAAGGAAGTAAAACTAGTTGTGGACTTCCAAGTGGTTCTATAAGCCCAGAGAGCTTCAGGAAAGCATGTGGCCCAATCCTTCCTATTAAGTGTTATAGTCTTGGTGACAATAGATTCCAACTCCCTATTAGTAACTTCTACTTAAGCATTAGTCTGAGGATGATAAGGGGATGATTTACTATGTTTGATAGTATACTCCTTCATAAGAGCAGTTATTAATTTTTGATGTAAACTGAATCCCCTAATCAAATGTCAATTTCCTAGGAACACCAAACCATGTAAAGATGGATTCATATAAAAACTTTGTCACATTGACATCCCTAGGGTGTTTCATGGGTTTAGCATCTACCCATTTGGTTATGTACTTCTTGCATACTAGAATGTAGGATTTGCCTTAGGAAGTAGGTTCAATGGGTCCTACAAAGTGAATCCCCCATTTTTCAAAGGGTGTGATAAATACTTGAGGCTCCAGGGTCATTTCATCTAATTTAATGGTTCTACCCATTTGTTGCCACTTGTCACATTTCTTTGTATATTGGCTACATCCTTGTGTAAGCTTGGCCAATAATACCCAGTTGTCAAGATTTTGAAGGTTGTTCTTTTGGCTGTAAAGTGACCTCCACAAGGCTCATTATGACAAGCCTTCAAGAAATCATATGTTTCATCTTCTCTTAGACATCTTCACATGACTTGATTAGGGCTAGTATAGAACATGAATCCAACAATCCATGAATAATTAAAGCTCTTCTCTACTAGTAATTTTTTTGTTTGGGCAAAGAAGTATACTAGCATTTTTCCTATGGTGAGGTAGTTGGCAATATCTACAAACCATGGGTTTTGTGTAGCCAATAGAAAAAGGTGTTCATCTAGAAAGCTATCATCAATGGTTGTAGGATCATTAGAGACATGCAACTAAGAGAGAAAGTCAGCTACCACATTGGCTTTACTAGGTTTATCAACTATGGTGATATTGAATTCTTGCATGAGTAATAAGCATTGAGACAATCTTCCTAAAATTGTAGGTTTTTTCACCAAATACTTTATAGCAGAATGGTCAGTGTGAACAAATATCTCATATCCAATAATGTAATGCTTGAACTTATTAAAGGCATAGATGACTATAAATAATTCCTTTTCAGTGACTGTGTAATTAAATTCTATAGCTTGCAAATTCTTACTGATGAAATAAATAACATGTTCAATAGAGTCTACCTTCTAGCCCAACATGACACTAATAACATAGTCTGAGACATCTATATGAATGTGAAAAAGGCATGCTCCATTTAGGTCCTCTAAAAATAGGCTCAGTGGTAAGTACTTCCTAAAGCTATAGGAAGGATGCTACACAGTAAGAGTCCCAAAAAAATTCAAAATCCTTTTTTAGTAGGTTGTAGAGAGGTGCTACAAGTTGACTAATGTTTTTAATAAATCTTCTAAAATAGCCAGCATGTCCCAAAAAACTATGTACATCCTTCTACATCTTTGACATAGGCAAGGTAATGACTTCAATCTTTATTAGATCTACTTGGATGCCCTTAGATGAAATGAAATGGCCTAGGACTACCCCTTCCTCTATCATCATATAGCATTTCTCACTATTCAAGGAAAGGTTATAGTCCTAACATCTTTTAAGTACCATTTCCAAATCTATGTTTGTTTCTTCAAAAGTAGCACCATAAACAATGAAATCATACATATAGATCTCCATACAATCAGTAGAAATATCTAAAAAGATATTGCTCAAAGCTCATTGAAATATGGTTGGGGCATTACACAAGCCAAAAGGCAAGACTGAGTAGGCAAATGTTCCCCATGGGTAGGTAAAAGTTGTTTTTTCTTCATCATTTGGGGCTATTTGAATCTAATTGTAACCACTGAAACCATCTAGAAAATAAAAATATTTTTTGCTAGCTAGGTTGTCAAGGACTTAGTCTATAAATAGCAATGGGAAATAGTCCATCTTAGTGGCTAAATTGAGCTCCCTATAATCTACAAAAACTTTCCATTTTCCTCCCTTTTTGGGTACTATGACCAGGGGTGAAACCCATCGACTATAGGAGATGGGGTATATAAAACCAACACTTAATAGTTTCTTAATGATATCTTTTAAGATAGGGTTAATTCTCCTTTGAGGTTGTGAAACAGGCTTGAAGTTAGGGCTAATGTAAATTTTGTGAGTGCAAAGCATAGGATCTAATCCTTTCATGTCCATGTAATCCCAAGCAAATGCACTTTGATTCTCTTGTAGTAACTACAAGATAGCTTCTTTTTAGTAGGGTGTTTACATTCAGATCCTTGCCTAGACCAATTTCCATCTTAATAACCTTATCAGCTATAAATAATTGATCAATATAAGAAGAATCCATCTCATGAGGTAATAATGAATGGAGAAATTGTGAATATTATGAATGATGTAGTTAATTCAAAGATGGTACAATGGTTTGTAAGATACATTCAGTTTGAGGAGACATTGGAAATTTTGTTCCATATTCATTAAGGATAATGGATGAAATTATTTCATCTTCTTCTCAAGTGTCTATAAATGATTCTCTACCTATCATCATCAATTGATGAATGGAATTGGCTTCTACATTGTCATCACCCAAGTCTGGCCAGATTACTTGGTCATCTAGTAACAATGGTTGAGTAGGGGAGTATAAAGTAAAGTTCTTGATGAACACCATTGGATATTGTCATCTTCCCAAATCGGAAAACTATATAAGCATTTGCAATGGCTAACTGTTGTCTCCCTAAGATTAAAGGATATCCTCCCAAAATGGCCTTTGGGAAGAGAGCAACAAAATCAACTAAATATTCCCAGGAATTTAAGTTGACTATAACATCTTCTATCATCTCATCTCATTTAATGGTAGAGAAATCAACAAGTTGAAGGATGGTGGGGGTCTCTCTAAGGCTAATGATATGTAACTAAGATAGTGCCTCCTTTTTCATGACATTAATAGATGTCCTACATCATCCAAAGCATTTTGAACTTGGATCCCATGAATAATGATTGTACTTATAGGACTCCCAAGGTCAGAGTATTTGGGTACAGTTAATTTTTCTAGCATTAAGTCAGACAACTATCTTAGGACATGAATGGTTTTTGGATCTTTCTTCTTCCTTCTTAGCTACTTAATGCATGCTTCCCTAATAGCTTTAGTATAGGTGGGAACTTCCTTAATAGCATCCAACAATGGTATTTTTACTATCATTTGTTTTAACTGATTAAGAAAATCAATTACTACATTATTCTTCATGGGTTGGTATTATTCTATCAACCTATGGGGAAATTGAGGTTCTTTGGCTACAAGAGAGGTATGCCGATTTGACTCATCTATATGCTTAGTAGGAGGATCCTTAACTTCATTTATTATAGGTTTTTGGGGTGCATAAAGAGTGGTGTCTAACCTTAAGTGAATATCATTAAATGAGATGGCATAGCTTTGTTGTTGAGCTTGATGTTTAGTATTTTTTTGATTAGGGTTTGGTTGAACTGGTTGTTGGGTCTTCTTGGAAGGAGTATTAGTGGCTGCAAGAGGAGGCATTAGAGCTTTCTACTAAGCTAGTGGTAATAGGGTTGGTTGACTAGATTGGGTACTCCAATTTTGAGGTTGTTGCCAACCCTTTTGAGGTTGCTACCAACCTTGCTGAGGTTGTTGCGAACCTTGGTGAGGTTTTTTCCAACTATGATTTCCACTAAAACTAGTATTTTGAAAAATTTTCCTTTGATTATTATTATTATAACTTTGAAGAGGATCTTATGGCATATCTTTTCTTTGAGCCCACTACCTTCTTTGAGCAACATAAAGTACCTCTCCATTTTTATCAATGGTTTTAAACTTAGTTGGCATTGGTTGTGTCTACATACTTCCAATAGACTTACATCTAAAATGCTTTTTATTTTCTCTACAATATGGATGGTATTTAGTCAACATGGCATTAGCTTCATCTTTCTTTCTTTGGTCTTGTATGGTGTCTAGTTGAGTGGCTACATCATTAATGATGTCTTGCTTGATGTCTAATAGTAACTTAGATAACTCCATCTTCAATACTGCTAAACTACTATTGGACTTATGTGGTAGGTCTCTAAGTCCCCTACTTTTATTCACAATATCTCTGGAATAATTTAGGCATATACTCTCTATATCATTCCAAGTCTTTTGAGTGATATCCCCTATTTCCATAAGGTCTAGAGATTCAATGCTTTCTTCATTTACACCTCTCAGAAAAAGATGTTTCTTTGACTCCTCATTCAATTAATGTTGTGTGTTACAATATAGGTTGAACATGAACTAGAAAACATAATCTTCCAAGGCTTCATCATCCTTTTGGGACATTTTGAAAATGTCATCCCCTTTTAAATCTTGACCCCTACAATATTCCTTATACTTTGTGAGAAATAGATTGCACATTGCATGCCAATTTTCTACAACATTGGCACCCAACCCCATGAACCATCTCAGAGCAGCTTCTTTGAGGGTAGAAGGAAACAACTTCAATTTGTGGGCATCAATTGTATAATCATAACTCCTACATAGTATGTCAAACTCAAAGAGAAAGGTTTCAGGGTCTTCAATGATGAAGGCATAAAACTTGGGGAGTGCAATATTAGGTATGTTTTTCAAATTTTGGCTACCTTGCTAAGGATGGATAGGAAAAGGAAATGTTGGTTGAGGTTGAGCCATTCTTGGAGGGGGTACTATTAGTGGTGCTTGATAGATGACAAAAGCAAGTGGATTATCTTGGTATTTAGGTTTGACAAAAAGGTCATTCAAATGCAAGGATTCATCAGAGGATGAGGGTATTCATTCTTGAGCAGCAATGAATGGATTTTCAAAAGTTTCCTCTTCATTCTCACTGTGAGGTTCTTTAGGTTCAAGATTAAAAATGTCTTCCTGAATGTTACAAGGAAGAAATTTTTCAAAGGGGTTTCTTCTTCTATGCATGCAAAATAATGCAAAATCTAATCCAACATAATGACTTTAGGGTTGAATTAGATTGACACCTTCCTTTAAAATGGTGCCAAAAATGGTCGATTAGCTAAATACCTTAGTAACAAAGGATTGGACATCCTTTTACATTGACTCCATGACTAGATAGAATCGTGTATTTTTCCTAAGAATAACATATTGAATTCACTTCATTTGTCAACCTAGGAGCATAAGCTTGAGAGGGTGACTGCAAAGTATATGCTATGATTCCTCTTTAAGTCATTACAACTAAAATAAGAAAGAAATGTTGAAGGAAACTAAACTAGGAACTGAAACAATACTTTTCCTTAAAGCTTAGAATGATACTCCAAATAGTAAATCTATTTGTGTACCTATGTTGTAGGAAACTTTCAATGGTTCTATTATCAATGGCTGTAGAAATAGTAGAAGTCTACTTTGCAAAGAAATAAAATCTATTCTAATAAAGTATTTCACTCACAAAGTGGGCCCCCTTAGATGAGTGAACAAAAAAATAATCAAGTCTGAAGGTCAAAACTTGAACTCTTTATTCTATTCATTCATAATAAAAGATTACATCTGAAAACAAGATTACACACTACTAAACAGAACAATCTATCTTCCTTTTGGTCAAAATTAGGAAAAATCTCCTTTCAAGGTTACAACAAAAATTATTTAAAGGAAAGTGACAAAAACTTCCTACTCCTATGATCACTCCATCAATGAGGATCAATTACAGATCATAAATTTCACAACCAAAATATTATTAACTACATTTTAACTCCTCCAAGAATAAAGTAGGTTGAGGAAGCTATATTTGTACACTACCATAATAGAAATCGTACAATAATCTTCTTGCATAGTGATTCATTAATCATTTGGTTGGCTTTGACTTAGCATTGAAATGTTGAGTTGATTGTGTGTGGAAAACACCTACAAAACATTAAACACTACAACTTCTACATACATATATTCATTCTATCATCAATGTTAGAAAAGGTATAATGTTAAAATTATCACTCTTGCAAATCCTATGACTACGGGAAGGAACCTATCCAAAAATAGCATGGATGAGGAAATATTTATCAACATGTAATATTCCTTCATTAAACCATAGAAATCTATAGATTCAAGAAAGCACATTATATATGAACAATCTATACTTCATTCTTCATGTCTTAACATATAGATAGTATATTCATAAAAACATAAGTTCTTTTTTCTTAAACCATAGAGTCATAAAATGTTTCTTGCCAGATAATTGTCTAAAAACAAGATAAAAGGTTCTCAAAATAATGACTCTTTAGAGGCTCATGAGTAAGATTTTTACTTCTTAGATCGCATAAAGTACAAAGATCATATACAACATGTAATTCAAGAAGGAAGATAGAAAAGAAAGAAATCATAATTTTAATTAAAATTTGATTGGTATTATTAATCAAATTAGAGGTCATGCATGAGTACATAAAACAATGATAGATGATATGGATGATGTAAACATTCATCTAGCAAAGACATCATTCAAATGGAGACAAAATTAACCTGAAATTTTTTGTGTCTAATTTATATATGCAGTTATTCGACAACATGTTCATCTAAATAATAATGTTTTCTTAATTTGACATTAGAAGATACACTTAATCAAGAATGGATTTTAGCAATAGTTCTTGGGTAGAGAAAAATGGTAAAAGACATATGGAAATACTTATAGTTTCATATGCTTATAAAGCAATGATAATATATTGGAATACACAACAGCACTGAAAGAAATGATAGTAACTACATGATTAAAAAATGTAAAAGAATATTTAGAGATCAAAGGGTGAATAAGGTAAAAGTAGTGGTAAGTATTGTGACAAATCATACTTGCCATGTCACTAAGAACAACAACAACCATCTACAAGTTAGACACAAAAGCCTTAAATTCAAAGGTATATTGTAGTCATAGTTAGATAACAACTTGATATAGTAGCATCTTTTAATGTCCTAATCCTATTGCTACAATTTATGGTGGCATCTATTAGCACAAAGTTTTATAGTATAGGATGCACTCTACCTTATGAGTTTTGTAACTCATGTTTTTTTTTTATGCATATGAAAATTTCTTCTTCCTTAGATTACAAATTTTTCTCAACATTTGGCTCAGAATGTATCATGTTGTCTGCAACAACAAGAGCTCATTGGTTTTACTAATGAGAATGTATGATGTGATTAGTATAGTCTTGCAGGATGCAGTTTATCAGTAAGATTCCTAAGGGTTAACAAAGAATGACATAATTTCTATACATAGCCAAACTTCATAAATTACCACCCTTCTCATGAATTCAAGGAACTTACCAAATCAAACAAAATAGGGTTAGTTAAAAACAATTATTTCCAATAGAGTTTTGACATCATTCTTTTACTCCTTTTCCTGTTTATGTAAAGAAAATATAATTATTTGATCAGCAAGAATAATGTATAATCAATGCCAATCATATATAGTCACAAGGAGGTTGACAAAATAAAATACTCATGCAAGTTCTAGAAAACTAAGACTAAATAATATCAACTAATATAATGCAATATTTCCATAAAAAGAAATTGGCACTGATTTTAGGGCAGCACCATTTTTTCAATAAATTTTACTTGACTCTAAATTTCAAATTCCACATGATGAGATATGTTATGGGCTTTTTGTTGAACTATAATGGCAAATAAATTTGTGGAGATGAGGGAATAGCATCAATCCTTGCACATACCATGTGTTTAATTCATGGGAAACTTCCTTTTTTCTACAAATGGGTATTAATTTTTTAGGAAGTTTAAGATCAATTAAGTCACCACATCAAATTTGTCCTCCTTTAAATAGGTGGAAAATTAAATAGAGTGTCCATGGTGAACTATACTTTTTAAGGAAGATTGGCAGAAATATGCTTACCTTTCTAGACACCTACATAATCTTTGAGTTTTCATTCCATGCCCCCAAAATCAAACTCTAGGTTTTAGGGACATGGTATACTTTTAAGAGTCCTTGAAATTTAACCATGTCTTCAACTTTTTCTTTGACTTGGAAGTCTTCAACTGATACTACTATTTCCTATAGAGAAATTTCATATATAGTTATATTTCTTTATGTGTATGAGATAAAGTTGTGAACCCAAAAAAATTGAGCTCTAGCAATTATGACCTACAATTCTTTGGATTTTAACATCAATGGATTTGGGGCACAAATGAGTCACATTTTTTTAAAAATAGAAAGTGTGTCATAGTAGAAATAAATGGTATAGGCAAAATGTTTACAAATCAGTATAGTTCATTTTGTTTAAAGTAGCAATCAAAATAAATGTATAAGAAATAATATAATTTAATACCTTGTCACTCACATTGTGTCATCATTTACAATTGCATTATGTCTCAAGTCACAAATGTACAACTCCAATATGATATCTCATAACACAAATGAATGAAAAGAAGGATAAAAAACTTTAGACACATTTTTTTAGAACATCTTCATATTTATTATTTCTACTATTTAATCTATGAATTTTTTTGTGAAGACCATGAGATCAAAGCCAGGGTTTCAACATAGTTTTGAAGAGAAGGGAGCCATACCTAGTAAATCTACCTAAAAGATGTGTGCTCAAGGCATCTCTTGCTAATCCACAAAAATGTGTTGATCATGAATTGAGAGGGCTCCGAAAGGGCTAGGATTTCCAATTACTAGAATATTCGATCATATGCCCTAATCTCTAGCTCTCTTTGCTTTGACTTTTGTAAACTTAATACTATTAGTTGAAAGATGAGAATCTACTTTGGCAACTATGATTATATATGAACAAAAAAATTGCAGGTGCATTCATTCCAACCTAGATCATAATTTAGGGTTCTTCAATAACATCATTCCAACCTAGTTCACAATTTAGGGCCTTCTAACAACATCATGATCACTATATATCACTCATCTGCAAGAATAAATACGAAGCCTGATGAACCTCTAAAAGGCCATTTATTTGAGAATCTTTTATCTAGTTTTTAAACAATTATCTTGCAAGAAACATTTGATGACTCTATGGTTTAAGCAAAAGAACTTATGTTTTAATGAATATATTATCTATATGTTAAGACATGAAGATTGAAGTATAGATTGTTCACATATTCTCTATTTGCTTGAATCTATGGATTTCTATGGTTAAATGAAGAAATATTACATGCTGATAAATATCTCCTCCTCTATAATATCTTTGGGTAGGTTCCTTCCTACAGCTATAGGATTTGCAAGAGTGATAATTTGAACATTATACCTTTTCTAACATTGATGATGAAATGAATATATATGTTTGTCGAAGTTGTTGGTTTTAATGATTTGTAGGTATTTTCCATGCACATTCAAGTTAGCATTTCAACACTAAGTCAAAGCTAACTAGATGATTGATGAATCACAATGCAAGAAAATTGTTGTGCAATTTCTATTATGGCAACACACAAATATAGCTTCCTCGACTAACTATATTATTGGAGTTAAAATGTAGTTAATGATATTTTTGTTGTGAACTTTATGATCTATAATTGATCCTCGTTGATGGAGTGATTGTAGCTATAGGAAGTTGTTGTCGCTTTCCTTTAAATAATTTCTACTATAACCTTGAAAGGAGATTTTTCCTAGTTTTGACCAGAAGGAAGATAGATTGTTCTATTCAAAAGTGTGTAATATTGTTTTTAGATGTAATCTTTTATTATGAATGAATAGAATATAGAGTTCAAGTTTCCACCTTCAGACTTGATTATTTTTCTATTCACTCATCCAAGGGGGCCCACTTCGTGAGTGAACTACTTTGTTAGAATAGATTTTATTTCTTTGCAAAGTAGACTTTTGTTGTTCCTACAACCATTGATAACAGAATCATTGAACTATTCCTGCAACATAGGTGCATAAATAGATTTATTGTTTGCAACATTACTCTAAGCTTTAAGGAAAATATTGTTTTAGCTCCTAGCTTAGCTTCCTTCAGCTATTCTTTCCTATTTTAGTTATAATGACTTGAAGAAGAATCAAAGCATATACTTTGCAATCACCCTCTCAAGCTTATGCTCCTAGGTTGACAAAGAAAATGAAGGTAGTATGTTATTCTTAGGAAAAATACATGATTCTATCTAGTCATCGAGTCAATGTAGAAGGATGTCTAATCCTTTGTTACTAAGGTATTTAGATGACTGGCTATTTTTGGCACCTTTACCAGGGAAGGTGTCAATCTAATTCAACCCTAAAGTCATTATGTTAGATTAGATTTTCCATTATTTTGCATGAATAGAAGAAGAGACCCCTTTGGGAGATTTCTTCCCCGTAATATTTAGGAAGACATTTTTAATCCTATACCTGAAGAACCTCATAGTGAGAATGAAGAAGAACCTTTTGAAAATCCATTCAGTACTGCTCAAAGATGAATACCCTCATCCTCTGATGAATCCTTGCAGTTGAATGATCTCTTTGCCGAATTTCAATAACAAGATAATTCACTTGCTCTTGTCATCTATCAAGCACCACTAATAGTACCCCCTCCAAGAACGGCTCAGCCTCAACCAACGTTTCCTTTTCCTATCCCTCCTTAGCAAGATAACCAAAATTTTAAAAACATACTTGTTGCTGCACTCCCCAAGTTTTATGGCTTGATCACTGAAGACCCTAAAACCTTTCTTTTTAAGTTTGACATCCTATGTAGAAGTTATGACTATACAACTGATGCCCAAAAATTGAATTTGTTTCCTTCTATCGTCAAAGAAGCTTCTATGAGATGGTTCATGGGATTGGGTGTCAATGTTGTAGCAGATTGGCCTACAATGAGCAATCTATTTCTCACAAAGTATAAGGAATACTACAACGGTTGAGATTTAAAAGGGGATGACATTTTCAAAATGTCCCAAAAGGATGATGAAACCTTGGAAGATTATGTTTCTTGGTTCATGTTCAACCTATAATGTAACACACAACATCAATTGAATGAGGAGTCAAAGAAACATCTTTTTCTAAGAGGTGTAAATGAAGGAAGCATTGAAGCTCTAGACCTTACAAAAAGAGGGGATACCACTCAAAAGACTTGGACTAATATACAAAGTATATGCCTAAATTATTCTAGAGCTGCTATGAAGAGAGGTAAGGGACTTAGAGACCTACCACATAAGTCCAAAGGTAGTTCAAGTGTATCCAAGATGGAGTTATCTAATTTACTATCAGGCTTCAAGAAAGACATCATTAACAATGTATCCACTTAGTTGGACACCATGCAAGCCTAAAGAAAGAAAGATGAGGTTGATTCCATGTTGACTAAATACTATCCACATTGTAGAGAAAATAAAAATTAATGTAGATGTTAAGTCTATTGCAAGTATGGAGACACAATCAATGCCAATCGAGTTTAAAGCCATTGATGAAAATAGAGAGATACTTTATGTCACTCAAAGAAGGCCATTGGCTCAAAGATAAGGTATGCCACAAGATTCTCCTCAAAGTAATTAAAATAACAATCAATGGAAAAAAAATTTAAAATAACAATTTTATCAGAAATCATAGTTGGCAACAACCTCACCAAGGTTGGTAACAACCTCAGTAGGGTTGGCAGAAACCTCGAAATTGGAGTACCCAATCTAGTCAACCAAACCTATTATCACCAGCTTAGTAGCAAGCTATAATGCCTCCTCCTATAGCCACTAATACTCCTTCCAAGAAAACTGAACTACTAGTTCAACCTAACCCTAATCCAAACAATACTAAATAGGAGGATCAACATCAAAGCTATGCCATCTCATTTAATGATATTTACTTAAAGTCAGGCACCACTCTTCCTACACCCAAAAAGCCTATAATAAATGAAGTTGAGGATCTTCCTACTAAGGATATAGATGATTCAAATCAACATACCTCTCTTGTAGCCAAAGAACCTTCATTTCCCCATAGGTTGATAGAATAAGGCCAGCCCATGGAGAACCATGTAGTCATTGATTTTCTTAATTAGCTAAAACAAATTATAGTAAAAATACCATTGTTGGATGTTATTAAGGAATTCCCTACCTCTAATAAAGCTATTAAGGAAGCATGCATTAAGAAACTAGTAAGGAAGAAGAAAGATCCAAAAACCATTCATGTCATAGGACAATTGTCTGACTTAATGCTGGAAAAAATAACTTAACCCAAATACTTTGACCTTGGGAATCCTATAGCTATAGTCACTATTCATGGGAT
Organism: Cupressus sempervirens; assembly: GCA_028749045.1. Classification (NCBI taxonomy): domain Eukaryota; kingdom Viridiplantae; phylum Streptophyta; class Pinopsida; order Cupressales; family Cupressaceae; genus Cupressus; species Cupressus sempervirens. The sequence continues at coordinate 473,761,851 of CM053784.1, forward strand.
CCAAGTTCAAAATGGTTTGGTTGACCTAGGAGCATCTATTAATGTCATGAAAAAGGAGGTACTATCTCGGTTGCATATCATTGACCTCAGAGAGACCCCCACCATCCTTCATATTGCTAATAGCTCTACCATTGAACTAGATGGGATGATAGAAGATGTTATAGTCACCTTAAATCCCTAGGAATATCTAGTTGATTTTGTTGTTCTCTCCCCAAAGGCCACTGTGGGAGGATATCCTTTAATATTAGGGAGACCATGGTTAGCCACTACAGATGCTTATATAGCTTGTCAATTTGGGAAGATGACAATATCCTATAGTGTTCATACTAAGAACCTAACTTTATACTACCTTGCTCAAACATTGTTACTAGATGACCAAGTAATCTAGCCAGACTTGGGTGATGATGATTCAGAAGCCAATTCCATCCATTAGTTGATGATGATAGGTAAAGAATCATTTATAACCACTCGAGAAGAAGATGAAATAATTTTATCCATTATTCTGGATGAATGTGGAATAAAATCTCCAATGTGTCCTCAAATAGACTATATCTTAGAAACCATTGTACCATCTTTGAATTCACTACATCATTTAGAAACTTCATATTTTCTCCATTCATTATTACCTCATGAGATGGATTCTTCTCTTATTGCTCAATTATTCATGGTAGATAAGGTTATTAAGATGGAAATTAGTCTAGGCAAGGATCTCAATGTAAAAAATGTTTTATCACCTTACCAACAATATGCCATGTTGTAGTTACTATAAGAGAATCAAAACATAGTTGCCTAGGATTACATGGACATGAAATGATTAGATCCTATGCTTTGCACTCACAAGATTTACATTAGCCCTAACTTCAAACCTAACAGCCTCAAAGAAGAGTTAACCCTATCTTAAAAGATATTGTTAGGAATGAATTGTAGAAACTATTAAGTGTTGGTTTATATACCCCGTATCTAATAGTCAATGGGTCTCACCCTCGGTCATAGTACCTAAGAAGGGAGGAAAATGGCGAGTTTGTGTAGATTATAGGGAGGTCAATTCAACCACTAAGAAGGACCATTTCCCATTGCCATTTATAGACCAAGTCCTTGACAACCTAACTAGTAAAAAGTATTTTTCTTTTTTGGATGGTTTCAGTGGTTATAATTAGATTCAAATAACCCCAGAAGATCAAGAAAAAAAAATTTTACTTGCTTATGGGGAACATTTTCCTACTCATTCTTGCCTTTTGGCTTGTACAATGCCCCAGCCACATTTCAACGAGCTGTCATTAGTATCTTTTTTGATATTTCTACTAACTGTATGGAGATCTATATGGATGATTTTACTATTTATGGTGCTACTTTTGAAGAAGCAAAAGCAAATTTAGAAATGATACTTAAAAGATGTCAGGACTATAACCTTTCCTTAAATAGTGATAAATGTTTTATGATGATGGAGGAAGGGGTAGTTCTAGGCCATTTTGTTTCATCTAAGGGCATCCAAATAGATCAAGCAAAGATTGAAGTCATTAGTACCTTGTATATGTGAAAGAAGAAAAAGGATGTACAAAGTTTTTTGGGACATGCTAGCTATTATAGAAGATTTATTATAAACTTGAACCAAATTATAGCACCTCTCTACAACCTACTCAAAAAGGTTTCTGAATTTTTTTGGGACTTTGATTATACAGCATCCTTCCTACAGCTTAAGGAAGTACTTACCACTGTGCCTATTTTGAGAGGACCTAATTGAGGCCTACCTTTTCACATTCATATAGATGCCTTAGACTATGCTATTGGTGTTGTGTTGGGCCAAAAGGTAGACTATGTTGAACATGCTATTTATTTCATCAAAAATAATTTGCAAGGTGTGGAATTTAATTATGTAGTCACTAAAAAGGAATTAATTGTAGTCATCTATGTCCTCAATAAGTTCAGGCATTACATTACTAGATATGAGACATTTATTCACACTGACCATTCTGCTATAAAGTATTTGGTGATCAAACCTACAATTTTTGGAAGATTGGCTCAATGATTATTACTAATGCAAGAATTCAACATCACCATAGTTGATAAACCTAGTAAGGCCAATGTGGTAGTTGACTTTCTTGCTAAATTGCATCTCCCTAATGATCTTGCAACCATTGATGATAGTTTTCTAGATGAGCACCTTTTCTATTGGCCACACAAAACCCATGGTATGCAAATATTGCTAACTACCTTACTACAAGAAAAATGTGAATTTACTTCTCTGCCCAAGGAAGAAAGTTACTAACAAAGAAGAGCTCTAATTATTCATGCATTGTTGGATTCATGTTCTATACTAGCCCTAATCAAGTCTTGCATAAATGTCTAAGAGAAGATGAAACATATGGTGTCTTGAAGGCTTTTCATGATGAGCCCTATGGAGGTCACTTTGTAGCCAAAAGAATAGCCTTTGAAATCTTGACAATTGGGTATTATTGGTGAAGCTTGCACAAGGATGCAACTAGATATACAAACAATTGTGACAAGTGCCAACGAATGGGCAGACCCTCTAAATTAGATAAAATGCTCATGCAACCTCACACCATTTGACAAATGTGGGATTGAATTTGTAGGGCCCATTGAACCTACTTCCTAAGGAAAATCCTACATTCTAGTAGGCATAGAATATGTAACCAAATGGATAGAGGCTAAACCCATGAAACACCTCAAGGATGTCAATGTGGAAATTTTTTTGAATGAATCCATCTTTACATGGTTTGGCATTCCTAAGCAATTGACATCTGATCAGGGGACTCAGTTTACATCAAACTTGATAACTACTCTTATGAAGGATTATACTATTAGACATGGTAAATCATCCCCTTATCATCCTCATGCTAATGGTTAAGTAGAAGTTACTAATAGGGAGTTGGAATCTACTCTCACCAAGATTGTAGCACTTCATAGGAAGGATTGGACCACATGCCTTCCTAAAGCTCTCTAGGCTTATAGAACTACCTGGAAGTCCACAACTAGTTTTACTCCCTTTGAGCTTGTTTATGGTAAGTTAGTAGTAATGCCTATTTAATTTAAATATAAAACCTTGAAGACTACCTTAGAGCTTGGGATAGAACTCAATATTTCCCAACAAGATTTAATCTTGAGTTTAAATGGTCTTGATGAATGGAGGAAATCTATATTGAACAATACTGAGCTCATTCAACACTAGAGTAAATAGTGGCATGACTAGTTTATTAAGCAAAAAATGTTTGCTATAGGAGATTGGACACTCCTTTATGACTCAATGTACTAGAATAATCTAGGGAAGTTCTAAACATGTTGGTTAGGACCCTATGAGATTGTTGTCATATTTCCAAATGGTGCAACTTAGTTATTTATCATTGATCCTATTTGTTTCAAACTACTTGTCAATGGGCATCAGCTCAAGCTTTACCATAAACTAGTTAGTCATGATGAGTTCCTATAGAAATTCTAGCACAATGAGGATATTGTCATTCCTGTAGCTAATGAGTCTGGATCTCCTACCCTAACTCCTAATGCTTCTTGACTCTGATCAAGGAAATTCATAATAAACACTTCCATTTTGAAAGTACCTTCTTTGCATCCATTCCACTTCACCTTCTCTCTCTTCAATTTTACCATTCCATCCCATCACTCTATCAATTCTGTTGATATTTCTAGAATATATTTCTTGTAGTAGTTGCTAGGTACTTCCTACATAACTTTGCATGCATCTTATTCTATTTTATCCATGCTTTGTTGCAATTTGGTATTATCTATAATTGTTCACTCTTTCCTATTTTAGCCTAGTGGTACCCATACCTTTCTTTAGTTGGAGGAAGGAAAATATTTAAATTTTTCCTTTTTAAAATTTCAAATTGCAAGTACCTTCAAAGTGCATTCAGATGATTGGAAATAAGTGCATATTTAATATCTCATGTTGGTGACGTGTCCTTCTATGATTGCATCATTATGAAATTAAGAACATTAAAAGTTGTTAATTTTTTAATGATGGTTTGCAATGTGTTCAGGTGATGAACCTATACACAAGAAAAAATTATGAAATTTGATGCAAGAAGGATATTATGAGATATGGTACATTAAACTCCCCATGTACACATCATTTTTTGAAACACCAGGGACAGTGTTGTTAACTCTATTAAGATTTGAAACATTAGGGTTTCTCTACAATTCAGTTGTAATTAACCATGGGTGGAGGCATACAAAGGAATGAGCCCATTGATCATTGAGTTCTTTTGTGAGATGTAGTCAATGTGAAATGTTTAGGAGAAGGGGATGGTTGGGTTATTGTCTTAGTCTAAACAAATTTAATTAAGTGGTAGCTCCTCAATTCATGACCACCTTAAGGGATGGCATTGTAGTGGTTAAAGGTCTAAGAATTGAGTTCTTAGAGGAGGTAATAGCCAAGGTCATTGGATTTCCCCAAGAAGGCAAAAAATGGGAGAAAGAGTTTGAACTGAGGACAGCTCTGGCACAATTCTATATACACCAAGACTCACCATTGGACATTGATAAGAAATAAGGTACTTTGAGGCTATCCTTGCCAATGGAGTTTATTCAACCTACTATGTTTATCATCTAGTATTTCACATGTGAGGGACATTACAAATACCTGCATGCTCTTCATTTCAAAATGTTGGCTCACCTATGGCATGATTACAGACAAGTAAACCTTCCAAATTTTCAGTTTGACATTATTAAGAAGCAAGCTTCTCTAATGTTGTTAGGAAGTGATCAATCTATCTCTCACCATGGTTTAATAAAATTAATTGTAGAAAGAGAATTAAATAGCAAGCAATTGGGTCATGGGAGGAATTCTTGTAGTTAAAGGAGATAAAGCCTAGGTTGGTCAGCCCTAGAGGCCAAGGTGTAGGATGAAGGGAAAGAACACCCACAGGTTTCTATAAAGTTGTCCCTAGAGCTAAACATGCTCCTAAAGCCTCTCCCACTAGTCTTAGACCAACTAAGAAGAGGATTTACAAGGTTGAACCTTCCATTGTTAACAAAAAGAAAAGCAAAGAGGTAGAAGTTGCTAGTGCTCCTAAAGCCCCATCATCTGTTAAGAATAGGTCTTCCACTGAGAAGGACAAAGGTAAAATTTTGGAACTTGAAGTAGAAAGGCTAGAACAATTGGATGAGGAGAGCAACCTTAATGAACCCTTGCACTCTCAAGAGGAGGAAGATCTAGAAAAACCTCCAAAAGTGCCTATGGTAGAACCACCTATAAGTAGGAGGAAATGAAAGAATCATCCATGCTTGTCAACACCACCCACGAGGCAAAGTGTGAGACTCCCTAAGAGTAGGGTTCCAAAAGCCTCTATTCCCATAGTTACCCTTGAAGTGTCTAAAAGTGAAAAGGAGTCCTCTCCTGAGGAAAAATTGCAGCAAACTAAAGCTAGTGAAACTCAGAGAAAAACCTAAAATCTACAACCAGAAGTTGAATATAGTATTAATTATGTGCTTATTGATAGTGATAAGGAATCTAATGAGCTTGAAATGTCTAAAGAATTTGAAGAAAACCTTGTTATGGAAGGCATTAGTGAAAAAAAAATTAGAACTCCCTTCAGAGGATTATTTAGAATTTAGACCTAAAATTGTTAAAGAAGTATTAGAAAAACTAGATCAAGAAGGGTTAGATACATTAGCTACAACAGCCATAAAATCTAATAAGAAAGAAAAGGAGGAAAAAACTGGTGTCATAAGAAAAAGAGGGTGCTCCACACTATAGAATGTCAACAAAACTCACTAGTTGGTACCTGAATGGATGGACCTCTTTAATCATGAGCCATTGCCACCACCAAACCTATCTACACCCTTGTCTATAGGAATTAATTTGTTTCAATAGTTGTTATGGGAAAGAGCTCAATGCAAATTGGAGAAAGAAAAATTAAAGCATGTTATTGATGAGCATAATTGCCAGTTGAAACAAAGTTCAGATCAGAAGTTCTGAAAAGAAGAATTGAGTAGATTATAGGATGAATTCCTGAATTAATGCAATGTAGGTCATCATTGTTTTTATATACTTTGTTTCTTAAAGAACAATTTGCAAATTATAAAGTGACTCAAATTGTGGAAGGTCTTAACCCCTCTATCTCTACCCCACATGACTTTTATGATGCATTTTGATCTATTCCTATGGCTTTGAAAAATTTACTATCTGAATTGTATCTTCACAATCTGACAATGCCTAATGAGACTGAATGGAACCCAATCTTATATGTAGGGGATGTGCAGTTAAGGGCAGCAATGTCATGGATACATAATGAAATAAGTAGAGAACATCAAGCTACACCCTATAGGGAGAATGAGATGATAGCACTCTTGTTCATGAGGTCAAAAGTCTAACATTCTAGATGAACATATATGGATTGGATTTCTATTTTGGACAATCCTATAGGACATGGTAAGGTGAGTACCATCAGAGAATAGGCTTTTATAGACTAGGAACCACACTTATCTTAGAATGTTAAAACAATAATCATTGCCTCAAAGAAGCAATGGGTTAGAATGCCACATGATTTAAAAATAAGAGAACCCCATTCTCCACAAAACTTGACTCTTACTACAATAAGGATTCCTTGGTATATTGACTTGGGGAGAAATCAATACAAACTTTGGTTGCCATTAAGGTATTAACCCATAGTTCTCCTATAGCAACTACTAGTAGTAAATGACAATGTAGAAGATCATGACATGACTATTGAAGTTTGGTGCTAGAAGAGGCTCAAGATAAATTATGGTTACTTTGATTATGTACAGAATGAGCTAGGTGAAAGGATGTCTAGTGACTAGAGAGTATGGGCCTAGATTTGGAACTCCATGATTTCTGGGGACCAACAATAGATTAGTTGGGGGGAATGATGAGCCTCTAAAAGACCATTATTTTGAGAACCTTTTATCTTGTTTTTAGACAATTATCTTGCAAGAAAAATTTGATGACTCTATGGTTTAAGCAAAAGAACTTATATTTTTATGAATATATTATATATATGTTAAGATATGAAGATTGAAGTATAGATTGTTTATATATGTTGTTTTTGCTTGAATCTATGGATTTCTATGGTTTAATGAAGGAATATTACATGTTGATAAATATCTCCTCCTCTATGCTATGTTTGGGTAGGTTCCTTCTTGCAGTCGTAGGATTTGCAAGAGTGATAATTTGAACATTATACCTTTTCTAACATTGATGATGAAATGAATATATATATATATATATATATATAGAAGTTTTTGTGTTTAATATTTTGTAGGTGTTTGGCATGCACATTCAAGTCATAATTTTAATGCTAAGTCAAAGCCAACCAGATAATTGTGCAATTTTTGTTATGGCAGTGCATGAATATAGCTTCCTCAACTTGCTATATTCTTGGAGGGTTAAAATATAGTTAATGATATTTCTTTTGTGAACTTTATGATCTATAATTGATCCTCATTGATGGAATGATCATAGAAGTAGGAAGTTGTTGTCGCATTCCTTTAAATAATACCCATTGTAACCTTAAAAGGAAATTTTCCTAGTTTTGACCAAAAGAAAGATAGATTGTTCTATTTAGAAGTGTATAATCTTGTTTTCAAATGTATTCTCTTATTATGAATGAATAGAATACAAATTTCAAGTTTCCACCTTCAGACTTTATTGTTTCTCTATTCACTCATCCAAGGGGGCCCACTTGGTGACTGAACTGCTTTGTTAGAATAGATTTTATTCTTTGTTTATTTATTTGCAAAGTTAACTTTTGACATTCCTACAACCATTGATAACAGAATCATTGAATTTTTCCTATAGCATAGGTGTATAAATAGATTTATTGTTTGCATCATTACTCTAAGCTTTAAAGAAAATGTTGTTTCAGTTCCTAGCTTAGTTTCCTTTAGCAATTCCTTCCTATTTTAGTTGTAATGACTTAAAAAGGAATTAGAGCATATACTTTGCAATCACCCTCTCAAGCTTACGATCCCAAGTTGACAAATAAAATGAAGTCAGTATGTTATTCTTAGAAAAAATACATGATTCTGTCTAGTCATGGAGTCAATGTAAAGGATGTCCAATCCTATTTTACTAAGGTATTTAGCTGACTAGCCAAAGCCTTATATTTAAAGGTAAACTTAATAGTTCAATGGTCACATAAAAATATATAAATGTTCAACCCCAATTTTTCTCATCATGTTTCATTTCTCAAAGCATACATATTGTAAATACGGAAACACCAAATCTAAATGTAAATTTTAGGGCTTGAAATATACTTGTTTGGATGGATCAGAAAGTGTTATGTCATAATGATGACGAAGCACCAATGCAATCATGTCTCTCTAATGGCAGTCCATTCCATTATCTACCAATATTTCCACTACTACAAAAATTTTAATTGTCAGAACTTGCAATCACACTCAAGGGGTATTTTGTGAATCGTATATATTTTTATTTAACTTGAATACTATTATTGTTAATAATTTTTCTTTTATTTAGGCATAATTCTAAAATTAAAAAAATTATTAAAAAATTTAATAATATTTTATTACATATTTTAATTGAAATTTTTAATGTAGAGTTTCATAATTTTTAATATTTACTATTTTAGTTACAATATGTTAGACTTTATATTAGATCTTTTTAAAATTAAAAATAATTTGTTTCCTTTATAGTAATTTATGTTTATATATTTATATTTGTCCAAATTTATAATAAAACAAAAATAATTAAATAATTAAAAATATGTTTAAAACTAATATGTTTATATTTTTCTTTTTATTATAACATTTATAGGGTTGTAATTTTTATTATTTTTATTAATCATTATAAATATATAATTTAAAATTTGATAATAATGATCATTTTTTATTTTTAATTATAAACATTAATTTTATAAACTTGGAAGTAATTATTTTGACAACTTAAACCATGAGACTCAAAAGTGCCCACATTGAAGGGTGCATCATAAACATGCACAAGATTTATATTTCACAAGAAACAACAATTTTGTATCCTATAATTGGATATGGAAACCTCTCACTAAAGATCTATAAAAAAAAGGATCATTCCATAAAAACTTGGGTCATGCAAGGATCAAAATTTGGAGTTTTCTTCTTTAAAATGCTATGTCAAAAGGAATGTAATAAATTTTGACTTATATTTTTAAAGATAATGTGCATTGTTTTGTCTTCAATTTTTTTAATTTAAAAAACCCATATTAAGAGATGACAAACATTGACAATTATTAATATTGACCAGAAAAGTTGTTACCTCTGCACAACATCAATCACAAAAGGTTTAAATTTTGCATGGATTAAGGCTTTTTAAGCCAAAATGCAAAGGGATATTTTTAAAAACTTAATACATAGGCATAAGTGTGAAGTTTCAGCATTTCATTGAAAGCATTCTCCAAGCATATTTGCACATAAGAAAGATCCAAAATTTTCATACAAAAAGACTCCAAAGTGTCGAAGATCCTAAGGAAAAGTCCTATTCTAGTGGTGATCAAAATCTAGCAAAAGACTTCTTAGAGATTTCAAAATGTAAAATATATAATGAGAGGGTTATCTTATTTTTAGGTTTTCAAAGTGCACTTTAAAATAATTAATTAATAAATATGAAGAATTGATTTTGAATTCATTTCTGCAAAATAGTTTCTAGAAACTATGTTATGCACAGAAATAAATAGGTGGGATCTACCATGAAAATACATTATACACAAAAACGATTAGAAAAATATCCTATTAAAATTGAAATTAAAAAAATATTGATCTTTCCCAATCATAGAAATAGAAATAATTATAGAAGACACCATCAAAGCTTCCAAACTTTTTCCAATCCATTCTCCTTGTTCTCAAAGATCATGTTCTTTTTTAACCTATTCTTATTTTGTATTTGCATGTCTTTCTTTTTCATCTTATAGAAAATTGAAAATTGAAAATTTCTAACCAAAATTTCATATTAGAAAAAAGAGAATAAGAATCTTTCCATTATTTTCTAATTTCTAAAATCTAAACTTAGTAACCTTTCCTTTATTTTCTAATTTCTAAAATCTTAAGTTAAGAAACTTTTCTTTATTTCCTTTTTTCTAATTTCTAAAATCTAAAATTAAGAAGCTTGAAAATTTCCAAAAAGTTTAGCGAACTTTTGTTAATGAAGTATTTTATTATTTTCTCTAATTTTTTGGTGGCGTAGGGTTTCGCCAAAGTGGCAACCTCCAACGATGCCAATGTAGAAGGTGGGGGGCAGCTTGGCACTTTTGTGCATGCCTTTGATCCAAGTGTGTCTCTTCCTTCATATGGCATTAAAGACATTAATATGTCTGAGGTAAGTAACAATGGCAAGACTGTTGAGCATGTACCAGGTAAGATATCTTCGACAGTTGATAAATTTGCTCCAATTAATGGCAATATCAATCCAAATCTCCATAGTAGTAATTGACCTAGGTTTTTTTTTGAGGCTATGGCTCAATCGTCAATCATTAACCAAAGAGCCAGGTTTGAATTTGCATGCATTAGTAATAATGAAGCCTCCAAGACCAATAAGACCCCTTTAGCTTCTTTATCTCCTTTTACCATTGTTCCTAATCCTGAAATGTTAGAGGAAATTGTTAAGGAAAAAGATAGATTAAGAGGCACTGCTATTTTTTTCTCAGCTGTTGAACTTGATAAATTTCCACCAAGGAAATTTATGGATGATTGGTTCCATCATTAATGGAATAATAAATTAGGGTTGCACATTTTATTCTGTAGGCAAACACAGAAGGGCTTATATGTGATTTTCTTTGTGAATCATGATGATCAAAAAGAGGTTCTTAAAAATAGTATTGGAATGTGGGCTCAACATTTTTTGGGCTCTTGCCTAGTTGCCAAAGGCTACCCATGAGGAGGTTCTCACACTTTCAGCACCAAGGTGGATCCTTGTCAAAAACATTTCCCCATTTTTGTGGTGTTTTCTACCGCATTTGCTTGAGCCTATTGGTCAAATTATTTAGATGGACGAAATAGTGAGACTCGTCACTCATATGGATGCCAGAGTGCTTATTTTACTATTGCCTAGTAAGGACATCCTTGTTGATATATCAATTAACATTCTTAATGAAGCTTATATCTATCTTATAGAAATTTTGTGGGGTTTGAACGCATGTTTTCTCTGCTGCAAAGAAGGGCATCTCTAAAAGGATTGTCCAATCATTAAGAAAAAACCTAATCCCTATAACAATTCAATTAGAAATGTGTCTAAGCCTCCCATTACCAGTAATCCTCCACATGAGAGTACTCTCTATGAAACGACCCCTTCTTTATTTTCATCCCCATCCCCTCCTAAAAAAACCTCTAATCCCTCTAATACTTCAATTAAAAATGTGTCTAACCCTCCCATTGCTAATAATATTTTGCTTCAGAGTGCTCTCTATGAAATGACCCCTACATCTTTTTCATCCCTAGCTCCTCCTAATGGTGGTTCTTAGATGTTTCCCAATATTTATTTAACCATTGACTTTAATGCGAATGACAGTTTTACTATTGTTCAGGATAGAAAGAAAAGAAAAGGTAATAGTAACTTTGTGCCCAAATCTTTTCACCCTATGCCTAATATCAGCAAGAGTCAACAAATTACTTCATTGGCTGGCCCTACTATGACTAACACAAACACTAAAACTCATAATGTTGATATGAATATTCAACCCCAAGCTAGTGAGACTTCTTGAAAGCTCCCTCTGAAAGTTTTCCAAGAGATTGGGGACTTTTATCATCTAGTAATCATTCTAGCAATCCCCATTCCTAATAATTCTCAAAGTGAGCCTTCCATGGATATGGATTCCCAAGTGGAAATCGAGGACAATTTAAGCATTGACCCTCTTGTTGCTAGACAAAGAGGTAGACCTCCTAGTTCAAAAAACAAGTCATCTGTTCCTAAACCAGGGGAGTCTTCAAATATATTTTTCACCCTGACTGATCAAGAGGGAAATGTGTGCTCCACTACTAACAATGTGTCTCAATTAATTTTCTTCCATGGAATGTGAAGGGTTTAGAATCCCTTGATAGAAAATATGTTATCAAGCGATTGTTAAATTCTTTGCACTCTATAGATTTCTTTATGATGCAAGAAGTTAAGGCTGTGGAATTCATTCTAGATTCTAATCTCAATTTTATATGGAGGGATGCTATTAAATTTTGTACTAATCATGCGAGAGGTAGAGGAGGAATTTCCCTGCTCATTAGTAACAAGTGGAAAAGTTATATTACCAACAATGGTTGTTCTCCTTGTCAGAGAGCAGTATGGGTTACTATTCAATATGATGATAAAACCTTTGGGGTTTGTGCTATTTATGCCTCCAATGACCCTAAGGAAAGAATTAAGCTCTAGAAGTGGCTATTGGGCCTACCAGATATGCTTTGGCTTTTTGGTGGAGATTTCAACATGGTTGAATCTCAAGATGACAAATTGGGGGGCATCCCCTTTTACTGGAAGGACAATGAATTTTTTTTTTGGAATAGATTCTTAAATTCTAATTATCTCTTTGATCCTATTGCTGGTAATAAAAATACCAACCCTAGGTTATGGCACACCTGGTGCAACTTTCAATAGGGCAATACTAGAATTTATTCCAAGCTTGACCACTTCTATACCAATAAATACCTTTTCTCTTTCCCCCCTAATAACTCTGGGAATATTGTTCAAGTCATTGCCACTACTTTGTCTGATCATCACCCCATTTTGGCTAAGGTCAACTTTAACATTAGTCCCCTACAACACAAGTCTAGAAGCAGTAAGTTCATTTTAAACACCAATCTCCTCATGGATGAGGATGTTCTTGTTGTTGTGTAGATTATTAGAGGCATTAATAAGATTAATCTTTCAAACCTATCGCATCTTGATAGATGGAAAGCTAATCTTTCTTCTTGGAGGGTTTCTCTTCAAACCATCAGTCAAAAAAAGGCTAAAGACTATAGATTTGTTGAAAAAAAATTATCTTCTGATTTGCAAATCATAGAGAATAACATACAAAGAGATTCCTCCAATATGGATCTCCTTTCTTGAGTTATGGTGGCCAAATATGCTCTTAGGAAACATCAGTAGGTTAAGATTCATGGAGCCAGGATTAGATCTAGAGCCCACTAGCTCTAATATGGGGATAGAGGCTTGAAGTTTTTCTTCAATCTTCTTAAACATAAATGCATTAAAGACTCTATTGATAGACTTTCGATTGATAATCAAGATAATTTAGACCTTGAGATTATTATCCAGGCTTTTGCTAATTATTACAAGAATCTTTTTGACTCTAAGGACTCCTCTAAAGCCGAGACTATAAGAAATAACTGTAAAGCCATTATTCTTAAAAATTTGGATTTGGAGGATATTGTTGATTTATCTAAATATATCTCTATTGAGGAAATTGAGAGAGCTATCAAGGCCCTCAATAATGATAAGGCCCCTGGCCTTGATGGTTTTTCAGTTGATTTCTATAAAGCCAATATCAATTGGATTTGTAAGGATATCCAAGAGTTATATTCTAAAGCTTTGTCTAATGGTTCATTGGGACATGATGTTAACACAGGTATCATTAAGCTCCTCCCCAAGTATGGAGACAAGACCCTCATTAAGAATTGGAGGCCGATTACGCTTCTTAATGTGTCATATAAGATTCTGGCTAAAATTATGGCTCTCAGGTTAGTCAATATTCTTCCTAAATTTGTCAATTCTACCCAAACCAGTTTCATCAAGGGTAGATATATTCTCAAGAATCTTATCACTAGCTGGGAAGCCATGGAGTGGTCTAAATGCTCACATCAAAACTCTACCATGCTTCTTCTAGATTTGGAGAAGGCTTACAATAGGGTTGAATGGAGGTTTATTCTTATGATGTTGGAAGCCTTTAGATTCCCTCCCTTTTTTTTGCAATACTGTGCAAGTGCTTCTTGATTATGCATTTGCCTAGGTTAAAGTTAATGGTGTTCTCTCTGCCCCTTTTTCTCTTGGGAGATCCATCAGAAAAGGGTGCCTATTGGCACCCTCTCTTTTTGTTATTGCCTCAAAGGCTCTTTACTATATCCTCAGAGATAATTCCATATCCCCTCAAGTCAGAGGTATTTACCTTCCTAATGATGAAGAGCTCATCAATTGTCAATTCGTGGATGATACCATGTTGTTCTTTGAGCTTTCAAAAAGTAATCTTAAAGCCATGCAAGATAAACTCAATTTTTTTTGCTCTATATCTGGTGTTAAAATCTCTCAAGCCAAGTCTATCTATTTGGGATGGGATGAGCAACCCCTGGGTTGGTTTTCCCAATACAATTTTCAATGGGGAGGCCCCAATAAAATCACCAAATACCTTGGTATCCCTTTTTCGGTGGATCCTACCCTCAAAGATATGTGGTCTTGGATTAAATAGAAGACTGATAAGAAGCTTAACAAATGGCATAATAGGGCGTTATCTCTGGTTGGTAGAATTCAAGTTTTCCAAAAGATGTTGTCCTCTTACACCATTTATTACTCTTCTGCCACACTTTCTCTAGTCTGATGGACAAGGTAAAAATAAAATTTATTTTGTTAAGTGGGCTTGGTGCCACACTGACAAGACCATTGGGGGACTTGGGCTTAAGGATTTAAGAATACAAGGTATAGCCTTATTTTCCAAATGGATCTTTCAATCCGTGGAGGGTGACTATCCTTGGAAAGTGCTGGTTAGAAATAACATTAAGAGGGGTGTTCCTAAGAAAGCCAAGTCTTGGACTAACTTCCCTTTTTGTGATCTCATTATTGGTAACTTTCATATTGTAAGAATTTGGCTTAGGCTAGAATTCACCCAAGAACTAAAGAACTCAACAAAAGCACACAGTAAACCAAAATAGATAGAGTATGATCAGAATGATGATATTCATTCAATAACTGGTTCAAGAGTACACTAGGAGTGCCTAAATATAAAGGCCTCAAGAGAGCTTCTAGAATGCATAGAAGTTAGCATCATGATATGTCATACAACCAGGCACATGTCCACCAAATATGGGTTATCCTCCATTAAGCACGGGATTAAGTGCAATGATGTGAGGATAAGCCTACAATGGTGTAGCACGCAAATCAGTGGAGTAGACAGCATGTGCTAAATGAGGAGTGCTGATAACTGTGTTGTCTTCATGATAACTTAGTGAATGATGCATACTCCTATGTTGTAGACACCATGTGCATAATTAGAGTTGCGTAACTCAATGAAAGTTCACAAACTCCTAAGTGTCTTACCTAACATAATAATAAAATAATGCAAAATAATTAAATAATGCATTAACCTAAGTAAAACTTAAGTAAGTGTAATAAGTAAATACTTATTTACACCAACACCCCCCCTTAAGTGCAACTTAGGGGAATGCCCTTAAGCTTACGAAATCTAGGATGAAATGCAATATGGGTCCTGGCTACTAGGCCATGTTAGGTACCCATGTACATAATGATATGCAATCTCCCATAAAGCGAGGAAAGAGGGAAAACCTCATGGGAAAAACCCTCCCCCAAAAAGAGAGATAAAGAAGGATGCATGGATGGATGGAGTAATCAAGACCCTCCCATTATGACATACATCTAGTATATACATAAGAGAATGATAAGAAGAGGAAGAGAGATAGGATGGGCTCCCCCCCCCCCCCAAAGAAGAATGTCGAACAGTGACAGCTTTGATGAAGAAGCTAATCCAAGACTGCAGAATGGTGTTCCTCCCCTTAGGAAGAAATAATGCCAAAGGTACAAATGAGATGCTTCCATTGTGTGTGTGGAAAGAATCCCATGGATAAGTGATGTCTCTATAACCTGCTCAACTGGCTGAAGAACCTGTCCCAAAGAACTGTCTGTGTTTGCAACTAATGAAGAACCCTACTGCAACTGCTGATCATAAGTATCCACAATCACTTCAACTTGTGAGGATTGATCATGTAGAGAATGAACAAGAGAGTCAGATGGAGCTCTCCTGACAATTGAAGAAGGAACTTCTACATCAAGAAGAAGAGATAGATCATCAATATTGTCTCCCAAATCTGTCACTGAACCTGTATCTGGAAGACTGGAAGTACCCTGCTGTTCTAGACCTATCACTATGGTGATGTATGCATGTGGACTGAACTGATGAAGTGACCTCCCACTGTATCTATCGACAGAACCCCACGTGTATGAATCTATTGAAGCACTATCACTAGAATCACTATCAGTATCCACATTGTATGATGTGTGAAGAGGAGTAGAGGACAAGCTAGGAGAACTTTCCTCAAAATGTACATCCTTCTCCACAATATCTGATGAGTCTCAGGATCTAGAATTATATATGCCTTCACGCCATCTTCATAACCAATGAAGGTACAAGGCTGAGGTGACTGTGCCTTGCATTCGCTAGAAGATCTGTTTGCCCATGCAGGACAACCGAAGACTCTGAAGTGTGTCACAATAGGTTTTCTATCGCACCATGCCTCAAAAGGAGTTTTTCCATCTAAGGCTGAATGAGGAGAACGATTAAGAATGTGAGTGGCACTTGAGATTTCTTTGACTTCTAATAATGGATCAAGAAACTTGGCATGAATCATGCAACTTGCCATAGACTTAAGAGTTCTAATCCTCAGTGCCACAACATCTATCTTATGTGGATTGAATGTTAGTGGAGTTTGAAGATCAATTCCCTCATGTCTGCAAAAGTCTTTAAGTCTTCTGTTCACATACATGTTTCCATTGTCCATTTGGAGTACTTTGATGGCCTTTCTAGATTTTCATTCTACATGACCTTGAAGTCTAGAAACTTTTCCAACACTTCATTCTTACTATGCAGAAAGTAGACCCAAGTGAACCTTGAAAAGTCATCAACAAAAGTGAGTATGTAGTGACCCTGGCTGAATGCAAAAGGACCTACTAATACCATGTGAACCATTTGAAGAACACTTGTTGCTTTAGAAGACTTCCCTCTCTATAACTTCCCCTCTGGATGCATATCCATTGAATCTATTGAACATTCACCCTTAGAAAAGTTGATTTGAGGTAGACCTTTCACCATGTGGTATGTGTAAAGTTGTTGAAGATAGCAATAGTCAAGATGACCATATTGCTCATGCCATAATTGCATGTTTGAATTGGATTGAGATAACAAGGCCTTTGAAGAAGACTTGGGCACAAAATGAGAGAAAGAGTACAACCTCTTGTGATCATTCACTTTCCCCACTGCAACCAAGGAATTGTCTTTAAGACTGTGCACTTTTACTGAGTCTAGAAGGAACTCAACTCTATGTCCATCTCCAAAGTGAGTGACTTGGTAGATTGATAGGAGATTTGAACTTAGGTTTGGAACATAGAGAACCTCTTGAAACTCTTCATTTTCCATCTCCACATTTCCTTTTCATTCAACTTCCATTTTGCTATCATTCCCCATGAAGATGTGTGGTACCTTTGAGTGTTTCAATGAAGAAAAATCCTCCTTGGAAGAACCCATGTGATATGAGGCACCTAAGTCAAAGATCCATTCCTTTGAAGAGTTTGCATTTTCCATGAATGCTTGCCCTTTGCCCTTAGAATCTGAAGACAATCCTTTCTCCTTGTAAGCATTAGGCAATGGAACATTATATTTCTTCATGATGTTGGTTAATTCATCAATCTTCTTAAGATAACACTCATGCCCTTCATGACCCGATTTCTTGCAATAAGCACACTTCTTCTTCTCCTTATTTTTGTCCCCTTTCTTGTTGGAATTTGAGGACTTTCCTTGTTGATTAGATTGAGGTTTTGTCTTTTCTACATCCTCTGATTTGTTCTTCCATTTCTTCTTACCCTTTCCTTTATTTGAAGATTGTCTAGCTGAATGTTGAGAACCCTCATTGGCCACCAATGCTTTGGACTGAGGTGTTTTGAGAATCCCCATTGATTTCAACTTATTTTCTTCATCATCCAATAGTTTAGCATATTCATCAAAAGTGACTTTCTTGCAGGCAGACCCTAAGGTAGTCTTTGAGGTGTTAAAAGAAGATTCAAATGTGGAATATTCCAATGGCAGCTTGTTATGAATGAGATAGATCAGTCTATCATCTTTGATAGAGTTCCCACAATCAGTAAGCTTTGTCCTTAATTCATTCACCTTGATGATGAAGTCCTGTATTGAGTCATATGACTTAGGATCTAAGGATACAAGCTCATCTTTGATCTTGAACACATCCTCTTCAGACACTTTACCACAAAAGCTTTCGAGGGTATCCCAAGCTTCCTTGGATGTAGTACATTTCTTGATTTGATACATGATCTTATCATCTACCCCCAAACATATATCACCTAGGGCCTTTCTATCCATTGCTACCCAATTTGAAATTTCACTTGTTAATACATTATCACCTACTGGTTTAGGAAGAGTACCATCTTCATATTGTGAAACTCCATTATGCATTAAGTGATACAACATTTTGATTGACCACAAAGCATAGTTATGAGGAATTAATTTACGAAACTTAAAGTTGCCCATAATGTAGAAAATGAAAGAAAAGTGCAGAAAAGAGAGAACACAACACCAAGAACACCCCCCCTTTTCACTAAATCAAGAAACCCCCCCAAAATAGATGCTTTGGGCACTTTATCAGTAGTGCAATTACAATGGGCCACTTGCCAATTTTGGCCTTCATGAACTTCTAATTTTTCTTGTTACAACCTCTTTATGAGAGTACAAATCTGAAACTTTACAATGTGTTACAATTATGAAGCATTACAAAGCAAAGAAAGGCCCTATTGCTGAAAGTGAAAATTTTGTACACACAACCCTTCAATCTGATGCCAGATCTAGAAAGTAGACAAAAAAAATGCACTTTCAAAAAAATGGAACCTATTTTCGACTCCAGATGTGCCCGTACGAAGCGTTTGAAGTTGCAAAATGTAGGATTATCCAAGTATAGTCACCAAAAAATGCAATTTCTAAACAATCCATGCACCAAAACCAAAAAATAGCTGCACCACTAAAAAATTTAGAAAATTTTACCCAATTTCAAAAAAAATTGCACCTAATTTGGAGTCTGGATGTGCGAGTTATGGCCTCTTGAAGTCAAACTGCAAAAACCAAAATCAATTTGGAGAGGGGTTGCATCAGTGAATCATGAGGTTAAATTTGACGATCATACACCATCAAAGTAGTTCAATATGGCCTTGTTTTGATGTCCAGATGAGCATCAAATTTTAAACAGCAAAATGATGACATCAATAAAAAATCGGCCCTTTGGATGACATGGCACTACAGATGGTACACATCACAATCCATGCTATATGGGCATATGGATCATACAAAAAATCACCAATGTGGTTTTTGATGTGGGCTGAGTCAAATGGTGACTCAATGATGATTGTGCGAGCTGATTGAGTTGGTCAGAATGCCACGTATACGGGCAGGATTGGGT
The DNA here is from genome assembly GCA_028749045.1 of Cupressus sempervirens. Taxonomy (NCBI): domain Eukaryota; kingdom Viridiplantae; phylum Streptophyta; class Pinopsida; order Cupressales; family Cupressaceae; genus Cupressus; species Cupressus sempervirens. The sequence continues at coordinate 473,781,216 of CM053784.1, forward strand.
TGCGGGTCTGTTTACTGCACTTGTCAGATTTTGAATTATGATTGCTGAAAAATCTGAGCTTTCTAGGTTTCTAAAATTCTATTTGGTCACCAAAATCTCAGGTTTTATCCCACATGCATGGGTGGGAAATCTACAGACTTCTTTAAAACCAATCTTCCACAAGCGTTAAATAGGTTGCCTGTGCTCTAGGTGGAAGTAAATGGGGGCAATTGGATTGTGTTAAACTTCGCTAAATTTGTGTTGCTCAGATTCATGTTGTGGTCACGTGCAAGGTGGGGTCATCACTTTTTAAAAGGAATTGCCCATGAAGAAGAAATAAAGTTTAAGCCGTCGGATTTAAGAGGTGCTCGATCGAGATGTTGCCTTCCACCCTGGTAAATTTGATTGCCCAAAGATTATGCGGTTTGTGCAAATCCATCCGCAATATAGCTGATCTACCACAAAATTAAGGTGCAATACGGCCTTCCGCAAGTATAATGTGGATTTAATTGATAAAGCCCTGCAAATTAATAATTCCACCAAAATATAGAGAGTCGAGCCATGGTGTCACTACCCGATTCGGCTAAAAAAAATTCTCTACTAGGGTAATTAAATTTTTTTTTAAATAATAATTCAAAAATACCCAAAAAAATGCAAAGAATAAATAATTTAGATCCAAAAAATAGATTCAATAGATCCAAAAATGATCATTTACCCAATTGCAAATCGGTGCCTTCAGGTGCCGATTTGCAAAAAAAATTTGCCTCACGAATAGGCAAATTTATAGTCAATCTTCACCAAATCGATGCTCCAGACGCAATGGAGAGGTCAGATCTGGCTCTAGATGCTCCCAATTTTTGTAGATCCTTTGGATGTGTGTTGAGGTGCTGAAGCATGAACGGTCTCAAATGGCTACATGATGAGAATCCTCCTTGGCTCTGATACCATGTAAAAATTTGGCTTAGGCCAAAATTCACCCAAGAACTAAAGAACTCAACACAAGCACACAATAGACCAAAATAGACAGAGTATGATCAGAATGACAATATTCATTCAATAATTGGTTCAAGAGTACACTAGAAGTGCCTAAATATAAAGGCCTCAAGAGAGCTTCTAGAATGCATAGAAGTTAGCATCATGATATGTCATACAACTAGGCACATGTCCACCAGATATGGGTTATCTTCCATTAAGCATAGGATTAAGTGCAATGAGGTGAAGATAAGCCTACAATGGTGTAGCACGCAAATCAGTGGAGTAGACAACATGTGCTAAATGAGAAGTGTTGATAACTGTGTTGTCATCATGACAACTCAGTGAATGATGCATACTCCTATGTTGTAGACACCATGTGCATAATTAGAGTTGTGTAACTCAATGAGAGTTCACAAACTCCTAAGTGTTTCACCTAAAATAATAATAAAATAATGCAAAATAATTAAATAATGCATTAACCTAAGTAAAGCTTAAGTAAGTGTAATAAGTAAATACTTATTTACACCAACACCTATCATGGTCCAAGGTTCTATGATTTTCAGGTCTATTTAGAAGGCTTGGGAACATGTTAGGAATTTCATCACTAACAAGGATTTTCATCTTAACAGTCAACTCCATGGTAAAAGATCCATTTGGTGGAATCTTCACCTAAATGGTAAACCTTTCGCCCTTACTCAAGGGTGCTCTGCTAGATTGTGGTCTAAGAAGGGCATTAAGTAGTTCATGGACCTCTTTGAACAAAATCAAATCATTCCTTGGGATGAGCTTAAGAATAAATATGATATTTTGGACTCTCATAAAAGAACTATTAATATGGTTGTGCAAGCTGCTAATGGTCTTCCCACTATATGCCATGTTGACTCTCATAGGTACATAAAGTGTAATTGGCCTAGTGGAGTTATCACTAATCTACTTAAGGCTAAGAATATTTACATAATCCTTGATTGCAATACTAATATTTTGATCATATCAATGTTGTTTTGTACTCTTCTTATGATGCTGATGTGTGGAAAAATTATTTTGATGTATTGTGGAAGAATTTTGTTGAGCCTAAAATTAGATGCTTCAGATGGTTAGTTTTGTTGGATAAATTTCCTATTAAGAGAGATTTTTCTAATCCTGATATTTGTAACTTATGCAGAGTTCCTAAAACTAGTAGACATATCCCTTTAGATTATGTTTTTGCTAAAGAGACATGGAATATGTTTGGCATTGTGTATCCTATTGATGTTAATATTCTTGATATTGTCACTAGTTATATTAATGTTCTTCCTAAAGATATCAATTTATTTTGGAATATGTTGTCATCTAATATGCTCTGGCAATCTAGAAGTATAGGAATGAGGAAAGGTACCAAGGTAAGCTGAGGGTTCTTACTGAGTTTTTTTGAAAAATCACTTATTTTAAAACTTCTTGTAGGTTCAAGCTACTATGTTGATCGAGAGGGATAAGCTAAGAAGGTTCCTTTAGGATGGGCATGCTACCTTTTTCTACTATGAGTTGAAGCATGGATACTAGTGGCAAAGAACCTTGGATGATTTGTAGGCTTTTGAGCAAGCTTGTATTAGGCTAGACAGAGAAATCAGAAAGAACATGAATCCAGAAAAGAAAATTTGTTCTTGTTGACACAGTTTCAAGAATGTAAAAGTATCATTTGGATGGAGGGTCCCTTAGGATGGATTGCTTGGATGGATATTCACTATGATGTTCTTAGTTAGATGATCTATCTTCCCTTCTTTTTGTCTTGATGTACTACTAATATGACTCTTCTATGGTAAGGCTTGGCCTCCTTGCTGTTATTCGTGGTGACTATTTGGTTCCTTTTTTTTTTTTGAAACTCTTATATCTAATAGAAAAAAATTAAGAAGCTTTCCTTTATTTCCTAATTTCTAAAATATAAAGTTGGGAAACTTTCCTTTATTTTCTATTTTTTCTTAGTTTTTCTTTCCTATTACTTAAACTTTCTTTCTAATATCTAAAACTTTAACTCTTATTTTGTCATTATGTGTGTGTGTGTGTGTGTGTGTGTGTGTGTGTGTGTGTGTGTGTGTGTGTGTGTGTGTGTGTGTAATTTTTTGTTAAAAGAATATATACAAAGAAATAAATTATTAACTTTGCAATTAAAATATTATTATTTTATGTAAATTTATAATTAAAATATGCCATTTAACTATAGAGTAAAATGATGACTTAATAGTTATTAATATAATGATTTGTCCTTATAAATTTCAATATTCATTATAAAATAATAATTTCTTATTATAAATATTTATCTTATTATTATTTAATTTTACTTAAACATATAATGTGCTTTCTTTAGAATTAATTTATTAAACTAGCAAAGCTATTTAAATCACTAACTTCTATTTTTGGAAGTCATGCAACACAACCCTCAACAATCTTAAATGCAACTATACATTAATGTGGTGTGTATAATCCTCTCATACAATTTATCATTAATTAGAGTACCTTATAATGATTATAATATAGTTAGATATGGTGTGCCTCTAGACTTACTCAACTTTTCATCAACTTATTTCAATATTAAGTGGGTTTAAGCTTTATGAGTTATGATTAAATTTGAAAGAAAAATGAATAGAGAATTAATAATTATTTATTTAGTCATATAATGTAAATTTTTAATTAAAATATGTAATTTCACCATAGAATAACATAATAACTATTAATATAATGAATTATTCTTGTATATTTCAATATTCTTAATGAAATAATAATTTCTCATTATAAATATGTATCTTATTTTTATTATTTTATTTTACTTTAACACATAATCAACTTGGTCTTTTATTTTTGGAACTAATTCACTAATCTAGCAAAGGTATTTAATTCACTACCTTCCAATTTTGGAAGTTATGCAACACAACACTACACAATCTTAAATGCAACTTATATGCGTCAATGTGGTGTGTAGGATCCTCTTATGTAATTTGTCATCAATTAGAGTACCTTATAATGATTAGAATATAGTTAAATACATAATGCCTCTAGACTTACTCAACTTTTTATCAACTTATTTACATATAAGCAGGGTTTAAACTTTATGAATTATGATTAAATTTGAAATAAAAATGAATATATGATTTATAATCATGTATTTAGTCATCATTATCTATCGAACTAATTATTTAGTTGTTATTTTATTTGATGAGAAAATTAGTCATTTATTTAGCCACTAATAGTTGTAAATTGTAAAATATTAGAAGAATTTGATTACTTTTAGTCATACAAACATAATATTATATTATATAAAGATGCTTATTAGATGACGTTAATGTGATTGATAGAAATTATATGTTAATATTATAAAATCCTTAATTGATGATTGATCTTTTTGATATGTAGAGATAAACTTGAAGTTTTCTTTTATGGTGTGCATGGAGGGTTTTTTATTATATTCAAGAGGTTCTTGATAGATTTTGGAGATTTCGGGTGCAAATTCGACTAATTTTGAGTTCACTTCTAGTTAAATATCAGTTGAGAAGATATTTGAGGAAGTTAACTAATAATGATGTATTGATAGGACAAAAACTCCATTGGTAAGTAGTAAGAGTTACAAAAAGGTTAAAGAATGTATTAATATTATTATACAAATCATTGATCATTCATTTAGTCAATTGTTTGGGTGACTAATTATCAATGACCAATTGTTTAATCATTTATTTATGACTTATCTTTGTTTAACATTTTGATTTTACTTAATGACCAAAGTAGTCATTTATTTAGTCACTTATAAATTTAAAAAAATTACTACAATTTGATCAATTTTAGTCATGTGACTAATATTTTTAGTCACATAGTCATTTATTTGCCAAAATTCTACTAGTGATGGCCACACAATCCCTAAGTCGTACAAGATGTTCTTGTGCACCAACAACATAGTAGAATATGAGGCTATTACAAATGGTATCAAAATAGATATTGAGTGGAGGATAACTGAGCTATACATTTATGGATACTCACAACGTGGCATAAACCAAATTAACATTGACTATCAAACCAAGGATGACAAGTTTTTCCCATATAATAAATTGGTTGATGCTCTAACGAACTACTTTACCTTTGTCACATTTCAAAAAATTCCTAAAGTTGAGAATAAGGTTACAGATGCTATGGCCACTTTTGCATCTAGTTACAGTTATAAGAGCATGAATCTAGGTTCAAATTCTTGGTGGAAGAGCTTTGTCTTCCCACACATGATTCCCCTAACACATGAAGTCATTTGTATTGTCATTGTTCATGAATCTTCCTATTAGGCTACCATCTATTCTTACCTCTATGAAAAGTTATCCCTGATAATCTTACCCAAAAAATAAATGCCAATGTATCTAAAACATCTCCCATTATACCCTTGTCTATGGTGACTTGTATAGGATGGGTCTAGATGGAATGCTCCTTAGGTTCTTAGAGATGGATAAGTCTGAATGGGTATTGGCTGAAGTCTATGAAAACATTTATGGGTCACACTCTAATATCCTTGTGCTTGCTCAAAAGCTTCTTATGGTTGGTTATTATTGGCCTACCATGCAAGTAGATTTCATACACTATGCTAAATCTTGCAAAAAGTGTCAGCTACATGGAAATTTATTTCATGCTCCTAGATGAGAATTGATTCCATCTATCATGCATTGAGGTTTTAAACAATAGGCCTTTTATCTAGTTGGAAAGATCAACCCTAGCTCATCAAGTGGACATAAATTAATAATTATAGCTACAAAATACTTCACCAAGTGGGTCGAGGTTGTTAGGCTTTCTACTGCTAGAGGGAAACATGTTTCTCTATTTATTTTGAATCACATCATCTATCGCTATGAGATTCCCTCTTCAATAGTCACTAATAATGGAGGATAGTTCAAGAATAAGAACCTTAGGCAACTATGTAAAAAGTTCAAAATCAAGCAGCATTGGTCCTATATCTATTACCCCCAAGGGAATGGTCAAGTCAAGGCTTTGAATTAGACACTACTAATTTTTTTGCATTGGACTATACATAATTTTGGGATAGATAAGCATCTGTAGATTAATCTCGCACTCTAGGCATACTAAACTAGCATATGCACTCCTACTAGGGCTACTCCATTTTCTCTAGTCTATGGTTCTGAGGTTTTTTTACCACTTGAGATTGAGATTTCATCCTTATGAACCTCCTTGAAAGGGTTGATCATTGATGAAGATTATAGAGCTATGAGAATACATGAGCTTGAAGTCTTAGATGAATATCGTAAGGCCACTTTTGATCACATGAGTGCCTACCAAAAATTCATGTCTACAAACTATAATAAGAAAGGTCATCCTAGGGAGTTTCAAGTTGGAGATCTTTTCCTTAGAGAGAATCCAAAAAATTAGCAAAATAGGGAGCAAAAGGGAAAGTTCAAACCTAATTAGTTGGGTCCATATATCATCATTGTTACATTTGGATCAAGTGCATATTAGCTCTCTACACCTAAGGGAGAACAACTCTCTAACCCATTAATATATTACACCTCAAGAAGTTCTATGCTTAGTGCTTTTATTGCTCAACACTTGTACATAACTTATGATCCAAAAAAAATACAAAAAAGATATTATAAAAATTCCTAAAAATTATAAAAATTAAAAATTAAAAATTAAAACAATCTTTCCAAGTTGTTAAAACCTAGAAATAGATGCCACTTGAGACCTTTGCACCTATGTCTATCAGTGTCTTTCTTGCACTCATGATTCCTTCATCTCATATTGTTTTTGCCTTGCCTAGCTTGGAACTAATTCTCATCTAGGTCTAGGGGGCACAAATTTTCTAGGCTTATTAGGGTCTCCTTGTTGTGTTGGTATTTCTTTGGCAACTCTCAATAGTGTTTTTCAACACTTGCCTTAACATTAAGTGTTTTTCAACACTTGACTTAACATCAAGTTTTTTTCAACACTTATTAGGTACTTTAGCTATAGTCTAGGATGTCATTGTACTTCTTATGGGAAGACTTGAGTCCTAAAGAGATAGTCATGTGACTTACACACACACACACACTTGAACACTAAACATTGGTTGAGGCATGTTGGCTTTATTTTCTTTGTGTGTTTTCTATGACATTTTCTTTACTAAATGTTCCCTCCCTAATAGTCTCTCAAGGATATAATAGACTAGAAGATTGGGGGCATGGGGAATGTTTTTTTTTTCTTTTTGGCTATGGGTATACCTTAGCGATCTTAGGTGTCTTGAACATCTTGCTTGTCCCACTTGACACTTAGGGTCTATAATGTATCATCCTTATATATTTTTTGCAAGTATGTTCTTATGGCCATATCAACATTTTGTGTCTTGATGCGAGCATAATATTGCTACACTAAACCTAGGGAATATAATTGCATCATTGTCTTTACCTTTATGTATTTGATGCATAGGTTGGGTTCCTACATACCTATCAGATATAGATCATATTCATATCCTCATAGTTATACTAGTGATGATTGTAAGGTCTTTTGATGTCCCTAATAAGGCTCATTGATAAAAACTATGACCTATCTATAAAGCCCTTTTGATTGCACCTTTGCATACTAGCTTGCATTCTAGGGGTCATTTTTAGGTTAGATTTGCATTTTTTATATTGAGAGAGTCATCTTTATCTTTTGTGGATATTTTCGCTAACTATGTTCATCTTCTCTTACTTCTTCTCGATCATATCTTGTCACCTCCTTTGGCTTTCATTCACCTCTTTGTTATCTTGTCATCACAAGGGGTTAATCTCATCATCATATCTAATCTATCCAAGCACTAAGTTTTTAAATCATGAGTTTGTATCATCACATAAGAGCTAAGCATATGAGAGAGACAACATCAATACATCCATGAGAATATAAACATAAGATGAGCACACATAAACATGAGCATACATATCAACATCACATGAAACCATAAAAATAAGTGTTGAAACATAGCTACATTCATCACATGAGCATGTAAAGAAAGAAATAAGTACAAATTGTCATAATTCAAAATCCAAAGACTTATATATATAATACTGAAATGTCAAGTATACATCCAACATGAGTACAAAATCTGGATAAGAGTCTCTCAAAATAATAAATCAAAACTGTCATAAGGACATCAAGCCTATGCTAAACCTAGACCCTAGGACTAACTTCCCCCCTCCAAGGTCATATGTTGCCAAGGATGAGGTGCTTGTGTCCTATCTAGAGGTTGTATAGCTCCCTCTAACCTCCCCCCTCTCTCTAAGTATAGCGTTACCTATTGATTTTTTGCACCATGGCTATATAGACACCTTGGTAGTTGGTCACCCACACACCCTATTCCTCCACCTCTTGCCTGGCCTCTACTAAATCCTCCTTAAGGACTCGCTCTTGTTAGTTTTCCTCCACTCATGCATCTAGTAGTTGTTGATCTCTCAAAGCTATGGTGGTCCTCAACCATTGGACCTCTGCCTCTAGAACTCTAATCTATTGATCTTGTACATCCTCTCCCCCACTCACCATAGGCTTCTCCTACCTGTACTCTCTATCCTTCTCTCACTCCACTCAAGTCCATATGAAAAGCCTCTCCTCCTCCACTAGCTATATCCCCTCCTCTTCCTATTCTCTCTATGTACTTCTCCTTAATCTTGTCCAGCTACTACAAGGACCCCTAGAGTCACTAGCCCCCTCTCTCCCTCTTCCACCCCTCCCTCCATCTCTACCATCTCCATCATCACCTCCTTGACTATTGTCCCCTGGAAGTGCATCCAAAATGGTGAATCATGGGAATGGTCATCTCCTTATCTCTTGGGCATAGTCTAGAGATACCCCTACATCTGTCACTCCTAAGAGATAATTAATCCAATGCCATCTATTGTAAGCCATGTCTCTCTAGAAATAATCCCATGTAATCCAACATGGGTAGCCAACCCATGTCCTTGTCCTCCTACACCTGAGTATAAGTAGTGGTCTCTGTTAGGACTCGTTGCCTCCTCCCAAATTATCTCCATATGTAGTTAATGATAAACTGCTTCATAATCCTAGCATGTCTCCCCACCAGAGGTCTAATGTAAAACATGTATCCCAACTCATCTTATGCCTCCTACCATCCCTCACAGCCCACATATGGCCTTCATTCAAATGCAGATAGCTCATCAAATATGCAACATGGTCCCATGCCCATATCTATAACAATATAGCTTTGCATGCCCAAGTCCTCCCCTCCCTATACATAATCTCATAGAGCTCATCATACATATCAGCTAAGATGGATGGTCTCTATGCCATCTATCTTAGCCACCCTATCAAATTCATCACTAATCTACCAAATCTGCATGAGAAGCCCTTCTAGCTCTTGTTCATGATCAATGTCTACACTATCAGAAATCACACTATACACTCCACTAGATATTGATCCCCATAATGTGTGATCAGTGGCTCTCATACAATGTGCCTATCCAAGATGATAACATCCTAGAATAACTTCTACAATGTAGCTTTTCCCTCTACTGGGGTTTGATCATAATACACCTATGACACACAATCCCATATCAACACTTATATCAAAAGAGACAAAGTAAAGTATAACTAATAGACATATTCATTGAGTCTTCATGACATGACACTATAGGATGTGATACACATCCTCCAATTTAATCATGGCCTCTCTAATGGGAAGGTAAAGGGTGTTATGCTCACTATGACATCTTTGCTCTAGCATTGTCAAGAGGCCATGGTTTTCTTGGATATGGGGTAAACATAACAACTAGACAAATCCTATGGTCTCCAATCTCCCTCTCTTTATTTCATCTAGTCGAGGCACTAGTCTCAACCCAACCACCATAGGTGCCCTAATTATGAGAGATGGAAACACCTTCTGCATAGTAAAAAAACACATACGTGTCAGCAATGATCATATGAGAATCATAATGAAACTAAGGACATTATAACTCAGCTAGTAAAGCACAAAACTAAGATGGAAAAATGATGTACAACACAAAAATCACATAATACTCATAAAGTGGTTGAACAAGTATCATACAATACTTTGTACTATACCCATGTGATACTCTCTTCTCATATGATACTTTGCATGATATTGTATGATCGATGGGTAAGTCCTATACGATATAGCTCATAATAGGGATATGATACAATATGGTTGCTAGAACTATTGTATGATAGTTTGCATAATAGTGGTGTGATAGTTTAAGATTTTCACACATTTTTTTTTAAAAACCTACCATAAACTATACAAAACATGCTAAAATGCTCAAAAACACTCAAAAAAATATTAGGATGTCGAGTACTTACCGATGGACCATACCGTGGAGACTAGTTATGCAACTGACTACACTCAAATCAATAACTTTTGGTCAGAACTCCTCCCTAGGCCATTGTGCTCTCTCTCTACTCTAAAGCTCTCAAAATGAAATAAGATAAATGATTTAAATTTGACCCTTTGGACCCCTTATATAACCTTTTGGCCTAATTTTTGAACTCCTCAGATTTGCATGAAAATTGTACCCCTAGCTAATTTTGATGCCTTGGATCCATTTTTAGGATTGAAATCAAAATTCAAGTTCATCTTGATGGTCAAAATTAGATTTTAAAATTCTTCCTTCTATGCAGTTGACTAAACTTATGAGGCTTAACCTTTGAATCTTGTTGGGACATTCATCATTTTTTTCATTCCTTCATAGTTTCTACTCTCTTCCACTCTTCTTACTCATTCCATTTCATTTCACCCTTCTTGTTTTGACCTAATGCTCTTGCTTTACCTTCTTGGTCAAATTTTGTCAAACTGGGGCATATCTTTGGTTTTAATCCCTTATCTATCATCATGACCTATATCTTCTCTCAATTTAATTACATCTAGTTCATCTTTGTATCTCCTCTGCCTTATTTTGATTTTGATCCCGAGGGGGCAAGAATGTTTTATCATTGCTGCAAATGGCTTTTCTACTATGGTTATCTATGTATCAGGAGCATATGCTTGACCTTTCCATTCACTCTTGATTCATCTATTCACTTTGGCTATTTGGCTTGTCATATTAGTGCTTATTTTGAGAATTGATATTGTTATCTCTCTCCTAATTTTTAGTTCTATCACTAACAGACTGAGCATTCAATATTTTCTATCTCTTTGCATTTTTCTCTTCAAAGTCAAATCTCTCTATCTATTGCTTTCTTGAATTCATCAATCTTTGACGTAATGTGTTCCTAGATCAATCACACATTAGTCAAAGAGGGGAAAATGTAATCACCCAAAAATGATCATCTAGACTATGATCCCCCTTTCTAGCAATTTTTCTTAACTTATTAATTACTTATTCTTGATCAAATCATCAAAATATATTTATTCAATTATAACCTATGGTTTGACCTCTTTATCCTAAGTCTTTTATTGAATTGAAAGAACATGAGTCATTTTAATTAAATAAAAGCCCCACTTCCCACTTATCCTAAGTGTGTGCACATAAAGCATTATTTCTATTTTAAAAATAAATATAAAAAGCTTTTTGACTCACATGAGATGCACACTTTCCAAGGTATGGTATTCTCCTCCACACATCTCTCACCTTTTTGAACTCCATCATTAATCTTGATTATGTTGTTGACCTAATGGTTAAATCTTTTATCAATTAGTGACTGAACACTTAATCAGTTTGATTGATTACATTGCTATTGAGCTTCAAGTAGTGTAAGTCAAGCTTCGCAATACAAACCAAGAAAAATGTAGTGTTAACCAAGCTAATAGTTTCTACCAAGTTAGTCATGTTAACTAAGCAAAAGGAAGGTATTATTGATAGAGGTGTAGTGTCAACCGAGCCTTTAGTATCTATCGAGTTCTCTAGTGTTCGTCAAGTCACCCAATGCTAACTGAGTTTGTGCCTACTCCTAAGTGATCAATGTGGGCTGAGCATCAATGTCAATTAAATGCTAGAGCTTTCCAAGTTGACAGCATTGTTAAGTGTTAGAATATCACCTAAGTGGTCTTCAGAACCTGAGTTCCAATAGTAAGCTAACTTAGCAAAGATTGTTTGAATTTGGTGTTATAGTCAACTCCAAAAGGTAATTAACTAAATTGGTATATATGTAATACATCTTATCATATCCAAATATAAGAGTGTAACAAGGAAGAAGCAAAATGAATGTGAATTAGAAGACAAAGGATACAAGCAGTATAAGGGAAAGTAGACTCTCATATATCATAGCAAGGTGATCATTGTACATCAAAGGAATCTCATACAACAAATCAAGTTGCAAATTAGAGATCAACTATTAGTTCATCCAAATAGGTGCATCAATAAAATCCTCTAACAAGGTGGACTCAACGGTCTTATGTTAAATCTCCTAACTGAGTGCATACTTCATTGTATCATATAAATCCTTTCACAAGGTGGAACTAACAGTCTATATGGCTCCTAACATGACAGATCACTAGAATTGATCAATTGTGAGCCTTAATAGGCCAACTTTATATTGCAGTCATAAAGCTTGTGGGTATCATCCCCACCCCAATTTTACTTTCTATTTGGAAGGTTTCTAGGTTACCAAATATTTTCTCAAGTGGTATGAATGTTTTATTGCTTTCAGTTTTCCATGCATGCAATTAGATTAGAATATCTTATGAAGGATTATTTGCTGAATAGAAGTTAATTTTTTATTGGTTCCTAATTCACCACCCCGCTCTCAGTCATCTAGGCCCACATATATTTCCAACAATTGGTATCAGAGCTTTTGGTTCTCACATCAAAAGTTTAGCAGCTTGAGAAAAACTAAGAGCTAATGGAAGTGTACAAACTATAGAAAGCTATTGAGAATGAAAAGTTGGATCTGTAATTGGCCATGGATCAATTCAAGAAAATGAAGGAGCAACTCTCTCAATCCTTGAAATGAAGAAAAGACATAGCAGCTCAAGTGAATGACAATCTCTAAATTGAAGAAATAATTGAAGACATTTTCCAAGACAAAAGTTTAGAGGAAGTTGATGTAGCAACCAAAGATCTACTTGAAAAGAATCTTACTCTTCATGAAGAATTTAGAAAGTTGAAAAGAGAACAAGAAATTCAATCAGTTAGAATGTGTGAAGACATGGAACAAAAGTACAAAGATAAAGAAGAGAAAATATCGCTAACTAAAAAGATAGAAGAAAAGATCAATGAAATTCATTACCTATCTCTTCAGCAAGCAAATTTGATCAATCAAATCAACTGTGCAAATCAAGAGCTTATCAACTTAAGGACAGAGAATGAAAGACTATAGAATGATCTTGGCATAGAAAATTAAACCAATGAGAGGATAATGAAATCACAAGAAAGCATGAATCAATTGGACAAGGAAACTCAATTTAGACACAAAGATAAAGAAGGATTAGGCTATAAAGATGAAGATGAATCATCTCAACAAGGAGCTCAAAAGAAAAAAAGGCCTACTTGTAATCATTGTGGAAAGTTAAGGCATACATCAAACAAATGTTGGGGTAATGGGAAATCAAAATTTAGTAGAAAATGTTACAATTGTAACAAGCCAAGACATAGAGCAATTAAATGCACATAGAAACCTAAGTTTGAAGGAAAGTGTTTCAATTGCAACAAACAAGGGCAAAAATCTTCATAATAGAAGACCAAGAAATGGAATCCAACAGAATAGATTGTGAAATATATTTTTTGTTGGTATTATAATGCATGGTATAGATGTCACTTATATGGTGAGCATGGTCATATTGGAGTGAATTGCATAAAAACTCCAATGAGGAAGAGAGACCCTACAAAGAGATGTTATGTATGTACAAAACTTGGACATCTAACTAGAAACTATATGAATTGAGGTAGATTTGGAGATGATAAGAAAGCAAAGGCTAACAATATTAGAAGTCAAATGAGGAAGCAATGGATAAAGAAATCTCCAGAGAAACAAATCAAATTACTAAAAATCTTGACACCTAAGTCAATGAGTTGGGTAACTCAACCATTTCAAACTAGTTAGCCATGGAGATCACTCAAACTATGATTCAAAGGAAACATCTCATATTAGTTCTAGTCAGAAAGTAAGAGGATCCAATTCAGTAATTTTGATACACTAGGATCACCAAGATAGATTATAGTTGGAGTAATGTCTTAAGACCTTACCGAGCAAGATTGGGTTGCCATTCCTAACCAAGCTTGGAGGGAGATGGTGAGTTTGAAGTACCAACTGATTTTTAATGGTGCATACTAATTTGATGGACTTAATTGAGTATCTTATGACTATCAAGTTCAATAGGTTGTCACCAAGCTATATATCATATAATGCATTAATGGAATCTTGAAGACAAATTTTGGTTAAAAGATGAAATCGAAAGGTTTATTCTTCATTGTGAATTTCAGAGAAAATAGAGCAGAGCTTCCTGAGCCCTCAAGTGATTCAAAGTGATTTGGTTTGAATTTTTTGAGGGTTTTATCAATCAGTTACCAAGTGTAATGGTGTCTTCATCCAATAGCAAAGTGAAGAAAGGTTTTGAGATGTTGATCAAAGGTGTTGAACCTATAACCTAGCATTCAAACTATGTCCAATGATAGCAGAGGAAATAGATCCAATCGGAGCTCATTTGAATATCCCTCTAAAGGTACTTTTGATTCATGACTTTTGGTCATTCTATCATTGTTCAATTTTGGAATTGGGTAATTTTGAGATGAATCAAGCATATGAGGAGTTGTGTGTGGATGGAAGTTTGAAACTCGAGCATAATCAGTTGGAGACAAAAGATTTAACTCACATTTTACATATGTCGAGGGATTTCCAAATGAAAGGGATCAAATTTATCCTGAGTCATGTCCATGACATGTAATTTTTGCTTGACCAACCTATTTATTTAACAAAGAAAATAATTCATAGGGTTACTAGGTTGTCAATGCTCATCAAAGAAAAGACAACAAAAACCCTAGGTTGGGATGAAATAGAAAAGAAGAATTTTGTCAAGTGGGATGGCAGAGGAATGAAATTGAATGGTGTTATAGACATGAAAATCAAGTTTAGGATACATGTAATTTCCCACAAAATTTATAGTTTGAGTAGACTGAACAATGTTCCTTGTGAAGCTATTGACCTAGTATTCAAGGTGATAAAAAATAACCTATTATTTAGCCTTGTTGAGTTGCAATTGAATCTATTAAGAAAAAATATGGAGAGCATTCAGGCATCAAAGACTAATCCTTGTAAGTTTGGATCACTCTTAACCTATCTATTCTTTTATGTTTAGAAGTTTTTCCCTTCCAAAGGTACTATGGCATGGAAGAAGGATATACCTATCAAAATAATGAGTTTATAGCTGATATGGGAGACAATTTCAAGAGCATCATGGATGCATACTTTGAGACATTTAAGGAGAGAATGTAGAGTAGATTCAAAATACCCAAACAACTATTTGATGACTATGAATAATATTTCTTTTTCTTGTGGATTGTGACAAGGTGTATATTCAAGCAATTAGGCCAAGAATAGCATGGGTAAAACCTCTTGGATATAAGGTAAACATTGATGACACAAGGGATATCATTTAGGATCTTGTCAATGAGCCAATAGATCTTAAGGCACCATACTTTGGCATATATGAAGAGGCTAAGACCAAAATCTCTTTGGAAATTAAGCTACCTTAGGCTTCGAACAGAGGAAGAAAATAGGTGGAGAAAATTCAAAAGGGGAACAAGGAATCTAGTTCCCCTCTTTTGCTAAAGAAGGCAAGGCTGATGATGTTGAATAAGAGGAAGGAGAAGAGGAACATGGAGAAGAAGAAGAAGAGCCTCCTAAGAAAAAGGGGAAGGTTACAATCTCAAGGGCTACAAGGTCCTCTCTTGTAGTACTCACAAGAAGACCTGCAAAATCCAAAAAGAAGCTAAAATTGTAGGATGATGAAGAAGAATATGAAGAGTAGTAAGTTACCTTGAAAAGGTCTACCCCCACCTTTGAACAAAGACTAAAAATATTATAGGATGGTGGAGGTATGTCTGATTTCAATTTTTTAAAGTATCAATCAAGAACTAAGGAAGAATGTGAGCAAATTGACAAAGCAAGTTCTTGATATCTTATTCAAGGTTGTTACACATCAATTAGAAAATACACTAAATGTTGCTAGAGATATCATAGAATAGGCCTTAAAAAAGACAATGCCAAATATTTTTGACATGGAAATGACGGAAGCATTGAAAAAGAATGAACAAAAACTAATTTCTATGTTTAATGAATTCCTGATTCTATCAAAAGATATTGAATTAGTTGTGAAATCAAACACAATTTCATGGAAAAACATATATGGATTGCATAAACCTACTAAGGAGGTTTTACAAATTGGTGATAAAAAGGATGATGCGAAAGAGGATGTGGAGAAAGATGATGAGGAGATAGGTAATGTAGAAGGAAATGATGAAGAAGATGAGGAGGATCAAATAGCAAGTGGAGATCTTCTTGAAATACAGAGCATTCAAGACTCTGATCCAAAGAAGATAGTAGCAGAGGTAATGACCTCCCTCCCACTCTCTTCGAGCAAAGCCTTAGTGCCATCTAGCTCAAAGAAGGACGCTACTAAGTCAATTGAGGTAAACATTGTTCCACCAAGCACCCAATTGACTTTTAGAACAATTATACCGAGTGCAATGATGAGTTTTGATTCCACCACTTCATCTACTGAGTAGCAAGCTCCACACTTCTCAGCAACAGGCTAGACCAAGTCTTGGCAATGAATAGTAAGTTCTCCTAATATTACTTCTATTTCCCCATTGAGAAATATTATTTCTATTGTTATTTTTTTAACTATTGCAAGTGCAATGATAGTTGAGGTTAAGCCTCAACCAAGCACTAAAGATTTTAGCAAAGGAAAGGAGATTATTCCTTCTACTGCCAAAAAGAAAAGGATCAAGAAGTAGAAACCTCTAATGATGAAATTGATCTAGAGGAAGACATTATTATACTAGATTGGGATCTCTCCAATCTAACTCCTAATCAAATGGATACCCTTGGTGAGCTACGGAAGAAAATATCCTAATAGCAGAAGCTCAAGGAAGAAAGGAAGAAGAAAATTCAAGTGCTTGAAGACATTAATGGCATATTTTTTGATGCACTTAGTATAGAGGTTGATGAGAAGTGACCTATTTTGGATCAACTTGTTGATATTGTTCACAAGTTTAATGAAGAATTGATGGACAAGACAAACTTCTATAGAAGGAAGAGAGGAAGTTTGAAGACAATTTTTTGGAGAAAGTAGCACAAAAGATTGCCATTGATCAAGTGGAATTGTCCACCATTCTTTCTACTTTTGAAAATTTTGTAAATAATGTTGTTTCTTTATTTATTTTGATTAGGTAAAAGAAGGTTTGAAGAGGATATGAAACCCCAAACAAAAAGGAACCAAAGACAAAAGTTGGTTTTATAGGGACCAGAAACCAAATCAAGTTGGTTTTATAGGGACCAACAACCAACATAAGTTAACAAAACAACAAGGATTGAAGACTTGAAAAAACCTAGATAAAGACTTAGATCTGGTCTTTTATAGCACTTGTAATAGAAGTGCCTAAGACAACAACCTTATTGGGAGAATCGTGAATAACCTTCACCTAGAGGTATGCTTTCTTTGTACTTTGTCAAGTTCTTCTACTCTGACCACTAGCTAGTAGCAGAGCCTAACTGGTCAAATTGGCTTCATCCTAAGGAACTTTCCCAATACATGCAACAACAACTAGGATGGACAAAGTAACACCCTGCATACCCATCTCATTGTCCTTAATTATCTTTTTAAAGGAAGTTTTGTATTCATGGAGTTTGGTAGGATGTTCCCAACTAGAGAATCCAGCTTCCTCCACATCTTGCATTCCTCATCCAACTTCACCTGTAAAAAAGGAACTTTTCCTGCAAGGAATAAATAGATAAGTGAAGTTTTTTTAATTCCATTGTACATCTAGTTGTCCATCTCCAACCCTATATTATCTATGTTAGTAGTTTTATTCATATATTCTAGAACTTTAATATCATCCTTTAAATCATGGGCATCCTTGGAATCATCAATCTATCAAGGATTTTCCTTAAAGTCTTGGGTTTTGGTCTTTGGCTCATTATCTATACTAGGATTAGTGCCACCATGACCACAATTGGCCAAAGAATCATTAGTGGCCATAGGATTAGGGGCAAGGGTAATATTAATAGGGGAGATCTCATCACAATCTAGGTCCAGTGTCTAGGTATTTGGGTTGGATAACCCATCTTTGTCATTAGTACTGGTCTCCTTCGAAGTTTTGTTTTCATGCAAGACCTCCATATTCACCATCTTTCCACTATCCTCTTTGATAATAACATCCCTATTCTAAATAATGGAATTGTTTCTTTTTATTCTTTTATGCTTTGAGGAAGGGACATTATCCAAAACTTTACCCTTATTGGAAGAGTGCTTACCTTGTTTACTGATAGTGGTAGGGGAAGAAAGAGGATAATCATGGATCAAGATTTCATCCAAGTTGATAGTGATATCCTTGTTTTCAAAAGAACATCTATCACTCACAATCTGGGACATGTCATCATCATCAAGAGCATTGACAACCTCCAAATCTTTGGAGCTATGATCAGAATCTATATCCATTGCCAAGGCCCACTTGATGTTGCTTTTGTTTTTCATAAAAAAGTCACCAACATTTTCCTTGTTGTTGGGCATATCTTGCACTTCCCTTTTCCATTTGCTAGTAGAAATAGAGTGAGTGGGACTACTCTATCAACAAAATTAAGTGATAAGAAGGATGAGACCCTCATGGATGATAGGTTTAGAAGCCTTATGCTTATGGGCTTTAAACCTAGTAAGGAGAGAATTTTCCAAGTAGTAAGGGAAGGAGATTCTTTTCTTATAATGGAAATTATTCAAAAAAACAAACCCTACCATCTAGAATGAAATATAATTGTACATAAGTAAGAACCTCTTGCTAGATATCCTTTATTTGAGCAAGATCATAGAAGTTACCAACCTTAACTAATCTCGCATCCTCCTGGTCATATTTGGTAAAGCACTTGACCACCTCTTCTGAAGCTTTTTTCTTCTTGAAAAATCTAATACCTTCATTTGGAAACTCGGTAACCTCAACAATGAAATTAGCATTAAGGGTAAACTATCTGCCATAGAGTGTAACCTTGTCACCATCCCAAGCTTTGTAGAAACTATTAGTCACATGAGGTTTGTAACCATGAAGTTTCTCAATGTAACTAGTCACCTTCCCTTTTCTAAGTTGATGCCAAACTTCTTTTCTCAACTGTGGCACTTCTCGAGTTCCAACATTTTCACTTCCCCACCCATATTCATAGAAAGAACTCCACTTTGCCAAATATGACTAAAAAAGAAAAGAAAAACTCCAAAAAATGAAGTGTATTACCTCTTGAAAGACCATATAATACCCACAATCTGTGTGAATTACTAACAAAAAAGCATGCACAAAAATTGTTGACACAAAAATCTCCACCCTTTCTTGAGGTATGACCCTCAAGGGACCTCATGTAACATGGGAATGACCTCCAAGTGTGGGACTTACACCCTAAGGTCGAATCTCCAGAGAAGGTCGGCTTCCTTACAATCAAGATGCACCTAACTACTCTTTGAGGGAGAAGGGAGAATGAGATGCATGAAAGAAAACTACCTATTCTAATCTAAAGTGGGGTGATGCACCAAGATGGAATGGTCACAACTCTATCTATAACTACACAAAACATCAATGAAAACCCAAAATATATTAGACTTAGCTTCAATCTATCTCCCAAAATGACATGTAGATTTTAAACTAATGAAATGTTGAAAGGAAAGATAACATTCACTTATGCAAATTGCCAATAGATTGAACACAACATGTAAACTTGGGAAAATAGAAAGAAAATATTTACTACAAGGCATATACATGCACTAGACAACAAAATGACAAGAGAAGGTGAGGAACAAAGATTTCATTAATGAAAGGCAAAGTTGCAAAGCATGATACTGTAGCAACATACAGATAGAAAAGAACATCTAAAACATATTTACAACTCTCTTTTATAGAGTTTAGGCATAACTTTGATGTTATATTGAGTTCAAACTCCAACTAGGTAGAGATGAGATTGTAGAGAAGTAATAACTATTGAGCAAAAGAAATCATGATCAAATGCATGTCCCTATACAGGAAATTAAATCTTTTACGTGCAAATTTGGCTTTGAATGGATAGAAATGGTGACCATCATATTCTAGATGGGTAGATGGAAAAGCAAGTAGTAGGAGGAAGAAAATTGTATTTATCAGGCATGGAGAACATCAATAGGTAGTTACAGTTGATCAAAAGGATTGATTTTCCATTAACGAGCTACTTTCCTTTGTTCTCAACACACCAAATCAGATATATCATCAAGTCAAATAGAGTCAACCATCTAACTTGCCACATGGACCAATGTCCTTTCAACATTCTGTCACCTCACCTAGCCTTCTATTTTATGTTTGACCCATGGGCTACCTTGTTCGTGACCTTGCAACTATTTTTTCTATTTGACTGCATGGCCATGCGAAACTGCGACTACCCATTTTCTCATACTTATCGATGCATCACATCTTGTTTTCACTTTATTCTCCTAATTGCAATAACTTGGTGAACACTGTGAGACTGGCCCTTCACACCATCATCATGGTTTAAGCATGAAATGTTCATGACCCTACAAAGACCACACCCTTAACCGCAATCGCACATTTGCAACTGTAAATAATTCCTTCATTTAACCCTATGAAGCCATGACCAAAGTAATCATTGCTTCACCATCTTAACCCTAGATTAGACCTAACCTCCTGCGACTAAGGAAAAATTGAATATTTTTTAGCTTTTCTATCATGACCATAGGTTAGTAATTTAACCTTGCAACGAAGTGAAAACTAAACTTACCTGTGGCCTATCGACCTTTTGCATGGTTGTGACTTAACTTTTGAAGCTCTATCGATGGAATGCATCAATCCAATCTTATCCACTTTCATTTGATGGACAACTCCTTCGAAACTAACCCTTGCAATGTTGTGGCTGAAGGAACTCAAAAGGATTGGGCCCACTCAAACATGTGTCCACTTGCCACAAGCTTGCAACTTAAACTTTGAGTTCAACATTTAACCCCATGACCATGAGACCTGAGCATTTCATTGCTTTGTAGCTTGAACCACGATTTCTCTAAACCTCTTGCAATGATGCAACCACTATGCATTTTGCAACCTCATAACCTTGATTTGAATGCTAATATTTTATCATGTGAAGTTGCACTAACTATTGGGATAACCATGTCACCCATTCGTAGCTTCCCTAATGGTTAAGTGCTAACTGCATATGACTAAGTGATGAAGAGCAGTCACAAGGTTGCAACTTGAACTCTTCATAAGGATATAGCATGCAAATATGAAAAGATTCAAGAATTGGGAATAAAAGAGAAAATTCAAGGATTTTTTTTGTATTCCTATTAAGTTTGCATGACAACAAAATAGATGGTCAAGAAAATGTAGACATGGCTACCACCCTGGTTTTCATGGAATTGGTCAATGTTTGGAAAAATAAGGGGGGGAGGGGGGGGGTGGGGGTGGGAAATGGTCAACATTTCTAGAAACTTAGAGGGAATGCTTGCCTTCTAAGCATGAGATCAATGGCCTTAAGCAATCCATTGGGCTATAGAGTCACAAAAAATGGATCCCTTTCTACAAATAACTAGAAACTACAACCTCTACAACTACAAAAAATTCAAAACTTTGCTATCTCATAGAGAAACGGCTTGTGCCCATGCACTTCTTGGAAAACTAAAAAAAAATGCCTAACCTACTATATATAGAAATTTACAGAGAGAATATCAAACAAACCCATTAACTGGCTTGTTGAAGTAGCTTCCCTTCCTCACCAATTGATTTATTCCCCAATGCATGAGGGCAGCTAAAAATGATAGCAAGCATAACAAGCACATTACTACATGGAACACCTCTTTCTCAATGCTAAGAAAAAAGAAGCTCTCCAGCACTGGTATGTTATCTTCTTAAGCAAGAATTACTTGCTTCTTCTTATGAAAATCTTCCTCATGCTTTGGAATGAGCATGACTAGGGACAACTTGTATTGTTGCAGGGCTAGATGCCTAATTGGGCATCCTCTTGATGGCTTCAAGACTAGGAAATCATCCTTAACCATGTCATGCTCTACACTGGTAGCATCCAACTAGTTTGGAAATGGCTCCTTCATTTGTGAAGAAACAATCTCCACCTCTTGATCATGATGCTCATGAGCCACCTCCTTGGGATCTATTGGTATGGTGTCAAGCCCTGAGCAAAAGTCTTCTATGATGCTAGAAAAATCATCTTCTAGATCATAACCTTCATTTTTGTTTTCTTCTTGTTCTTGCTCATGCTTGTCTTCCTACTACAACTGATGGTTTCACTATTCTTCTCCTTGTAGTTGGTCTGGTCTTTCTTCCCCATCTAAAGCTTGATGAGCTACCTTTGATTCCTCAAGGGTAAGAACCACCTCATCCTCTTTTGTCTCATGATGCAGTTGCTCAATGTCCAATTGAGGCAATGTAGGCTCTTGATCATTGCAACAAGGAATGGAAATCTAGGGAGGCTCACTCCTTCTGAAGCTAACAAACTTGCATTTGGGTGGCTCTTCTTTAGATGGATTTGGAAATATTTCTTGTGAGTGGGCCTTTGGCTCTTGTGTGTTGTTTTGCAGAATAGGAGGGTTGCTCTACATGAAGTAAGAAATTTTTCTCCTCAGTAGCTCTTGTGCTTCAACAACTTGCATTTGAGCAAGCTTAAGCCTCATCTCCTTCTGATTTGTAGCTAACCTTCTTGCAAGATTCTCCTCAAACTGGGTTACTCTCACTTCCCACTCTAGAGAGTGAAGGAGAGCATGACAATATGGCTCTAGTTGTTGAGGAGAGGCTTGACAAGAATAGTCTTGTTCATATTGCCCTTGTTGGACCTCCATTTGTTGTTGCAAATCAATCTCATATTACCTCCTTATCTCATCAAGTTGCCTTCCCTAGGCCAACAACCACTTACTGTTATTATCCATTTGACTTTTGAAAGCCTGCAACTTCTCACTCTGCTCATGAAACCTCTAGTCTATCTCTCTACTACTCTCCTAGAACTTGCAATCAATTTGCCTTTGGAACTCCAACATAATATCTTTAAGCTTCTCATATGGGGATGTTTGAATTGGTGGAGCAGGGGTAGGAGGAGAGAAATAATTTTGAGCAGGTGGACTATAAACAACTTGGGGCTGAAATTGAAATTGGTAATGTGAGGGCTGAGGAATAGTATTTTCATGATATGGAGGGGAATAATAGTTATTTCTATGAAATGGGTCCATTGTAAAGCATTTAAATGAGTAATTTCATAGAAATCCTTGAAAACATAAAATATCAGAGATGATCCTTACACATACCAACATTGTTTCATCTTCAAACTAGTATATTTTCCCTTAGAGTCACCATGGTGTTTGATGGAATGCCTCCAAAGGCTGATGGCACTAAGAATAACACCCAAATTCTCAGTGCATAAGATTAGATTAACTTCTAGTGTGCATGAGTAGCTGAAATTGATTGTCCCATCAGGTGTGCCAAAAATTGTTTACATGGAAGTCTACACCCTTGCTTGAGGTATGACCCTCAAGCAACCTCATGTAACATGGAAATGACCTCAAAGTGTGTGACTTGTGCTCTGAGGTCAAATCTTTGGAGAAGGTTAGCTTCCTTACAATTAGGATGCACCTAACTACTCTTTGAAGGAAAAGGGAGAAGGAGATGCATGAAAGCAAACTACCTATTCTAATCTAAAGGGGGGTGATGCACCTAGATTGAATGGTCACAACTCTGTCTACAATTGCACAAAACGTCAATGAAAACCCAAAATAAACTAGACTTAGCTTTAGTGTATCTCCCAAAGTGACATGTAGGTCTAAAACTAATGAAATGTTGAAAGGAAAGATAATATCCACTCATGCAACGATTGCCAACAAATTGAACACATGAAAACTTAGGAAAATAAAAAGAAAACATTTAGTACAAGGCATATACATGCAGTAGACAACAAAATGGCAAGAGAAGGTGAGGAAAAAAGATTTCATTAATGAAAGGCAAAGTTGCAGACCATAATGTTGTTGCAACATACTAGTAGAGAAGAACCTCTAAAACATATTTACAACTACCTTTTATAGAGTTTAGGGATAAATATGATGTTAGATTGAGTTCAAACTCCAACCAGGTAGAGTTGAGATTGTAGAGAAACAATAACTACTAAGTAGAAGAAATCATGAACAAATGCACATCACCATATAGGAATTCAAATCTTTTATGCACAAATCTAGCTCTGAACGGACAGAAATGGTAGCCATCATATTCTGGTTGGGTAGATGGGCAAGCAAGTAGTAGGAGGAAGAAAACTATATTTATCAAGCATGGAGAACATCAACGGGTAGTTGCATTCAATCAAAAGGATCAATTTTCCATTCACAAGTTGCTTTCCATTATTCTCAACATGCCAAATTAGATATATCATCAAGTCAAATAGATTCAATCATCTAACTTGCCACATGGACCAATGTCCTTTTAGCATTTTTCCACCTCGTCCAACCTTCTATTTTATGTTTGACCTATTAACTGCCTTGTTTGTGGCTTCATAACTATTTTTTCTTTATGACTGCCTGACCATGTGAAACTACAATTGCCCATTATCTCATACTTATCACTACGTCACAACTTATTTTCACATTATTCTTCTAACTACAACAACCTTGTGAACACTATGAGATTGGCCCTTCACACCATCATCATAGTTTAGACTTGAAAGTCTTCTAACCATGTGATGATGCAAAATCAATTTTCCTTGTCCTTGTCTCCCTATTGCAACTTAAATCCTGGCTAGCATGAAATGTTCACAACCCTACAAATGTTGAGAATCTGACTGCTTGTGTTTCCATTTGCACTGTTATGACTTAAATTTTGACTACAACTTAGGTACCTACTACCACACAAAGACCACACCCTTAACTATAATTGCATAGTCACAACTGCAAATAATTCCTTCATTTAACCTTGCAAAGTCGTGACCAAAGTGATCATTGCTTCACCATCTTAACCCTGGGTTAGACCTAACCTCTTGCGACTGAGCAAAAACTAAATATTTTGCAGCTTCACTAACATGACCATGGGTTAGCAATTTAAACCTGCGACGAAGTGAAAATTGAATTTGACTACGGCCTGTTGACCTTTTGCACAGTCACGACTTAATTTTTGAAGCTCTATCGATGGAATGCATTGATCCAATCTTATCCACTTTCATTCGATGGACAACTCCTTTGAAACTAACCCTTGCGACACTATGACCAAAGGAAATCAAAAGGATCAAGCCCACTTGGACACATGTCCACTTATCGTGAGCTCGCAACTTAAACTTTGAGTTGAGCATTTAACCCCATGAACATGTGACCTGAGAACCTCCTAGGATGATGTGACCACCATGCATTTCACAACCTCACAACCTGCATCTAAATGTTAATCTTTTATCCTATGAAGTTGCACTAACTACTAGGATAACTATGTCGCACATTCGCAGCTTCCCTGATGGTTAAGTACTAACTTCCTACAACCAAGTGATAAAGAGTAGTTGCAAGATCTCAACTTGAAATCTTCATAATGATATAACATGCAAATATGAAAAGATTTAAGACTTAGGAATAAAAGAGAAAAGTCAAGGATTTATTTTATATTCCTATTAAGTTTGCATGGCAACAAAATAGATGGTCAAAAAAATGTGGGCATGGCTACCACCCTAGTTTTCATGGAACTGGTCAATGTTTGGAAAACAAGGGGGGGAGGGGGGGGTGCAAAATGGTCAACAGAAACCATTCTATTTAAAATAATAAATGGAAGCATTGATGAAATGATAAGTGGAGACTACAAGCATATCAAATATTGTTTTTCCCTTCTCGAAATATGTTTCTTTCATAATTACTTTTAGCTTTTGGTCAGTGCATGTGACACTATCATTGTTTTGAACTACTAGGTTGGCCATCCAATCAGCCCACATGTTCATTTCACGATAGTTATGAGAAATGAACATATTTTGAAAAAGAATTAGGTCTTCTTTACTTTTGCAAAGAAGGTTAGAAATATTCTAGGAAAAGAAGGTCAATGTATTTGTTAAGTTGAGTGATACATCAAATTTCACCAATGAAATAAAGGATAAGTTGTCATAGATAGATACTAATTTGAAGGCAAGTGCACATTAATTGTTAGTTGACCTTAGTACTAGTTCTGCACAAAATTAGGTATCTGACAAACTTACAGGAAGAATTGTTGAAGGAAGAAGCCAAGATAAGGGCTACACTAGCACATATACAGAATATATGATAATTCCCAACATGGATGTAATGAAAAAAAATATTGTGCATGCCAAAACATTAATCCATGAAAAAAAAATCAATTGTTGAACACAAGATGGAACTATCAGTTGAAGTACAAATAGCCTTGCACACTTCAAAAGTTTTGCAAGAGAATTGGGAGAAAACCATGTCCATAATTTTGAAGGTACATAGTGATTTCCTTTCACATTTTGGTATTACCTTGTAAACATGCATTTTTGGCATTTGTGTCAAAAAGGGGGAAATAGTTATTATCATACTATATAGTGCATATGTATATATGGAAGGGCATCCAAAGGGAAATACAAAAAGGGGGAAATGCAATTATGTACAACAGAGCTACAAAAACAATTTTGAAAATTCAAAAATAGAATCAGTATCTACCGAGTTGTTAATACAATAGTCAAAACCAAGTTGCAGATCCAAGCATATTGATAGGGGGAGTTTGGACTCATATTTTGAGTATTCAAAATTTTGGTATGATAAGTGTTTTTATCACTAATGCCAAAGGGGGGGATTGTTGACCTAATGGTCAAATCTTTTGTCAATTAGTGACTAAACACTTAATCAATTTGATTGGTTACATTGCTACCAAGCTTTAAGTAGTGTAAGTCAAGATTCACAATGCAAACCAAGAAAAATGTAGTGTTAATTGATCTAACAATGTCTATGGAGTTAGTCATGTTAACCAAGTAGAAGGAAGGTAGTGTTGGTTGAGCTGTAATGTCAATCAAGCCCTTCAATATCTACCAAATTCTTCAGTGTTCATCGAGTCAACCAATGCTAACTGAGTTTGTGACTTCTCCTGAGTGATCAATATGGACCAAGCATTAGTGTCAACTGAATGCCAGAGCTTGTCAAGTTGATAGTGTTGCTGAGTGTCAAAATATCACCTAAGTGGTCTTCAGAACCCGAGTTATAGCAATAAGTCAACTTAGTGAAGATTGTTTGAATGCGGTGTTGTACCCAACTCTAGAAGATAATTAATTGGATTGGTATATATGTAATACATCTTATCATATCCAAATATAAGAGTGTAACAAGGAAGAAGTAGAATGAATGTGAAGACAAAGGCTACAAGCAATATAAGGTAAAGCAGAGTCTCATCTATCACAACGAGGTGATCATTTTACATCAAAGGAATATCATACAACAAATCAAGTTGCAAATCAATGATCAACTATTGGTTCATCCTAACAGGTGCATTAGTCAAATCCTCCAACAAGGGAGACTGAACAATCTTATGCTAAACCTCTTAACCGAGTGCATACTTCATTGTATTGTATAAATCCTTTCACAAGGTGAACCTAACAATCCTTATTGCTCCTAATAGGGCAGATCACCAGAAGTGATCAATTGTAAGCCTTAATAAGCCAACTTTATACTGCAGTCATAACACCTGTGAGTATCATCCCCACCCCAGTTTTACTTTCAATTTGGAAGGTTTATGGGTTACCAAATATTGTGTCAAGTGTTATGAATGTTTTGTTCCTTTCAGTCTTTCATGCATGCAATCAGATTAGAATAGTTTATGAATTATTAATTGGTGAATAGAAGTTATATTTTTATTGGTTCCTGATTCACCACCCCCCCCCCACCAGTCACCTGGGCCCACATACATTCCCAACATAGGTGAGATGCTTGTACACATGGATCACTCAAGATGCATCCTCCACCCTTGTTTAAGCCTCTCTTAGCTTTTGATCTCAGCCATCCTTTATTCTTTAAAATAGAGGACTCTCTCCCCATTTTCATATATCATATAGGTTTTGAAGCACTTGGAGCATTCGCTTTGCACTTGTTCTACAATTCCATTCTCTCATTTGCATTCATTTTAGATTTCATTTATGCACAATATAGCTCACCCAATCTAATTAGGGGATCTTGTAATTCTTAATACTTGTTAGCTTAATCTTGCATCTTGCATCTTGTACCTCATTCTAGTATTTGCATTGCACTCATCTTGATTCTTGGATATTTGCATTCTTTCCTCTAGTTTTCGAATCTTGCATTGTATGGTGCACCTTGCAAGGGTTGCACAGCTAAGTTCATTTGAGAGCCACACTCTCATACCTCTTGCATGTCATAGATAGGAAGCTATAAGCTGCCTCTTGAGGTACTCTTCATCATGTGTGTTCTCAAGTATAATGGTTTATAGAAGTGTGCCTAATTTTTGGCACACACCAATCAATACTTAACTCCACTAGTCATTGCTATGCAATTGAACCCACCTACCTTCCTCAGTCTTTTCACAGGCCCATATCATCTCCATGGTGGCAATATTAGTATACATTTTTGTTGGAAATATAAGAGGAGTAACTGAGAGGGGAGGGGTGAATTAGTTACCACTAAAACAATTCCAAAATCCCTTAGATGTTAAAATAAACTTATTAACTCAAATCCTTGGCATAGCTCAATTAGAACTAGATATTAATTATAACTTTGTTAACAAAGCAATATTGAGATATTAATGCGTATTAACCTTTAGTAACTTAGTTGCAAAAAGATAAAATAGTAAGAAATTAACATGAACACATGAGACACCAAGATTTAACATGAAAACCCAATTTGGAAAAACCACCAATGTAACTAGTTACAACTTTTCACTAGTTTGAAGTGAGCCCTGATAGGAGCTAAACCTATCAGAGGTTACAAAACACATCATTGGGTGTGACCCTGTTAAAGGATTTGAATCACCCTGTTAGGAGTGGCCTAGTTAGAGGTATTAAAACACTTCAATCTAGAAATGCCACCTTTCTAGAGGATTTACAAAATGATTGTTAAGTCAACCCTATTAAGAGATTTCTTCACTGCTACAATTGTTAGAGAGTAACAATGATTGACCTGATTAATGAAGAAATTGATTTGCAAATTTAGATTGCTATTTCTGTTTATCCTTTGGATCCTCCCTAATCAAAATATTCTTTTTAGCTCTTTGGATGTTCTGCTCTTAACTAGATATCCTTCTTTATTCACATCTTATCTTCTTCCACAACTTCCATATTTCAATCCACAACTTGACCTTTGATATATATGAAACACAATCTCAAGTTGGCCTAAATAACTTTACAAATAAGAAATTAACAACCAATAAGCCAACTTACATAAACAAAATAATAAATGAAAACTATTCTACTATAGGTCGGCTAAAACTAAAATTTGGTCACCTGTTTACCACTATGTTCCTTGGTAACCGACCTGACTCAGTTTACACTAAACCCTCTTAGTAACCAAGCTAACTCGATTAACACTTGAATCCTTCAATGACCCACCTAGCTTGTTTTACACTTGACTACTAAACTTGGCTTCTTTTGAACTTCTGCTTGGTTGATACTGGAGTCTTCTAAGCTTAGTTACTACTGGTAGTGCTCAATTAGAGTGTAACGTTAATGATAATATATAATTGAATAATTGTTTTCAATAATTTTTTGTTGTATATTTCCCTCATCAAGGTTGACTTGTCGTTCCTTACCTATTACAATTCTCCATGGCACATATTCCCATCTTATATGTGTCATCTTCTAACTTTATTGTTGTTTCATTACTTATCCATATATTGTTTGAATGTTGTCCAAAAAGCTCTGTCAAACATAGTCATTGCATTTGACATTCAATATTTTAACATGAAGTTTATTTCATTGTCATTGCCTCTATATCATTGCTACAATTGCTTTCTTCCATTCTAGTTTCTAATTTTGTGCTCAACCAATAGTGTTGTCAATGAACCAAAATTATTGTTGCAAATCTTCAAATAATTGTGTCTATCCATGCCATATTCCAAAGGTTTTTTTTGTGCATTCCAAGATTATCACAACCATCCATGCCAAGATATTTCAAATACTTGTGCTTTGCAAAAACATTATAACCATCCATGAAAGGCATGTTGGCAAAATATTTACTTTGGAAAGGCACATAGGTGTATTCATGGGTAGTTGACTGCTATGTTTCTGCAGTCAAAGTATGCCCTTCATAATTGGGTTTCCTTCCATATAGGCTTGCTAATAAAGATGTGTCAAGTTGGTAGAAAGCTACCACATTTTAGTATGTTTTTCCCATTCACTTCTAGTGTTATTCACTAATTCTTCAGTACACCATGTCCACATCTAATCTACTTCATCTTTGCAATATCACACAATGACCAATACAATCAGAATACAACCATCCTCTACATTCATAGTGTGCTCATGCACATGATATAACATATTTTATTTATCAATCTTTCATTACATATGCAGTATGACTTTGATACCATGTTGATTTATCAAGATCACTATGAATGTATGAACATTTCCCCTTCAGTATATGTTTTCCAAGAGCAATGATCTCTCTCTTATACCATGGAAAACACATGTAGAGACATGTCCCTTCATGGGACATGTCTATTCATTATTATGTGATTAAAATAACAAGAAATTATTTAACTATACACACACATATCTTCAGTTTAGTCTAATGGGTTTATTCAACTATAGATACCAAACATTAACAAGAATTACAACTCCCTTAATTAGATTTTGTGACTTAAGCTAGAATACAATATAGGAAAGTATTAAACAATTATGCAAGTAAGCTAGATGATAATGCAACTAAGAGCACACTTAAGAATGCAAGTAATCAAAAAATGACAGCATAACAAAAGCAAGAAAGTCTAAGATTGTGAGATAGTGGGGAGAGAGCCTACGTTTAAAGAGTAATAAATGGTAAGAGATTAAGATGTATAATATACAATGGAGAATAACTCTATTGACTTTGGTGGACAAGACTCTCAAGAGGCAAAATTAATGGTTATGTATTTAAGAGGCAAAAGATGTGTAGAAATGATTAAGAGGCAAAAGAGATTCCACTTACTTTGGAAAGTGTGCATTCAATGTGTAGACAAAAGTCTTTTTCTTATTATTTTTAAATTAGGAAATTCCTTTTATCTACACACATATAATAAAGGAGATTTATTTAATTAAAAGGGAGCATGTTCTTTCAATTAAATAAAACTTATGATAAGGTGATCAAACCATAGGATAAAATTGAATAGATAATAAATTGATGATTTGACCAAAGATTATTGATTAAATTATGAAAAATTGATTAAGCTTAAGACATGGTCTTGCATAGAGATTAAAATTTTGAAAAGGGGCTTATAGTTTACTAGACCATTTTTGGGTGACTATAATTAAAAGTACTTAAGGTAAATGTTGAAAGAATCTTCTATAGTAACATGCATTTGACATTGTTTTTCATAGATTGGACAAGATGTAAACCTTGAATGACTATATTTTCACTACATTTTCCCCATAGTGGCAGAGATAAAGATGGGCAAAAAATGTGTCTGACATGGCAGTTACCACTTCATTCTATAAATATGATTTTAGCAAAAAAACAAAGGCACAATGAAAAACCATACTTATCTCCCATTCCTTAACTTCAATAAAATATAATCTAAATTACTTAAAAGAGTGATAAAGAACATATAAGACAAATGGGATCTGGACCAAATGTTGGAATTGGATTATGGGGCCTTATGTATAGTGTTTCAATTGGTGTAGTTACACATCTAAAATATTGCAACAGGGCTAGTTACAAGTTCATAGTAACTTCCAATGAAAGATTTATATGATCATTTAGTGAGAAAAAATTGACACCCAAATGTCGTACAACACACTTCATTAGAAGAGGCATACTGTGCATTTAAAAGGCCATTTGAAAATCCTAGGTGTCTTTCATAAATGTAGAAAATTACCTCAAAAAACCAACTTGCAAGTTATATACTCTAAATTCCTTAAAAAAAAGATGATTTCTTGATCTTGACATAACAATATTGCTGGCCTACATGCATCTTTGTAATCTTCTATGGGTATTATTCATCCCGGGTTGTGCTTGTGTGTGAAAGCTAAAAATAAAAAAATCCATGCAAAATACCAAAACATGTGTTTTTAAGGCTTTATTAAAAAAATTCCAATTAATTGTAGTTGACAAACACTTTACACATCCAGTACCAACAAAACTTTAAGAGGAAATATGCATCAAAACAACAAAAATTTCATGCAAATACTGAAAGAAATGTTCCTAAGTAAAGAAAAAGAACTCCAATAGTGAACATGCAATTGAAATTGTATAGAAAAAATACTAATAATACCTACTAACATGTACTTGAGATCTAGAGAGTTCTCTTAATATTTGGTAATTGAAGCGTTCAAAAATTGATTTTTCTCCTTGCCAATGATAGGATGAGTCAATCAAAGTATGGAAAAATATTATCATTTTAAATCTTTAAATATGTGGAAATTTAAGAACTTTAAGAAAACTAATAAGCTTCATAAATACTTAAATTTGATGTTTAAAAGAAAATTGCGTCTAATGGATGCAATAACATCCTAAATTGGCAAGTGGCTTAGTACTTGCCTTTAGTTTTTATTTATTTTTTAGTATAAATAAAATTTTAATTAATTTTTTTTACCATAGTATATAAAATATTTTAATTAATTAAAAAAAGTAATTATAGTTTAATAATAAAAAATATAATTATAATTTTTATAATGATAATTGTAAAAATATTAGATAATATGAATATATATTATTTTTTGAATATTCTTATTATATTAGAATAGTATAAAAAACTGATTACAATAAGTTCTACTGAAACTATTCAACATAGAGTAACTTTCTGAGTCAAGTACTTTAAAATCTAGGATCACCACTAAACATTACTTACAAGGTAGTAAACCATTTAATCAACTTGGGAAATGTAGCTAGAGAGATATAATAATTAGAATGCTACCAAAAAAGGTATGACTGATTATCAATTCCAAAACATGCTATTCATTTATAGTCGGGTCCCATCCATCATTGGAGTCCAATGCTTGTAGGGAAGCTATATCAAATAGTTCATCATTCCATCTTGCTAAAACATAATCATTAAAATCATAATCATTATTCAACTTATTCTCATCACCAACATTGATAACAAGAGTGGACTGCTAAGTATTAGTGGAGATGTGCAAATCCTCCTTCATTCTTTCAATTTGCCTCATATCATTCGTGTCCATCATATCTTTGAACTGATCGAGATACTGGAAGGCCTTGACCTCATCTTTATGGATAAGCAATATACCATCTCAAACCAACATCATAAACTGAACCATAGAGATTTCTAGAGAGAATGACACCTGACATAATGAGGAAATGTGTGAGTTTACAAGTAAGCCCAGTAAGCCTTCTATCTTTCTGTTGAAAGACCTCTTCATTTCTCACCTTCCAAAGGAACCATAAGATCTCACAAGTAAGAAAAAACCAAAAAGAGTTAAGTTTAGAGTCAAAAGCTTCAACATATCTAGCTAAAATTTCACTCCAAGAGAGACTTGGTTTTAAATTCCATACAATGGTGTTACCTAAAAAAATTGACCAGATCATGATAGCAAAATCATAGTGAAATAAAACATGTTCAAAAGATTCAATTGAATCACAAACCTTGCAATGCCTAGGAGTAAGACCCAAGGACTCTGTATTAGATCCTAAAGCAACTTTTTAAAGTAATAGTAACCATCTAAAACATAGTTTTTTGGGTTCCGCTTTTGACTGCCAAAAGTATTGAAAAAAGAAGACCAATCAAAAAATGGGGAACACAATCCCCACCCTTGGATCACTCTTCAAAAGATATATGGATCCAAGACAAGCATATTATATATCTGCTTTGAGGTTACTTCATTAATCACTATTCCATCACACCACATCAATTGTTTGAGGAAACTATCAGAATCAATAACTTTTGAAAAATTACATATGCCAAATGCCTTGCAAATTAGTGTATATGTTTTTTCTTCTGAGTCTATGTGATGCCATATCTAGTTCTAATTTCATCCCACGTGCCCATCTAGTTGTCAATCATTAGATCACTGATTAAAGAAACACCCAACACATTCTAATGTCTTGCTAAGCAACTTTGTGTAAGTGCCAAAGGTTTTCCATTTAGATACAACCCCCACAAAATTGATCTATTTGAAACAACATAAGATGGAGAAGAGCCAACAACTATTCTAATTGGTAGGAATATCCTTGAATGGGTCCAAGCCTTCCATAGGGTAGCAAATACATTAGATCCATAAATCTTGATTTTAAATTCACCTAATAACATGCCAAAGAATGAAATACTTCTCCAATTTTTACCTTTGGAAATGGTAGAGCATTGAATGTTATGGCTAATTAGAACTTTCCAAGGTTCATTGCCATATATAACCTTTAGAATCCACTTAGAAGCCAAAGCAATAGCATATTTTTTTAGATCCTTCAATCCCAATCCACCATATTGTTTGCGTTTACAATACCACTACCAAGTCACTCTTATTACCCATCCCATAAGACCACAAAAAATCTCTCAATATCTTTTCAATCTTATCCATTTGATGTTTTGTCATCAACCAAGTAGATGCAAAGTAGAGGTGATGAGAAATATAATAAAAATTAGTTTAAAAAATAATAATAATAAAGTACAATAAATTTAAAATAATATTTTATAATATAATAATAATAATTATATTTGGAAATTCATTAATCTGCATATAAATTGACATATAAGACCTTAATTTTAATATAGAAAAATTATAATGAATTTTAAAAGAGAGAATTAATATATACAAATTATTAAGTTAAAATTATAGCATTTATATTTTATGAAATATAATATTTATAATAAAATATGTAATATAACTCATTTTAATTAATAAAAAATAATTATTACCAATTTTATTTAAAAAATATAATTCAAAATGGCTTAAAAATAAACAGCCAAATTAAATATTCATAGGATCATTAACTCTACATACCCGACGACTCTTTAAAAAATTGAATATCAGGTGATAGCATTAGGCCTGCCCTAAGGATGGCCGTCTCGTAAAAAACAGGCCCGAAAACCGAAGGTGCATCGAATGCAAAATATTCACCGTTATATGTAACTCTTGGATATAGTGTTATTAACCAGAAATAATGCGTGGTGTTGATGGCTACAAGGCTTGCTTTTCCTGCCTCTACTTGCACTGTTCAAGGCCTTGCCAGATTTTCATCTTCGCCGGGAAAATTCGCCCCATATACAAAGTTTAGCCCTCGTAGCAATAATCCCCAAATCACTCAGGGGCCATCGTCACCAGCAGCCAGTACCAATGTTAATGGCAATGATGACACAGAAAATTATCTTTATACAATCTTAACTGAGAAACGACGTAAGTCCAACGGATATTGGGTTGATTATAAACGCGAGGAAGTGGAGGCTTCGTCTGCACAACAGAGCGTCAAGAGGGACGCCCAAAGAATCTGCAGCATTCTGAATGAGGGTTTAGAAGATCCCATTGCATTTGAACATAAGCTTGCTCCTTTTATCTCCAGGCTTTCTCCAGAGCTTGTCTGCAGGGTAATAGGCAATACTACTACTAGTAATAGTACTAGTGCCAGTGCCATTGTCCGGCCTACAATGAGCTTCTTCTTTTGGGCGCAGCAACAGCCCGGTTACAGGCACAATTCTGCCACATTCGACGCAGCTATCCAGTTTGCTGCCAAAAGCCGTGACTTCCAACTCATGTCTACCCTGCTGAAGGAGTGTAAAAGGCGGGGGTTTTCATTCACACCCAAAACCTTCTCGTTTGTTTCAGAGGAAGGGGGCGCGCTCAAATCTCATATGTTGGGTGCGGTGCTCAGGTCGATTCATGAGATGAATAGATGGAATACAGGAGGAAAAAACCGTGATGCCTTTGACGCCCTTATTTCTACCCTTTGCAATGCCAATCACTTGGACGCCGCATTGGAGGTATGGAAGCCTATTTTAAACCTTGGCGATCTTATATTTTACATACCGCTTTTGTATTTCCACAATTCGAATCATATTTTCCATTTTTGTTGCGGGGTTTAGGGTTTTATACAGAAAATTGACAAGTTTCTCGTATGCGTTAAATATTGTTTTCTAAGTTAATGCAAATTGAGGCCAATCGTCATTTCTCTGAGAATAATACCCAATTGGCTGACATTACACTCTAAATTTTTGTTTATTGCAGGTGTTAAGAGGTATGGTTTCTGCAGGGTTTTGTCATACTGCCCATACATATAACATACTCGTGGCTGCTTTATGTAGAGAATATAGATTGGACGATGCAAAACAGCTGATCAAACATATGAAGGATAAGGGCTCTTGCCCAACAACTATAACTTATAATAGGCTACTTAAAGCTTACATTGAGAAGAATAGTTTGAGGGAAGCATCTGAATTGGTGGATTCAATGACCGAGGCAGGTTGTACTGCAGATTCATTTACATATACACAGCTCATTGATTTTGCGTGCAGAAACAGTCTGCCATATATGGGTCTGGAACTACTTCGTAAAATGGAATATTCTGGTTTTAAACCCATGCGAGCTGCCTACAATGCTCTTGTTAATTGCTTTGAATCCTTGGGCCAGTATGATGAAGTTGGCAAGCTAATTGCCGAGAGAGAAGAAAAAGGTTATTAAAAGAGTGCTTGATGATTTTGTTGATGTAACAGTCAACTCTCCTATGTAATTTCTTTGTTGTACCCAAGAGT
This sequence comes from Cupressus sempervirens, assembly GCA_028749045.1. Lineage (NCBI taxonomy): Eukaryota > Viridiplantae > Streptophyta > Pinopsida > Cupressales > Cupressaceae > Cupressus > Cupressus sempervirens. The sequence goes on from CM053784.1 coordinate 473,818,115, forward strand.
GAGCGAAGGAAAAAAGAAGAAGAAGCAAATGCTATAGAAGCCATCAGGTTGTTTACTCATTTTCCCGTCCTACAATGTTTAACAGCTATTGCATATTTGTACAAGCTTTAATATTGATGGGTGGAAGATTTGGAAACTTTGCCACTTAAACCAAAAACTATCTAGGGAACAAATGCCATTTTAGCACCATCTGATTTTTAAGGGGGAGAGCTAAAATGACACTTTTTGTATATATTTTTACTTATTGAAGTTTTAACCCCTCTGGCTGTCTATCTATCTATTCATCTATCTCATACCCCAGGTTTCTCCTAATTCCCTCCTCATCTGTTTCCTGTTTCTGATATTCCCATTTCCATAGTTTTCAAGTGGTAAAATTTGTTTCTTGGTGCAACATGGACGCATTTTTTTGGACTTGGACCAAATTTTTTTTATTATAGCAAGTATTCCCTCCTGCTTCTAATTAGATTGCCGTTTCTTTTGGAGGTAAATTTTATTCTGTACATTGATAGGGTGAACTTCGAAGCTGAATTGAGGTAAATTGTTCTTCACAAAGGTTATGGTTGGTGTTCTTTCAACAATTTGTTTGTAATAAACATGGGATATTCAATTAAGTAATGACTAAATTTGTTTTGAGCTTGTTTTTCTTCAGGTTCTTATAAGAGAGCTTGATTGAGTTTTTAATCGGAAGGAAGGTTCGGAACTTCTTTTGACCTTAGAAACATGGATTATAGAAGCATTGTTATCATTGTCCAATTCGAGTGAGCTGTGATATAAGCATGATTTGGAGCAATCTGCTTGAAATGGAAATAATTCTCAAATAATGATTTTATTGAACTACATTTCAGATATATGTCTTACGAATCAAGGTGAATGTAAATATTGTATTCATAGACATTTACCTCTCACGGAAAGATATTGAGTGGTAGTAAAACAGATGGATAAATTGTTCAGTCATTTTCTCTCTCTTCATTCTACTCCTTAGCATAGCATGGCAGTCTGTTGAAAGGGAAGCCAATAAATTTGATCTGTGCCATGTTTTAAGTTTCAACATGTAATTGATTCCTTGTGGGAAGGACACAATAGACTTTACTGGAAGATTTCTATAGTTCCTTCCATTTATGTTCTTAAAACTGCTGAATGATTGTTATCTTCATTTACGGTGCTCTTGTGCAATGATTGTACAGTTATATAAATCAGAATTGAGATTTTTGATTGATTGCTTTCTTACGTTCCCCTAGTGCATAGTACAAACATGACATGGAAATCTCTAAATCTTGAAAATCCATTTATATTTATGACAAAATTCTAATTGTTACAGGTTCATGCTACAGATCCAAATTAATTCATTAAAATGGAATAGTACTGACTTGCTATTGTTTTTCATGAAATCATTACTTTCTTTGCTATTTATATTCCTCAGGATCTTCCAGGATTTCTGAATTTTTTTTAAAGGTTTATAAAGTTTTATGCATTTCTCTTCTCTCTCTAGCCCGAAAACTGAACAAGTTACTGAAACCAAAACAGTGTTTCATGAAGGGAGTGTCACTGGGATCTAAGATGTGATTCTTGCACCCTATCATTTCAGGGAAAAGGAGATGTGCTGGACGCACCTTTTTTTCTTTTCTTTGAAGTGCTGGGAATGGCATGGGGATATTGATCCTTTATTACTAATTAGGAGTCAAATACTATGTGAAGGATACACAACAGAAAATGGCAACCCCCAAGCTGATGTTTGTTGTGATAGTTTCAGTTTTCAGTTGTTGTAGGGGATATTGATCCTTTATTACTAATTAGGAGTCAAATACTATTGTGAAGGATACACAACAGAAAATGCCAACCCCCAAGCTGATGTTCGTTGTGATAGTTTCAGTTTTCAATTGTTATCAGTTTTGTAACACATATAATGGATGCAGGATGTGGTAGCACATATGCAAGTGAAAAATATTCTCTTTTGCTGTTCACTTTTGTACTTCTTTGTAGACAACGCTTTTATATGCTGCTGAGAAAGCTAGCATCAAAATTCATTTTTAATTCTGGTATTTGATTGAGCATCCAATTCAGCCAAAGTCTAGTTGAGCTTCCATTTGCTAAAAGTTGATTTTGATATCTTGCTTACCTAGCCTATCCTTGGTCAGTTTATGATCATGTTTCAGTTTGTGATTATATATTTTTCTGTTACTGATTTGGAGCTTCCAGACCTGGAGGCTGAAGCAGATTCATCTGGAAGCTGGTTCGGATCCAGATGCCCTCTGGATGCTCACAGGAAGTGAATGGAGGGCACTTGGATGCTCTCTGGATGTGCTCACAGGAAGTGCATCAAAGAGCATCCGGGTGTCCGGTATGTGCTTCCTGTGAGCATGCACAGGGCATCTGGAAGCCTCCATGAGCATCTGTGCACCCAAACGTCAATTTTGGCGTTTTATGGGAAAAACTTCTTAAGAGCACTTTATAACATGTGCTTTATATCATATTTTTATTATATCTTGATTGAACATTGAATCATGAACTAAATTTTGATTTTGTAATTGTAATGATTTTCTTTTGCATTAGAATCGTGAACATAAATGCCATATGAAATGGCTTATTTAATATTTATCATATATCTTGGTCAATGTTGATGTATCATACTATCAAATGATTTAATGTTGTATATTTCTTGCACTTCATTGCTTATACATATAAACACATCTAAACACATCCTAAATCCTCCCAAAACATTGCACATCCCCGCACCAGATTCTCACATCCACATCTGCACCTGAATTGGCAACTTAGATATTTTGAGGCTCACTTCCGCTGTGCAGCCCTCTGACATGTTGGTCTGATCAGTAATGATAGATGTGGAATAGTATGTTATTTAAGCGTATAAAAATGAGTAGAAATTATTTACTTGTAAATTTCTATTGAATTTTGATTGGCAAACATGCCATATCGAAGTGCAAGGAATAAGAGGGATATTGTGCTCCATGTTTTGAACCACTACTTTTGGCATCATCAGAAATACAACTGTATGCTTGTTTTGATATGCAATCCTATGTTCAATGGTTAAATTCTAAAAGGTGTGGCCTCAATAGAATTTATTTGAATTTGAAACAGGGGGACGAGACTGCAACGTAAATCCTATTGACTCAATTTCCCATGCACAATGATCTGCAGTCACCTATCCCTTCTGCGAACTCCGAATTTCCTCCCCACCAACACTTTTGGATTCTTGCTGTAAGGACAAATCTGCCCTGCTGTCATGTACGATTTGTTTCAAACTCAAAAACTTTCCACTTCCATGGCCACAATACTTTCAGAATCTAACTAAAGCACATCGGCTTGTGCGCCAAAACACTTTTAACTTGAGCATCAAAATTTTGTATTCAATGACACCCCCAGGTCATACCATATTTCATAAGTTTAGGTCAAATGCATCATAGTTCACCTGCATTAGCATTATATCGACTTTTTATGCAGTTAATGCCTGCCTGATGTTTCTTTGCTTATAATGCATTGGTTAAAGGGGTTGGCCTCTAATAGAAGAAGTTTGTGTTAAAAGCAATTAATGCTTGCTTGACAATTTTTCGCTCATCCTGCATCGGATAATGGGGCTGGCCTCATCACAGAAGTTATTGTCTTCTCTTCCAACACGATAGTTTCCCAAGCTTCTTTTTGGCACCACCTCATTTTCAAACAGGAACACTATTTCAGTCGACTAAGGAAGATCCACACGGGAAATATTGACATTTCATTGCAGTAGTGACCTGCAAATACAACTATCATGTACCAATCCATAATCACCGTCAATCTAAGTAGTGCACGTCTGATATTAGAACCCAAATCCCAATTGTTAAGTGTAATGGAAAATAAAATATTTGTTGCTGACTTCATCAATTTGATAAATAGAGCAAAGACACTTCCAGTCTCATATTTATCTTTGCTAGCTCAGTAAATTTAGGTTTGGTTGTATCAACCCAATGCTTGTAGTGATGTTCTAATCTCTGGTACTCTTGTAGGAAAGTTTTCTAATTTCTCTTCATATTGCATTTGAAGAAAATGTATCTGTCGTTACTTATTTTTGGCTACTAAATTGTTTTAAGATCAACCCAAGCAATTTTTTTTTTTGCAGTTGGTGGTTGGGCTAATGTGAGGTTGAAAACGTTATTTAAACCTCCAAACGAGATGAGCAAATTGGCCTTGTCTAGTTTGGTCTAGACCATCATTTGGAAGGTTTGATGATTATCCTGAAGACTATATTTCAAAGGTATTCAGATTCCCATTGGTTTTTCAGTTTTGTCTTTCAAGTGCCATAATTCTCTCCTCTCAAAAGTTGGGAGTTGAGGTGCATGATATTGGGTGAATTATTAGTAATTTCTAGAAACTCCTTATAACTTCCAATTGGTCCAATTGGCTGGATATTTTTAAGAGCTTTACGAAAACTCTAATGGCTGTCTTGCAACAAGAAAATTATAAAATTTTCCCAAATCCAAATAGTTTTAAAAATAGTTTGTCACTATATTTTGAAAAGCACAAACTAGGATGCGTAGCAATTAAAAACATACCTTTTCTAACCCCATTCATCTTTGTTTACCTTTCTGTTCAGTCTCTACAGTTTTCTCTTATTTTTATTACAACATCCAGAAAACAAATGTCTCCATGCAAAACAAATTTATTTAAATGCTACACTAATATCCATGTTGTCCATTGAATTCATTGAATTTTCTATTATAAAAAAAGTGATTGTAGCAACCATCTCCTCCTATCTCAACATCTACATGTAGATATGCATCAAGCAGGTTAATCAACCAAGAAGGAATCATCTACGATTGGTTGAAATCTTCATGCCATTCAATATGACATTGCGTGTTGAAATGTTTAAATGCCATTCTAAATATTCTTGTTGCAAGACAACCATTAAAATACCTCTGTTGAAGGAATCGATCAAATGCTTGGATCATTGAACTATTTGAATTGAGGCACAAATGTGAGTGGGCGCAATCTGTTTGACAAAATTACAGGGAAATTTGGGGGCATAACTGGTGTATTGTGAATGACCACAAATTGTTTGACATAATGTTTGATGGACTTGAAAACAACAGTCTTTAGTTTTGCGGGAGGCTTCTTTGAGCTCTAACTGTAGATAGTTATGGGAGTAAAAAACGATGCTAGGAATGGTTGCTTTTCACGCGGAGGAAATTCCATGGAGCAGATAATGAGGAGGCTCCAATGCTTGCCTACCAGAGGTTGCCAACCACCTCATCAAGCTTGAGGCTGAAAACTCCCAGCTCCATAGTACTGTGCTTAGTCTACCCACCTTGGTGTTGGAAGTAAAGCAACTTTTACACATTTTTTCATCAGTCTTCAATGTAGGAATAACGGGTATCAAATCCGATATGGAATCAATTATTGTGAGTTTGGAAGGTCTCAACAACTACAAAAATGCACAAGCTGATATAGTGGCTAAACATTCAACCTTAATGTTAGAGACAGAGGAAAAACTTAAATCTTGGGCTTCCATTTGTGAAAACACAATCAATACTACACCTCTCCTAAGGATCGAAAAGCTGGTTTAGGGTAAGATGAATGATGAGTGGGTGAGACAGACGCGTGAGCTAAATTTACGTGTTTGTGGTCTCCCCCCCACCGTTGATCCCTCTTCTGTAGGAAATTCCTTCCTCAACAATCAACTCGATATTCACGATATTTCACTCGACAGATGTTGGACATGTCTCGACGAAGCTCTCTATATCAAGTTTCTCTCTTTACATGACAAGCTACGGGTTCTTAGAGCGAAAAGAAAAGTATTTTCTCTTCCGTCTAAGATTTATTTGGATGAGGATCTCACTAAAGCACAAGTGAGTGAATTGAAACATGCTAGGAACCATGTAATGGAGGCCAGATGCGGCGGTAAGTGGGCAGTCATTAGGAATATCAGAGCAGTGATATAGGATTCTCCACCTAGTTGGTGGGAATTAAGCTAGGCTGATAAGGCCGCTAATGCGAAATGATGACCATGCCAACATTTTGACAAGAGGGACTTCTGATTTGGTTATTCTGAATGAACTTCTTTGTTTTCTTGGATCTGAGCTTTTTACCTATTGGCCACATTACGGGGGCACTAGTGTAGTTGACTACGTTACCACTGATGCTTCTTTCATCTCTTCCATCCACAGCTTCACCATCGCTCATCTCCCACTTGCCGACCATACTCTTTTGTGCCTTGCGCTTCGCTTCTCCCCCCCTCTTGCTAGTCCCACCTTCCCTACATGGGGAAGGCTGCTCCACACCTTTACCCACACCCCACCCCCTGACTACTTTGGATCGCACCCCTAGCCATTTGCACTTCCGCTTTGTTGAGGGTGATGTGGACCTCTTCATTTTCCACCTTCATCGACTCCTCTCGCCTATGTGTTTCTGTGAGTGTAACCATGCTTTCTCCATGTTTGATCTCTTGATCACATCCATTTGGGAGTCGGCTTTCCTTTCCATCCCCCACTGCCCTATCCTTAGATCCAAGTGCCATAACACGTGCCCTATGAACCGTTGGTTTGATGCCGACTGTAAAGCCTTTCACCACTACTTGACTTTAACCTTTGAGACCTCCCCTTCAGCTATCGCTAGTTTTTGGCATTACTATCGTCAGTTTCTTCGTGCAAAGAAATGCACTTACATTGCTTCACAGTGCAGATCCTTATACAATATGCTTAGCCAGTACTCGAAGCTCTTTTGGTAGACCTTGTTCCCGCAATATCCACCTTTGCCTTCCTCCATCAACCTATTCTCCATCATCTCCCACACCAGGACCCTTTATGACATCTCAGGTCAACCGCCTCTACACCTCATCTCACCCCCTCATTGTCTTGTCTTTACCACTTCCATCATCCACAAGGCCGTCAGAACTATGAGATGCAGTAGAGCTACCGATGAGTATGGCTTCCAGGCCAAAGATAACTTTAGTGGCTAATATTCGCCAATTGGTTAATCTCACTCATTGGGGACCCCCAATTTGGTTATTTATTTTCACTTTTGGGGTGGCCATGTCGCCCGCACTTTACAAAAATTGTGTCCCATGCTTAGGTTGACCGCCAATAATAATACAAAAGTATTTATATTTTAGTGATGACTTCGCCAATGGAATCTAATTTTTTCGCATGGTAAATTAAATATTTTTGTTTACAATTTCCAAGGTTTGTCTTAATCGACGGCCATATTCTCCAATATTTGGTAAAAATTTAAGTTAGGTTATAGGTTGTTAATTAGTAGATTTGACATGTGTCTCTATTCTAGAGACTTTCACTGAATCTTTTTCTCTTTTCTCACTTTGGCCCAAAATAGATTTGATTGGAGACACGTCTTTATTTTGGGGACTTTCTTTAAAACTTGGTATTCTTTTAAAACTTTGGCCCAAAATAGGATATAGGCTGTTGATTTAGGATCATCCAACAATTATGAATCATACGGGTGTTTCCCTTAAGCCAGTATTCAATAATTTGGAAAGAATTTCTTGTTAGGATTAACCTTAGACATAAATAACAATTACATGCAAATATAACCAATATCAGAGATAATAGATTGCATAAAAGAGAACACAAGACACCAAAATTTAATGTGGTTCACCCATTCCCTGGGCTACATCCACCAACAAGAAGTCAAATATTATTATTATTCAATGATTACAATTCACAATCCCTTATAGCTCAATACCGCTACAAGAAATTACAATATCACCATTATGTTATGAAATCCCTAACTCTAAGCCTTTTTATATAAGTTTTTGCCACTTACAAAATTAGGCTAGAATAAGTCATCCAATAAGAAAAATAGCAACTGATGCATTTTACAATATAAGGACATTTTTGTGCTCTGGGAGTGTTGCCCCCCAAAACCCCCACGGGGGCATCACCCCTTGACCCCACCTTGTATTAAGACAAGGAGCACACCTAGGGCGTTGCCCCTTGACCCCGTCTTGGGGGTTTGCTTCCAAACCCTCGTAGAAATAATATGGGGAGAAAATCGCACCAAATAAACCTCTAAGTCTGATTAGGCTCCACATCACAACAATCTCCCACTTGGAGACTGATCAGACTCCACAACAATAACCTCTCACTTGGATATTGACCATAGCACTACTAAACTTGTAGCTCCTATTGGAATATCAAACCACTTTGGACTCTGTTATTCTTTTATTCTATTCAGTCTAGAAGACCAACCGAAGCTGAAGAGGAGTTCAACTTCTCCCTTGTTACTACCTTAGTAAACATATTTACTGGATTATCATCTGTATGTATCTTCTCCAACTTTAACTGTCCATCATCCAAAACTGACTGAATGAAATGGTACCACAATTGTATGTGTTTTGTCTTTGAATGCAGAGTTGAATTATTTGCAAGATGAATGCCACTTTGGCTATCTGTAAACAAATAATTATCCTTCTATGGATGTCTCAACTCTTCTATGAAGAATTGAAGCCATATCATCTCCTTGGCTACCTCTATAGCAACAACATACTTTGCCTCAGTAGTGAATAAAATATTAACCTTTTGCAATTAAGAAACCCAACTTACTGCCACCCCACCAACAGTAAATACATAACCTATAGTACTGCGCCTAGTATATCCCCTACCAAATCAGAGTCAACATAGCCCTATAAATCAGTAGTAGAGCCCCTAAAATGTAGACACTGACTAGATGTTCCTTTTAAATATTTGAGAATCTATTTAACTGCATTCCAATGCTCAATTCCTGAATGACTCATATGCGTGCTAACAACTCCCACTACATGTGCAATAGCTGACCTTGTACATACCATAACATACATCAAGCTTCCTACAGCTGAAGCATAGGGTACATTGGACATCTTATCCTCCTCTTCTTGTGTCTTTGGACACATCTCCTTAGTCAACATCAAATGACTAGGTAAAGGTGTACTGACAGCTTTAACATTCTCCATAGAGAAATGTTGCAACACCTTTACAATATAATCAGCCTGAGATAATGTCAATTTCCTGTTCTTCCTATCTCTGCAAATCTTCATACCAAGGATTTGTTTTGCTGCCTCCAAATCCTTCATAGTAAATACATGTGCTAACTGGTGTTTCAACCCCTTAATGTGACTCATGTTAGACCCAACTACAAGCATATCATCAACATATAAACATAAAATAATGTAGCTATCATCATCCAACCTCTTAAAATAAATACAATGATTTGAATGACACCTACTATATCCATGCTCATGCATAAAAATGTCAAAGTTCAGATACCATTGCCGAGGTGCTTACTTCAAGCTATATAAACTTTTCTTCAATTTGCACACTAAATTCTCTTTATCTTTGACCTCAAATCCCTATAGCTGTGCTATATATATCTCTTCATCTAAATCACCATAAAAGAAGACCGTTTTAACATCTAGCTACTCCAAATGCAAATCTTCAATAGCCATAATACTTAAAACAATATGAATAGAAGTCATTTTTACAACATGAGAGAATATCTCATCAAAATCAATGCCTTTTTTCTATGCAAATCTTTTAATCACTAGCGTGGCTTTAAATTGTTTCTTACCTCCATCATCCTCTTTCAAATTGTAAACCCATTTATTCTATAAAGTCCTTTTACCTACAAACAATGTGCATAAATCTTATGTCTTATTTTTCAGTAAAGCATTCATTTCTTCTTTCATTGTAGACTCCCACTGAATCTTTGTATCCACCTACACAACTTCATCATAACAGTCAGGTTCACCAACATTAGTAAGTAAATATAATACAAAGAAATCTTTCTGGAGGTCTATTTAGCCTTGTTGACCGTCTAACAATCGCTGGTGTGTGTGGTATTTTTTATTGTAGTTGTTGCAGATCATGAAGAATTGCTGGAACATCATCTTTTGGAGTATCATCCAAAACTACAGAATCATCTTCTTTCTTCTCATGTTGCTACAACATATCTTTGTACAACAATTTCTCATTGAATATGACATCCCTGCTTCTTACAATTTTACGATTTTCAAAATCTCAAAGTCTATGACCAAATTCATCAATGCCATATCAAACAAATACACATTTCTTTGACTTAGCTTCTAGCTTGGTTTTATTTTTAGAATCTATATGAGCAAATACTTCACAACTGAAGGTTTTGAGGAAAGAATAACTCACCTTCTTACCAGTCCATGCTTCCTCTGAATACCACAACTTGAAGGAGTAGAGAGACCTCTATTAATCAAATATACAATAGTATTAACAACCTTTGCACACATATTTGAGAGCAACTCAACATGCAACCTCATGCTCCTTGCATGCTCTATTATAATCCTGTTCATGCATTTAGCCACTCCATTTTCCTATGGAGTCCTTGGAATAGTTTTTTATCTACGAATACCATCAATGGAGCAATAACCTTCAAATTTATGACTATAATACTCACCACCATTATTAGATCTGAGACATTTTAATTTCTTACTAGTCTCATTTTCAACCAAGCATTTCCATTTCTTAAAAGTTTGAACTAAATTAGATTTTTTTTCTAAGGAAATAAACCCATACTTTTCTAGTTCCATCATTAATAAATGTGACATAATAATGAGAGCCACCGAGGGAAGATACCTGAGCTGGTCCCCATACGTCTGTATGCACAAGCTCTAATTTCTCCCTTTTATTTTTCTTCCTAGTCTTCACAAAACTCACTCTCTTTTGTTTTCCATACACACAACTTTCACAGAAATCCATATTAACACATTTCAGATCTGGTAAAACTTTCTTGAATAAAGTACTTTCATACCTTTCTCACTCATGTGCCCAAGTCTATTGTGCCACAACACTATATTAGAATCTACAACAACTATTTATTCTCCTTGCTCAACTGCAGCAACTGTTCCTAAACATTCATTTTTCTCTAAAACAATTAAAGTAGAAGGAACAATATGACCTATACAAAGATATAAGGTGTCTACTTTCACACCTTTTTTTACTACAAGGGAACCTTTTGAAACTTTCCAATTTTTATCATTAAAAGTAACTACACAACCTCATCATCGAGTTGTCTTACTAAAATTAAATTCCTACTCAGCCTTGGAACATGTCTTGCCTCATATAGCAGCCAATGATTCCCATTCTACAACTTAATCTTAACTTTTTTCTTTCTAACAATCTAATAGGGTTCATTATCCCTCAAATAAACAAGCCCAAAATCCCTTTGGACATAACCAATGAAATAACCTCGATGAGTTGTAGCATGAAATGAAGCACCAAAATCTAAAACTCATGAATCATCAATACTTTCTAAAGACAAAAGCAAATCATCCTCTTTGGATTTGTTACTTACCACATTTGCCTCTTTGTCTCCATCTTGATTTTCCCCTTCACTTTTCTTTCAAGTCCAACAATCTTTCTTCTTATGCCCTCATTTCCCATAGTGCTAGTAGTCATTTGGTCCTCTCAATTGAGACCTTTTTCCTTTTGACTTTCCTCTTGATTTTCCATGATTTCTAGAATTACTTCCTCTCACAATTGTCCCGCCTTAACTTTTTGTGTTCAAAGCACTTCCAGATGTAGATCCACCTGAGTTTTTCCTACGAGTTTGCTCACTCAGAATAATACCAATCACATCATCAAATTTTAGGGTATTAGATCTAAAAATAGAATTACTCACAACCATTACCAAACCATTCGAGCTTTTAGGCAAAGAACACAAAGTCAAAAGAGCCCTAATTTTTTCATCAAAATTAATACTCATAGAAGATAGCTGGCTAGTAACAATATTAAACTCATTTACCACCTTCTTTCATCTTCATATTAAGTAAATTCTTCATGAGAAATACTTTGTTTGAAGTGGAGGGCTTTTCATATAGTTCCACTAGGACTTGCATCAACTCTTTCGTCATCTTTGCTTTTGTAAAGTTAAATGTCATCGATGGTGCCAAGCATAGTCGAATGCTTCCAAGTGCCTTCCCATCTAAAATCTCTCAGTCCTCATCTGACATAGTTCCTTGTTTCTTGAATTTTCCTTCCAACGACTTCCATAAATCCTACTAATAAAGATAGTCTTCCATTTGCATCTTCTATAACTAAAAGTTCTACCCATTAAACTTCTCCACCTTTAGCTTACCCTCGTTTGCCATTACTCCCACTCAACCGTGAGTCCTTCCTATAGAGGATTGCCAAAAAAAAATGGCGACAATTTGGCTAAAAAAAATGATGACTATTTGGCTTTGATACCAATCGCTAGGATTGACCTCAGACAGAAATAATAGTTACATGCACATATAATCAATATTAGAGAATAATAGATCACATAAAATAGAACACAAGACACCAAGATTTAATGTAGTTCACTCAATCTCTAGGCTACGTCCACCAACAACAAGTCCAATATTATTATTATCCAGTGATTACAATTCACAATCCCTTATAACTCAATATCCCTGCAAGAAGCTCAAATATCACCATTACGTTATGAAATCCCTAACCCTAAGCCTTTTTATACAAGTTTTTTTCACTTACAAAATTAGGACTAGAGTAATTCGTCCAATAAGAAAAATAGAAGCCAATGCCTTTTACAATATAAGGACATTTTTGGCTTTGGGGGCCATACTGTCGAAAACTCCCATGGGGGCATTGCCCCCTCGACCCCACCCTGTATTGTAGCAAGGAGCGAACCTGGTGTGCTAACCCTTGACCCTCTCTTGCCCCGTAGAAATAATATGGAGAGAAAACTGCATCGAATAAACCTCCAAGTCTAATTAAGCTCCACATCACAATAATCACCCATTGAGATTGATCAGACTCCATGACAATAACAATTTTAATGATAAAAGTGGGTCAAATTTAACCTTCAAGATTTATAATTAATTTTTCCCAATATATAATAATAATAATAATAATAAAATAATGGTTTTTATGTGTGTGTACTTCTATCAATGATTTTGTTGAATAATTTAAGATTTGCTAAGATTTTATAAAATTTTCATACAAGTGAAAAAAATTGCCAATAAAATTTAAAAGAATTCTACTTTAAAGAAAACATTTTCCAAGACAAATTAATCTTTTCCCCCTCAACTGATGTATGATTCACCAAAATTTAATACTTTTTTTCAAAGGGGGTTTCTTAAATTTATCCCTGTTCCAGGCAGAACTACTCAAGCTCGGTAGCCCAGTGATTAGCTTCTACCTCACCACACTCTTTAATCGAGTGGTTTGTATCGACTTTCTAGAGGCTTGGTTGAGGCACGTGATCCATCCGATTCATAAGATGGGGTTGATTTCTGACCCCAACAGTTACAAGACCATCATGATTAGGCATATCTTTGCCAAAATTTATGCCACAACACTGGATACTATTCTTTCGAGAGAACTGCAAGGCTAAAAGGTCAAGCTGGTTTTAGAGTCATTGAGGAGGCTCATCATCACTCTATGAAAATATACTATTGTTTTTTGGACTTTAACAAGGCGTTTGATTCTGTACCTAGAGTTGCCCCTTTTTAGAGGCTCAAAGATATTGGGATATCAGAAATTCTTTTGACAACCATTATGAGGCTCTATGAGCAGGTCAAGGGTACATTTAGGACTCCAACAGGGCTCTCTTATCCTATTCAGAGCACTATTGGGGTGACGCAGGGGTGTCCCCTCTCCCCCACTCTTTTTGGCATCTACATTGACAAGCTTGAGGGATTTATTAGAGACCCATCCCTTCCAGGTGATGGCTATTACTTACATCAGGATTTAGTCTCCATCATTCTTTTTGCAAATGATGCAATTCTTCTTGCCTCCTCACCCGAGAGCCTCTAGAGAACTCTTGACAACTTAGCCTCCTTTTGTGACTCAAGACAACTTGCGGTTAACTTGGGGAAGACTTGAGTCATGGTCTTCAATTTCTTGAAGACCTCACACTTGCATTTCTACTTCCAGGGTTAGGAGATTGAGATTGCCTCCTCATATACACTTACCTTGGGGTCAAGTTCTTTGGTCCTCGTTTTAGTTTGAGACCCGCCATTTAGCCTAGGATCAATAAAGGGATGGGTTCCCTTGCCATGATTGAGAGACAATGCTTTAAACACCATTTCCAAGACACCTCATCCAAGCTGTTCCTCCTGGACTCTCTGGTTAGACCTACTGTTCTATATGGTTTGGTCATTTGGGGACCATCGTTGCTTGATTCGGATTGGGCCTCCATTGACCATTGAGCATATTCAGACTCTCTTCCTTTGGCAGATTAGTAGATCTCATCGCTCCATCTCCCATAGTATCATTCTGGCTGAGTTTGGAGCTCATCCCTTTAAGTTGGGGGCTATTTTTGACCTGATATGGTTTCTCCATCATCTTTGCTTCTTTATAGACTCCACTGATGGTTGGGATAGATAATCTTACCTTGCATATTGCTCCTTAGTTATGCTTTCCAGATCTGACACCTCTGTGAGAGTTCGTTGTTGGTATCCCCAGGCCATATCCCTTTTGAGCTCCATTGGGGTAGACATTGATTGTTTGCCCCCCCTTTTGGTTCTCATTAGATGCTCCTACTCATCTTCTCCCTTCTAGACATGAGTTGAACAAGTACATCAGACTTGACATCTATAGACAGTATCTTGTTATGGCTTGGACAAACCCACCTGGGGTGTTAAGTCCAAGGATGGCTTTCTATGCTGAGCACTTTTTGGACTTGCAAGGTGAGATTATTGCTTGACTCATATATTTATCTCAGAGTTGGTGTCACGCTCTTTTGTTCACGTTAGGATCTTTCAGGGTTGGTTCGCACCATCTACGGGCGTAGACATACCACCACATTGATAGAGTGGATCGTATTTGCAAGCTATGCACAATGTCCATGACTGAGATTGAGCTACACTTTACTTTTCATTGTCCTATTTATTATGAGACCAAAGGAAGATTTTATTGTTTATTCAAAGAGTGCAACTCATTGACCTCCTCCTTCAGCTATGCAGATAAGAGATGTTTGGTGCTTTATCTTTGAGAGGTGATGTGGCTTCGTGATCATACCCAACAACTTCTATTCCCCCAAAAGCAGGTTGTTGAGTATCTCATTACAAACTTCTTCTCACCCCTGCCCTCTGGGCGAGGTGTGAAGCGACTCTCAGATACCACTATTCACTCCAAACACGTGGGACCCTGCAAGACTTATCCTTCATCTTCATCTTCATTAGCGTTAGCCTGCCAGCAGATCCCAAAGATGACTACATGCTCTCCCTCATCTGGGACCATATCGTTCAGTGATGGACTTCTTCCAACCTAGGAAGAATCCTTAGTTTGTATCTTGTATCTTGTTTCTTTTCACTTCTATTTTCTTTCTTGACCACTATTTGGTGGTCTGTTGGTTCTTTAGTTCTTGTTCTATAAGTTTCTGGCCACATAAACCCTTGTTGGTCTCTCGTTGGACATTAATAAATTTATCTTATCTTATCTTATCTAAATAGAAATTGCGATAGATTCCAATGCTTCTGAATGAATCTTGAACCATTTGTAATCAATGCCTTATTTTGAAGGCTTGAGTAGCATACACATCAAGCTCCCAACATCCATCTTTAATGACTAGGCATCCAAAATTATATTGATCTAATTCCATATCAAATCAAAGAAAATAAGAACAAAACAATAAATGATCTAATGTTTCTTTCACTTTTCTCTTTATTACTTCTAACTTTGTTTTGATTTAATCAAGGAGTCGTTAAAAAAATACTACTTATTCTTTTTTACATTCAATCTTCTCAAATTAGCTTTTGTTAATTACTAAATTTATATTCACGTTTGATGGCCATATATATATATTTGATGAATAGTCCCTTCCTTATGTTAAAAAATTACAATAAAGTTACATATTCACAAAAAAAGGGGTTGGGGGAAATAGGATAATCCCACGAGTTCATATGACCAAAGGCTGGATAACAACTATTCATAAAAAAAAAACTTCAGAAAACATAAAAAATTCTGAAGATGCCAGCATAGCACCAATCAAAGGAGGAGGATCCTTATCATCCCACCTGAGGGTGGGGTGAGTAGATGGCTCAAGGGGAGCCCATCTGTCATCAATAGTAGTAGCATTATCTTCATCTTTCTCTCACTCAGGCCTGGGATGATAAATGACTAAGTCTAGTTAGGGAAACACCCACTTGGGGTCTGAGTGCACAAAGGGCCAACCACTAGTAGGAACAACAAGAGGAGCCATTGGGGGCCACCCTGAGCTAGGCCTCTGAGGAGGTGAGGCAGAGTGGTGTCGACCACTAGATCCTCTAGAAGAGTGACACTGACCAAAAGCACCACTATTGAGAGCAAGGTGTGTGTGAGTGACGATCATAACTGCTACATCCTCGATGGTGACCACGAGGAGGAGTATGATCGTTGGAGGCCAAATCTGACAGAACACAAGCTACTATATAGGGGGAATTTCCCCAATAAGCCAAAAGCTCCTGTAAGTGAGCCACCCCCAAAGCCACTTTATATATTTGTACTTGAATCTACAACATGATGTTGTTATAAATAGATGCTTTAGCGTACATAGAAACATTAATTTCAAGTGTGTTGTTAACATAAATAATTGTATTGTGATCTTTCCAAATGGTAAATAAGATCTCCAATCTGAAAGCATGCCATATCTGGGAGTACATGAAGGGTATCTGAGTATTGTCACCTAGAAAAACCATATGCCAAGAGCAAGGTTCTAAATGGAAGGGGTGAAAGAGATCATGGATCCATCGCCAATAACACTGAGCCCATCTACAAAACCAAAAAATGTGCAAAAAAGTCTCTAGTTGACCACATAAAGGGCAACAGGGGTCAAGAACACCTGGGTACCGTAGCTGGGGGCCCAAAGGCAAGCCCTAGAAAAGAATACACTAGGCGAAATGCACAATTTTAGGCTCAATGATGGCTTGCCACATAGTGGAGAACCTATGACTCCAAGTACGGTGAGAAGATTGCAAATGCCATCATTGGTTGAGAACTTAAACCATGGGTAGGTGAGGAACTAGCCATCAGAAGCCTAGCTTAGGCTTGTAGCTAGTTACTAGGGTGTCTGGATAGCACTTCCAGTCTTTCCACCAAGGGCGAGAGGACTGAATGCCCACTTTATGTAACAAATGTGGAGGCACCACAAAAAATAGTAGATCAAAAGTTTGTTGATTTGGATGAGTGAGCCAGAATTGCACTTTCATATCCTCCCACGACCATAAGCTCATAATAACTATGGAGAAAAGATCTTTAGGGGTCCTTATGCCATGTTTAAAAAAATGCAAATCACTAGCCCCATGCACCTTAGCCAGGGGAACACCTTGGATAGAAAATAATGGTGACCACCAAAGATTGTGTTGGTTCATGGAGAGCCCATCTCTAAACCCATTGCCAACCCAGTGAAGCCAGGGCTTAACTACTTCCCAGGCTTTCCAAATACTCTTGGCAACAAAAGTGCCTTGAATCTAGATAGGTTTAGTGGTGACAAGAAGGGTCTGAAAACCAATCCCCTTCTAGGTTAGCCAGTGAACTAGAAAGACTAAAGAAATGCAATGTCTTAACAAAATCTTCTAGGCTTCATTGCCAGAAAGAGCTCAAATCACCCATTTTGTACATAAAGCAGTACCTTGCTTCTGGGTGGACAAGAAGTCTAGGCCACCAAACTCTTTGGGAAGACAATAGAAATCCCAAGCAACTCTATAAAAACCCTTGTGAGAAGCATCTAACACTTAGAGGAAATCACGTAATAGGCGGTCAAGTTTGAGATAAGAGGCCTTTGAAGGAGCCCAAAAGGAGGAATAGTACACATGGGTGGTGGCCAACACTTTGGAACATATCTAGAATTTTCCCACAAGGGAGATAGGTTTGGTGATCCAATACTCCAGCTTCTTCCCTATTTTGGCAAGAACTACATTCCAGAGCTTGATGACTGAGGCTTGGAAGGCAAAAGGGATACCAAGAAAATGAAAGACTTCCCCATGCTAAACCCATTTCTATTGATATTTCCCAAGCCATGCAGAACGGGGAAGGGAAGACTGCCTATAGAAAAGGGTTTTATGCCACTGAATAGCAGACCCAAAAGCAAGACAAATGTGTTGAGACATTGCAAAGCGGAGGTAACATTCTCTTCATCCTTAATGAGAGTAAGGAAGGAGTCATCTCAAAATAGCCATTCACAAGCTAATCAGGGGAATATGGTAGGGAAATATCACAGACCCTCCCTTGTGAGATGACATTTGTTAGAAAATACCCAAAACCTTTGGCTACCAACACATATAAAGAGGGTGCCATTGGGCAGCCTTGTCGAATTGAACGATAAATTCCAAAGGCTTGAGACTGGTGACCATTAATGGAGATGCAAGTAGAGGCATTCACAAAAAAAATTTGGACTGATTGTAGAAAAGTAGGGCCAAACCCAAGTGCTTGAAGCATTGCAAGGATGAAAGGCCATTCAATCTAGTCATAAGCTTTGGCAAAATTAATCTTGAGAAAGATGACCTATTGCTTGGAATGTTGAGCCCATTCCATCCCTTCCCACACAACAATTATATTGTCCAAGATATAATAAGATTTGATAAAACCTGTCTCTTCAAGGAAAATGATCCGAGGAAGAAGATGATGGATTTTAAGAGAGAGCCTTGGCAATGATCTTGTAGGAGACATTCAACAAAGTGATGGGCCTCTAATTGCATATATCTTCAGGATCACCCACCTTAGGTATGAATTTTATATTCCTATTGTTAATAATATTGTGTAGGGAATAGGAATTGTAGGCCTTAATGTAAACCTTATGCAGGTCTAGTCCAATCTCATCCCAAAAGGTTTTGTAAAATTCACAAGGGAATCCATCACAACCAGGGGCCTTATCATCTGCCATGGAGAAGACAGGTTCCTTGAGGTTTGCTGAAGTGGGCTTCTTCTTGCAGATGCATATTGTTCTAGAGCGAGTCTTTTAGGAGTGACATCCAAACAAGCCTGCAAGGCTTGATTCCTAGCTTTTGAGGGATCCTACGCTATGAAAAATTTTTCATAGTGGAAAAAAAAAGCTTGGAGAATGTTAGGAAGCTCATAGAAGGAGTGTTGACCCTCTTGAAGGCGTTTGATCCCAACCACAAAATGGCAAGCCCTCAACACATTGAAAAATTCCACGGAAGCTTGATCACCAACCTCCAGCCAGTGAAAGTGGGCCTTGAGTTGAGCTCCCCAGGTAGTATAATTGTTTGCAACTTGCTTTTGGTGACAAAGGTTGGCAAGCTGAACTTGGAGATCCATGTCAAACAGATTCATGGCCAGAGCTTTAGTGGCTGTACAAAGATCTTTGGTAGTGGCCTCATAGGATCTCTTGTGGTAAGTGGCCAGTTGCCTCCCATAAATGCAAAGAAACCTTGTAGTATGGGTGATGAAATCATTCCACCACTAAATCCACCCAAAGGAAGAGTGGGGCCTAGGTTCAAGGTTCCAAGTTTGTAAAATATGAGCAGCAGTGAGCAAATGAGATAACACTGAAGTATTAAGGTAAAACTAAGTTTTACAATTACGAGGAGGGGCAAAATGCTAGGTAATGGAGAAGTGGATGGGAAAATGAGCAACAGTGGACAGATGAGATAACACTGAAGTATAAATGTAAAACTAAATTTTACAATTACAAGGAGGGGTAGAATGCTAGGTAATGAAGAAGTGGATGGGAAAATCGTCACAAAAAGTCATGTCACAGAGTGGAGTGACAAGTAGTAGACTCATGTGAGAAAAGGGAAAAAAGGACTGAGCAGAAATCATAGCACGGTCCAACCTTGTAAGGACCCTATCAACTCCCTCTTTAAAGTTGGACCATGTGTACTAGACGCTATCAATCCGATGGTGATGAAAATTGGGATCAAAAGGACCCAACTTGTCTAGCATGTAAAACTAGGCTTCTCGCTCTCTAGTTGACCATTGAAAATGTAGAAGGCCCATTTTATCAATAACTAGCTCAACCATATTGAAATATCCAAAGAATATTTAGGTGGTAGGCAACAAAGAATCAGCTAGCCACCTCCACAAGTGTGAGTGCTCAACTACATCATTAGGGGTATAGACATTGACAATGCCAAAAGAATGATTTTGAAAAGACAACAAAATCCAAACAACTCTCTTTATGGGGTCAAAACCATGGGAAATAACAAAAGGGAAAAGTCGAGGGGAGAGGAGAGTGACTACACCACCTTGACTAGCTTCATGCTGAGAAGCAAAGCTAAAACCATCTGACCATATCACATGACAACCTGAGTTGAGAAGAAATCCAAAGACTTTGACTTCTTGCAGGCACAAAACATCAATATCGCCAAGCCTATGCTTGCTATCACGAACAAAGTCTGTTAGCCCCTGCACATTCTAGGAGAGAAAATTCATTATAAACTAGCTTGCATATTCTCCTCATCCCCAAGCGAGGAAATGTTGTTATGCAAGAAAGTGGAGGATTCAAATGAGGGGTCATCCAAAGTGATGGCTCTTCATTTATTCCCAATGATAGAAACTACATTCCAACCTTCAGGGCTGCGAGAGTGATGGAGAGATAGAGAGGAAATCATAGAAGCTGCTTGAGGTGCACAAACCCAAGAAGCTTAGACCTCTGTCTGTTCTGTCAGGCACCACGGGAACAAGAGGAGTTGCACTAGAGTTGGGATGGTTGGGTTCTTGAGAAGCAAGGCTTGGCCTAGCAGTGCCCTTGCCTTTCTTGACAACTATTGTCCATTCATCTTTTTTAATAGCCGGAGCCAGCTTGGGTTCCTACATCGAAGAGTGATTGTGCTTAAGAAGAGGACAATCCTTTATCTTGTGACTAGTATATTGACAACAAAAGCAAGTATTTGGGAGATTTAGGTAAAGCACCTTTTGGGTAAAGCTGGTAGTACCAATCTAAATTTTCATAGATTCCTTAAGGTCCCTAGAGAGGTAGATCTCAACACAGACCCTCCGTTGAGGGCGGGCATTGAAAAATTTGTCTAGTTCCACACAAATCACTTTGCCCATAGCCTGGCAAATTTCTAGGAGGAAAGACTAGCAAGGGATGGGCAGCCCAAGGAACTCTACCCAAACTAGAACCCTAAGTTTGCGGTCATTTGAGATGCAAAAGTCTCAAGACCATCTCTGAAAAACAAGTAGAGACGAGTGAACAGTCCATGACCCATGGTTGAAAATGCTCTCAGCCTGGGAGGGGTTACCAAAATGAAACAAAAAAAGCCCTTAGTGAGGCTCTAAATCCCTTCAAGGAAAATTCCCTAGGGGGTCCAGGCCTTGGTTACCCATTCATGCAACGTGCTTTCAGATGGAGTGCGTTCCACAAAATACCCAATAAGGGTTTGGGTTTCTAGCCATTGACAAGTAGATTCAAAAATAGAAATATCCAAGACTAGGTCAGGAGAGGAATTACCTCATGAAATACCTTAGGCACAAATTTGTGCAGGCATTTTCTCAGTGGGGCCATTTTTGCATGCAACAACTCCAACACCAACAACAACTGTTGAGCTGGAGAGGGATGAGGCCATTATATCCTAAAGTAAATTCCTGCACTAAATAAAAAATGACAAACAATGAGGCAATAATCACTCAGACGTAAACTGTACAAATCCTAGTAGAGCACATTTCGCAGACCATGTACCGTGTCCATTTAGAATTTTACATCATAGTGCATATTTAGTTTTCATATTTATATTTAATTTTGTTGGTAAATAGATTGTTCTTTTGAATTAACTCTTAAATGCCCAAACTTATGAACAAAATCTAGTTACAATAGTTGAAAAGTTATTTTGCAATGACTACTTTCCCTCTAAATTCTGAGGTACAACTCCCTATTGCATAGTGATTTGCAATGAATTATGTTTGCTTGTAAATCTAAATGGGGTATGATCTTAACCTAAGAACAGGAGAGGTAAACTAAGCTAGGCTTAGACAGGGGCTAGCTTAGGCAAGAGTAGGTACTTTAAGATTAGTTAAGTCTATGAATTCACACATCTTATGAATCCACAAGGCTTAATGATTCAATAATGTATGTTCACTGAAGCTAAACTGATATCAATAGGAAAATAACTATAGAAATGGAAAGACTAACTTGAAAGAAAACACAAAAGATATTTCTCTTGAACCTATGATAACAATATTATTATCTTCAGTTTGCTACTCAGAAACAGGGGAGTGAAACTCTGTTCATTCCTTGATTAAATTTAGACTAAAGAGAAAATGTGAAAATAACATAAAATAGAATGGAATAGGAAAAAATTAACACAAAATACTATTCAATTGTCTCTGCAACATCAAGTATTTCACACTAAAAATTAGCCGACCTTTTATTAATATTTCAATCTAGCACATATAAGATTCCAAGATGATTGTTACAAAAGGAACTTAAGTTAGTTCATCTCCTTAGAAATGACAAATGGAAAGGAGCCAATTTTTCCATTGCAATCATTACATCAAACAAAATAAAAATGAAAAGGGCAGAATATAAATCACTTCACCTTCTTTCTCTTTTTTGACTTTTCCTTATAGGTCTTGGCGGTGACAATGATTGGAATCAATTCCTCATGCCTATGAACATGTGCATTAGTGTATCTTAAGAGCAATTTAGAATGCTCCCTGGCTAAATCTTTGACAATATTTAACCAATCTTGTATCTCCTCCATGGCCACATGTACACACCTGCCAAGAAGCTTGGAAACTCCATTTTGATGGCTAGAAGATATTCCCTTCAAACTATCTATGTAATTGGAGAAGTTTGTTTCCATGAAGACCACTTCAATGATTCCCTTTCCTTGTCCACTAGTCTAGGAATCCATATGTAGACCTCTTAGGAGTTCATGTTCTCTATCTTGATCCTTTTTCACTTTAGCTTTATTTTCCTTAAGTCCCTCTGCTGCCATGATCATTTTGGACTTGAATTGCATGCTCTGGAACCACTCAACTAAAGGTTCATCTCCTTTAGGAAAGATCTTTGCTTCCACAACCTCCTTAACTTTCATATGGATAATAATTTTTAGTAAAGAGACACAATCTCCACTCTTAACTTTCTCTACTACCAAGGTAGATCTATTTGCTGAAATGTTATCCTTCTCTATTTCGAGCCTTAGTATTGCATTGCCAATATGTTCTATAAGGGCGAGTCCCTCTAACTTGATTTTCATGATCCAATCTCTACCAATTTTCCTAAAATATTTATCTTCTTGGACTTGAGAGATGAGTGCTTGGACATTGGTAGCACTAGGGTCACTAGCGATTGACATTCTAGAGATGCTTGCCAAAGGGGTGTCCAGCTACCTGATGAAGCCATTAAGTTCATGAATTTTTGCCTTCATTCTGACTTTTGATAACTTAAGACTTTCAAGCTGTCCCTCTATCACCTCATTTTTTGACTTCCATAAGCCAACCTTGGTGTCATGTCTAACCTCACAGAGATCTACAGAGTGTAGGGTAAAATCATCTACAGACATATCTTCGATTCTTCCTTCTTTAGTGGGCTTTGCAATTTCCATTGTCAAGTGCCATGTTTCAGGATCTTGTCTATGAATGGACAAGGTCTTCTGCTTTTCAAATTTTCTTAGTGCTGATCCAAATTGGATAGCTAGAGATATGGTATCTTTTTTAGGAGATCTTTCATCTCTCCTCTTTCTATTTCTATCCAATGTGTCCTCAAGCCATGAATCTGTATCGATCACCTTCAAAGTAGTCCCAAGAGCATCTATACTAAACATCTTTCTCTTGACTAGGGTGAGTGTTTTAGTGGTCAAAGAGAAAGGATTCTTCGGGGCCTATGAGATGAGCTTTGAAGAATCTGGGCCCTTTTCTACTTTTGAAGTCTTCTTTATTGCCTCATCAAATTCAGTCAACTCACTTTCACTGCTCCCACCATCTCCAAGATCTACTACTTGCACTTGGGGACTACTTAGAAGGAGTAGTGCAACACTTACAAATGGGATTGAATTGCTATGAGGCAATAGGGCAAGAGTGACTGTATCATCTTTTAATTCCTTCACCTTCTTCTTCTTAGCCTTCGATGGAGTTTCGATCATTGGAATGGAGTTTTCTTGACAAGTCTTAGCTAAGGGAATGCTTTTGTTGGGAGGTTGATCAACTCCATATGATGGTTGTGCTAGCCCTTGGGTAATGGCCAAGGTTTCACCTTATGTGCCACCTTGGGAGGAGGAAGCTACTGCAACTATTAGGGAAGCTTGAGCAGTTGTGCTTTTGATCAGACTTCTTCTAGCTATGGTCCATTTGATCCATTTTCCAGTCCTTTTGTAGATTCAAGCCATCATTATATCTAGCTCTTCCCCAGAATCCTCATAACATTCTGATCTTATTGGAGTGCCTCTTAGCTTGGTTAGGTAAGTATTTCTATACATGTTCTAGCCATCATCTTCTAATCCTAGATCAATATTGACTGTACATTTTCACCTAATCAACTGATAGTCTTGCGAAGGCATGATCCCAATTCTCAAACTTGTTCTTACAGTCGGCCCAATAATCCTCAATGGTGGTAATATGCTTTATTACACTTCCAATTTGTAAAACATCCCTTATGTACCCATTTGGGTCGAACATGGGCCTTAGGACTTCATACATGTCCAATTTATACTTCATTTCAAACACCCTCAACATGTTCTTCGTATCAAAATGAGTGTTACAACTAAAAGCAACCACCTTCATGGGGAATTTGTTCCCTTTCTTCTTCAGGCTCCCACTCAATAATTTCACTTGAATAGCTTGTTGCACACTCTCGATCAGTACGATCATATCACTAGGATATCTTGGTATGATCATAACACAATATGAAGAAAATGATGAGAATTGGATGAAATAACTTTGAAATTGGCCGATGGCTACCATGGCTTCAAGAATGAATCTCTTTTCTGGACATCCCTATAGCTCCCTACAAATCCTCATAGTGAATGCATCATTAAATTTTACATATTTTGAATAGCTATTTTCAAACTATAAGCATGGGTAAAACTCATAAGATTTCACATCATCAGGAAAATTTTCCACTCTTGGGAGGCCTGGCCATAGTTGTAAGGAAGCTAACATATAGATGAGGAAATAGGACATATAAAATATATTATAAAACTTTGTGGCACGGATTGCATTAGATAGAATTTTTCTTACCTCATGAGCCCAATCAATATATTGGGTGTCAGAGAAGATGACTTTCACTAAAAAGAAATATTGTTCAACAAAATTCAAAGCTTCTACCTCACCTTTCAATCAATGCAGAAGGACCAAGATATAAATAATCTCTACTTTGAGGTTGGTTCCAAACAGGGTCTTAGGAACCTTACTCTTGGCACTCTATGGGTTTCTAGAACCATGTCTACATGATTTCTTTCCTCTAGATCATCTTCTTTGAAGAGAACTTGGAAATGGCTCCTCTGAAGGTCAAGTTTGAGAATTCCTCTTAATGATCAAATTTTCCTCATAACTCATTACCTTAAAGTATAACTTATGCACATTGAGTTATGACAGTGTACCATTCAAGAATAACCACAACTTGATAAGAGTGTAAACTTTATCAAATTAAACATCAAGTCACTTGACTAAATTGTAAACATAAACGTATCCTTAAAAAAAAAAAAAAATTTAGTTGTGTTTTTTCCTTGTAAAATTTTGGGCATGACATTTTTGTATCAAAGCCCCAGTTTTGACACTAGGAGCCTAACCCATTACATCTAACCTATGAACTACAACTTTGTGTAGGATGCCTATAGTCACTTGCAATGGTAGTCGGAGGGCCAGAGGTCCTAGAGCAAATTGAGTAGGCCGAGAGGAGTCAAGGCAAGGTGTGGGAGGACCCCCATTGGGTCAACCTCTGAATTTTGATTAGATGTTGAATGTCATTAATAATCTGATTGGGGTGGTACAACAGAGGTTACCACACATTGTTTCATAGTCAGGACAATAGGGTACAGAGGGTCAAGGGGTTGATATCAGAGAGAGAAGTAGGAGTCCCCCACCCAAACTTGTAGAGGATCAGGGGGAAGCATCAATACACTAGTTAGAGCCAACCCCTACATTAGAGTGAGCACCAGTGAGAGCACCTAGAGATATTGGGAATGAGATTAGGGAGTTACTATGGCTCCAACCATCCATATTATCGGTACCATAGATGAGACAAGTGCAAAGGCATGGCTATACAGTTTACAGAGGTGCTTTGGATTGCATACCTATGGGAGCAATCTAAAGGCACAATTGGCCATACACCTATTATGAGAGGATGCCTCCAACTAGTGGAAGCAGGAGGAGACTATAGGGGGAGTAGACATAGAGACACTCACATGGGAGTCATTTGTAGACTAATTCAGAGACAGATACTTGTCAGAGCATTTTAGACAGAGGCAACTTGAGGAGTTCCATGATCTTTAGTAGAGGGGACTCACAATGGCCTAGTATGAGAGTAGGTTCTTGGAGCTACTCCCTTATGTGGAGTACATGAGAGATGAGAAGTTACACATCCATCAGTTCATTAAGAGCCTTAAATTATATCTCCAGGGATCAGTGCAGCTGACATTTCCTACCACTTTTAGAGAGATAGTTGAGATGACATTGGTTGCCAAAGAAATTTGTGCTAGATAGGAATTTTGAGATAGATCCCACAACTAAAACCCCTCCTAGCAGCTAGCATAGTAGAAACCCTCTTGGACGGGTAATCAAAGCCACTTGATAGGTTCCTCAATGGCCCCATAGGCACAATAGAGAGGCCAACATGACACTAGACAAAGGTCTTCTTAGGGTTATCAGGGCTCTACACCCAAATAGTGGAAGTCATAGGGCCCTAGGAGAGATTAGAGGCCACAGACCTTGTATACACAACTAGCTGAGACTCCTTAGTCCTCTAGGGGAGGCTTTAGTGAATCTAGCAGGATCAAAGGTTAGTAGTAGTCCAGGCCACAAGGAGTTCAAATTCAGTCTTGTGGTCCATGTTATGCTTGTAGTGGTATGGGTCATATTGCGAGAGAGTGTCCACAGGGTCCCACAATAGGAAATCAATGAGGAGCCACCTCAGAGCCTACAATAGGTGATATGGGTAGATCCCATAGGGTGTTTATAGTTGTTGATAACCACCAGGCTATGCATCAAGCCATAGTGATTGAGGCTATAGTTATAATTCGAGGATATGAGATTACTATACTATTTGACTCTGGAGCTACAGACTCCTTTATATCCCCTTTTATAGTGGAGCGATGTAGGCTAGTAGCAACTAGACAAGATGTTGACTAAGAGGTTGAGTAAACTTCAGGGGCTAGGGTGTTAGTTGATTCCTTGGTTCATACATGTCTGATTTAGATTGGAGACATGTTCACCACATTAGACTTCCATATTAATCCTTTGGGTTCCTATGATGTAGTCCTTGGCATGGATTGGCTTTGCACCCATAGTGCCAAGATGGATTGCAAACTGAAGAGGTTTGAGTGCATAGATGATCATGGTACACCAAGGGTGATTTTAGGAGTTCAGAGGCTAGTATCCCTTTGTATGATTTTTGCTATGCAGCTTAAGTAGTGCATGTTGAAGGGATGTCAATTTTTTGCCATCACCATCAATGATAGAGAGGAGGAAGTAGGGGAGGAACTTTCCCTTGATGACTATCCGATATTACAAGATTTTGTGAATGTGTTCCCATCAGAGCTTCCTAGTATGCCACCACTAAGGACAATTGATTTCCATATTGATCTTGTGCCTGGAGCCGAACTTGTATCTAGAGAACCCTATAGGATGACCATCCATGAGCTCAATGAGCTTAAGATTTAGCTAGAGAACTTGAGGAGAAGGGATATATCTAACCTAGCATATCACCTTGAGGAGTACCAATGATCTTTGTTAAGAAGAAGGATGGATCACTTAGATTATGTGTTGACTACTGATAGTTGAATAAGGTTACTGTTAGGAATTGATACCCGCTACCTAGGATTGATGACCTATTTGATCAGTTACAAGGTTCTTGAGTATTCTCCAAAATATATTTGAAGTTAGGGTACCATCAGTTGTGCATCGTGGAAAGTGACATCCACAAGACTATGTTTTGTACAAGATATGGTCACTACGATTTCACTGTGGTACCTTTTGGTCTCACAAATGCCCCAGTTGTATTTATGAGCCTCATGAATGAGGTGTTTCACACATTTCTAGATGAGTTTGTAGTATTTTTCCTAGATGATATATTGGTCTATTCTTGTGGTGAGAAGGAACACAAAGAGCACCTATGGAAGGTATTGCAATAGTTAAGGGAGAATCAACTTTATGGAAGCTTGTTGAAATGCACCATTTTTAGAGAGGAAGTACATTATTTAGGTCATGTGATATCAGGAGATGGGATCTTAGTGGACCCATCCAAGATCTGAGCCATCATGGATTGGCTAGCACCTACTAGTATCATAGAGGTGAGAAGTTTTATGGGATTAGCAGGATACTATAGGTAGTTTGTGGTAGGTTTCTCTAGGGTAGCTCACCCTATTACCTCTTTTCAAAAAAAGGGACAAAAGTTTGAATGGACAAAAAAGTGTGAGGAGGCCTTTCAAAAGTTCAAGAGGGCACTCACTAGTGCACCCATTTTAGTAGTACCTGACCCCTCATTGGACTTTGTAGTATGTACAAATGCTTCTTTGTATGGAATTGGAGCTATTCTTATGCAAGAGGGTTGAGCCATAGCTTATGAGTCTAGGAAACTCAAGGCTCATGAGGTCAATTACCCTACTCATGATCTTAAGTTCATGGCAGTGGTCCATGCATTGGCACGATAACATCATTTCCTTCTAGGGTGACAATTTGAACTTCATTCAGATCACCACAACTTGCAGTATATTTTCACATAGCCAAATCTTAATGCTAGGCAATGGAGATGGACGGAGTTCCAATGTGAGTATGATTTTGATGCCCATTACATTAAGGGTAAGGAGAATATAGTGGCAGATGCCTTGAGTAGATGATGTCATGAGCTCACTTCCATGGTTATAGACATAGATTTTAAGGAGCATATCATGCACCACCTACCAGAGGATGAATTCTACGTAGAATTTTTCTAGAGAACCCACTCTCAGAGACCTCTTGAGGGTAAATTTTCCAATTATTCGTTAGATTCTAAATGATTATTATGACATAAAGGGCACATCTATGTACCCTCCACAAGAGACTTGCGTGAGTTTATTATTTTGGATCCTCATCGAGCACTTTATGTAGCACATCCTGGAGTTAAGATTCTCCATGCTGACTTAAGACAACTATATCATTGGCCAGGTATGAGGATGAAAATTGCTAATATTATAGCCAGATGCCTTAAGTGTCAAAGGGTTAAGGTAGAACATGGACATTCAGGTGGACTCTTACAGCCTCATGAGATACTGGAGTGGAAATGGGACACTATTTGCATGGATTTCATTGTTGGTCTTTTGATGTCTTCTCGTCAGCACGATGCCATCATGGTGATAGTTGACACCTTGACCAAAGTTGCCCATTTTTCACTAGTTTGGACTAGTTTCACTACCCTACAGTAGCACATGTGTTCTTGCAAGACATTGTTAGACTACATGGCATTCCTCATAAGATCATATCAGATAGAGATTCCTTGTTTACATCATCCTTTTAGAGGGAATTACAGGCAACATTGAGCACTAGGCTCAACTTCAGCACCACTTATCATCCTTAGATAGATGGACAGACAGAGAGGCCATGTTAGTCAAATTTTAGAGGATATGTTTCAGATGTATGTAATGGACAACTAGATTAAGTGGGAAAAATACTTGCATCTTGATGAGTTTGCCTACAATAATGGACATCATTCTTCCATAGGTATGCCACCTTACCAAGCCTTGTATGATAGACCTTGTAGGACACCCTTCAGTTGGGATAAGATTGAGGGCAATGTATCCATTGGACCACAGTTGGTCAAGGACATGGAACAACAAGTAACACAGATTAGGCAATGACTCAGAGAGGCCTAGGATAGACAAAAGAAGTATGCAGATGCCAAGAGGATAGATAGAGGGTACATGGTGGGTGATAGAGTATTCTTGAGGGTGTGAACTCATAAGAGTCCAATCTGTTATGGAAAGGGCTCTAAGTTAGCACCTCATTTTGTTGGACCCTTCAAGATTTTGGAGTGGATAGGAATAGTTTCCTATCATCTAGCCCTACCACCTAGCCTATCACATATCCATGATGTATTTCATGTTTTTGTATTGTGGAAGTATATTTATGATGAGTCTCACCTCATAGATTGGGATGCCTTGTAGGTGGAGTCAAACAGACAGATAGCCTTAGAGCCCATTCACATATTGGCTCAACAGACCCTCTTACTTCGGGGTAGACAGCTAGACTAGGTTAGAGTCTAGTGGGACTATTATGATGAGGTCATGACATCATGGGAGGATGCAACATAGATGAGAACACAATACCCCTATCTTTTTGATGAAATCCAGGAGGAAGTTCATGCCTTGGGGGGGAGGATGTGAGGCCTCACCCTAACCCATCATAGCATAGATAATGTATTTCCATTTTGTTACTTAAGATTGGATATCTCAACACATATTTTGATACTTGATGGACAACAATTTTTCTAATTATGACCCATCATAGCATAGATACTGTATTTCCATTTTGTTACTTAAGACTGGATATCTCAACATATATTTTGATACTTGATGGACAACAATTTTGCTACTTACAGATGATATTTACCTTGTGATTTTCCATTAGGATATGTATTAGAACTTAAGTGGCATAGTCGATGAATTAATGGATATTTATTTAGTACTTCATTATTATGATAGAGAATGGAATTATGATGTGATTCAAATGCTTAACTTGATCTTGTTAGGAAAGTTAGTAATGTGCAGGTTTTTGAAGTTTAATGACCAAATGTTTTATATGGAAATGATGGAGAAGAGGAGGTTAATTATGAAATGTGTTATATGTGAATTGTAGAATAACAAAATTTTCATGTATCTTTACTTTCAAATTTATTTTATATGTGACTTTTCATTGGACTACTGATGCTCGAGTTTAGTGTGCAGGAAAGGAACCATGGAAACATAATGGGGAAACAAGGTATAAACACATGTTAGTATGACACTGCCAAGGTGAATCTTTAGAAGATTCATAAACCTCATTGTGATGTGTTTATTTTGTAAATGTGAGATGTATGTGTGTAGTATGTATTTCATGAGTAGATTCATAACATGTCGTGTGTGATGTATAGTGAATTTTGTGTGTGTCACTTGACACTTGTACTCATTATGTGAAAATTACATGTTCTCTAACGATGGATCATGTAGCCACCTTATCTCAAGTTAAATTCCTTAATTAAGAATTAGACTTATTGCCTTGACTTAGTAAGGGAAATAAAGGTTACCCCCATAGGAAATTTGAAATTGGACTTTACCTAGCATTGTGAGGGCCAAAAAATAGCTCTAAGGAAACCCCAAAAAGAATCTATTTTATATTGAATCCAAAAATGGGAGTATTATATAGAGGCATGACCAAATTAGAAATCTGCTTACCCACTCTCTAACTTTAGAGACATTTAGGGTTTGGAGAAAGAGGATAAGGAGCTCTACAACAACTTTCATTTTCCATTGCTTGGAGTGAGGTTGGTATCCATGATCCATAGTGTTTTATTCATCACATTGTAGATTTGATAAGATGTTTCTTCATTACATTGTAGATTGATATGGTGTAGATGTGGTTTTGTGAAGAATCTTGTTGTATGTGTGTTGAATGTTAGAAGTTTTTTTTTTTTTTTTTTTGTGTGATTTCTTCCTTGAATCTTGTTTTGTTCATGTTGGTTGTTTGTGTAAAATGGGTGTGTAGCATCACTCACCCTTGGGAGGGAAGAGATGCTTGGGTGAAGGGCTTACATTCTTGGGAGATATAAGGAAGTGTATGAAGAGGGAAGATATTGTTAAGCCTTGAAAGGGAATGTTACTTATGAGAATATCTGAATATATGAGATTCATGGATTTGAAATTCTCCTTATGGAGAGAACCCACCTTCACCTTATATCTTGATTCTATTGTAGAATCTATGTGCAAACCTTGGGATGTGTTGTTATGGTCTTGCATGATCTATGAATGTAAAGGTGTGCAACCGATTGTGCCTTGTTTCCCCAAGCTCGGGGGTAGCCTCCTTAAGGCCTAGGATGGGAGCTGAGCCTCCATGGTTCCCTATTTTTGTCTCTCTTTTGTAGGTTTTACTTGACAATTTTGGAAACTTGGAGCTCATATAATCCTTTCCTTTCCATGGGAGAAGAAGACACTATTGTATTTGTATTGAATCGAGGGTATCTCCATCTTGTTATGTGATCATATTGTATTGTAAGAGTGTTACCTTTGTTCTATTTCATTTGTCAATAGAGAAGTTGTGAGACATCTATACATTGTGAGAAAGTATTTCCATTGCGAAAATTTTGATATATTGATTTCACCACCCTATATACATGTTTGATGAATGTGTTGTATGTAAGCTTGAGAGGGACATGAAAGAGGATCTCATTGTGTTGATATTGTTGTTTCATTTTCCTAAACATGAATGTATTGAAGAAAAGAATTGAGTATCATTGTTGGCACTAGTAAGATGAAAGAAAAATTATCTCTTGTCAACCCATTATTCTCCAATCTCATAGATACAATAAATGCATTTTATGTTCAAACTTGATTCATACATATGGATGTAAAATAGGCAATTCATTAGTTAATGTATTCGTATTTAGTTTTAGTCATGAAATGGATGTCATCAATGTAAATTGAATACTTGATGTTCATGGAATTACCAGCAAAAAAGGATTTCATTTATGTTCATATTAGAGTATCTTGCAATTAGATTTTGTTAGTATTATGTTAGTTGTTTTGTGTAATACATTAGATTTCCATATTGAATAGGTATTGTAATGCATTATACAATGTTCAATTTCATCAACTCAAGTATAAACAATTATAGAGAATGCATGAAGAAACTAGGCAAAAGTTTAACTTCAAAAGAAGCTTGTAGGTGCATATTTACTTGCTGGAAAATGTATGGCAACTCAAACTAAATCTCTTCCCAAAAACATAGTCAATAGAATAATAATATTAGAATAAAATAAGCATATTTTTACCTCTAGCAATATAAAATTATATAAGTCAACTATCATAATAATGATGGCTACCCAAGTAGTAAACACAAAAGAAAAAAATATTGATATATGGTTGTATGAAAGTACTATGTCATCCAAACAATAATAAAATAACTAAATTAGTAATAAAAAAGAAATATATTAACTCCCCCATCCTAGGAGGCTACCTGGCCATCAATCATGTAAGGAGTGTTTCAAAGAAAAATTTAAAAAAAAAATGCAAGTTGGGGGGAGAAAAGGACAAACCTCCCCCCTTTCCTAACTTGGTGGCCTTACTCATTTAAGGGGGGGCATTTAATTTTGGGTGCCTTAGAAAGAACGCCTCCCTCCCTCCTCCTCCTCATGTAGGAAGAGAGAGGAAAGGGGGGTGTTGGAAAGTGGGTTGGGGTAGGTTTTAGGGTATGGAGAATAGAGTTTAGGGTAGTTTGATATAATTTTTTTTTTATTATTTATTTAATTTTTGTGAAGGGAATTAGGGGTTAGAAATTAAATAGGAACATAACTAAGAGGAATTTAATAGGTAGATGGGAATTAGACTTAAGGGGTGCTTAGGGAATAGTTTAGGAATAAGATAGTTGTTTTTAAAAAAAAAATTTATTATGTTAAAATGGGAGGTTATGCCTATAAGGAAACATTAATTTAAGTATATTTTAGGGGATAATTTTTGGAAAGAAAATTAATGTTTAATTATAGTAGGGTAGTGTAGTAATATGGAATTAACTTTGGTAGTAGTGATATAATGAAATGGTAGTTAGTAGGTTTTATAGGATACAAATTTATGTGTAGCTAGTATATATCAAGTAAGAAATGTTTGACTGGTCAATGTACATTCACTGAGTATCTTATGGGATCAAACCTTGATATTGAGACTATCAAATCATCATCACCATCCAAGAATTAACTGCTAGTTAATAGATAGATATAAAACAATATTCTTAAATGCAATTTGGAAGTAAATGAATACAAGACATACGTTAGGTTAAGAACATCATAACAATACCCCATATCTTGAAATGTAACTTGCAAGGAACTACATTAACCAACGAAGTTGAGAAATTACTCTACTCTCTAATCAAAATTTGGAACAATCAGTCAATGATCGAGATTCCCTCATAACTCATTACCTTAAAGTATAACTTATGCACATTCAGTTATGATAGTGTACTATTCAAGAATAATGACAACTTGATAAGAGTGTAAACCTTATCAAATTAAACATCAAGTCATCTGACTAAATTGTAAACATAAATGTATCCTTAAAAAAAAAAAAAATTAGTTGTGTTTTTGCCTTGTAGAATTTTGGGCATGATAGTTTTCCTGATTTCTTTCCTCCAGATCATCTTCTTTGCAAAGAACTTGGAAATGGCTCATCTGAAGGTCAAGTCTGAGAATTCCTCTTGTTCCAATACTTGTAGGCAATTCACCATAGTTTTCCTATTAACTAAAATCAACACTGTGTTATTTGATAGTACAATCTACCTTATCTCTAGGTTGTAACAATGTATACATTTGTAAATCAACTTCGAGGCCTAAATTGCAATAAAAAAACTAGCTACCTTGACCAACCCACATCCTTAGAGCTTCTCAGTGATGGGATGAATATGCTCAAAATTCACTCTTTTTTGAAAATCCCCCATGTTTTAGAAAGGAGAGGTATCTATGAAATTTTACAATTGGGATTTGATTCTATTCAACCCGTCAAAACCCACAAATCTAGTTGCCATTGATTTGAGAATGAGTTTTGAACTAAGAAAATCAAAAGAATAGCTAATGCAATAGATACTGGCTTTTTGAAAAAGTTATGCACATTAATAGAATAACAGTTCAAAGAAAGAGTGGTAGTTTGTTCAATTGTTCATGTTTCCATATATATGGGAGCCTTAATTCATCCATTGATCTTCAAAATTCACGCCACATGAATGAATTGAAGAAGAGATCCATTGAAATAGTAAATATGAAGGTTTAACAAATATCTAGGGGTCTTTTCACTATTCTATTGGTTCAATGTTAACTTTCTATCTTCCCAAAACTTACTTTCCCATTTTCCTTCAAGTTTCAAGAAGTTACAAATAGAGTACTCTATGAAAAACTATCGGCTAAGTTGAATCTGATAATCAATTCTTTTCTATAATGGTTAGAATCTTTCTATTATCATTCTGAGACTTTTTATGCACCAATTGTGGATCCAACCTAATCACTGACTTGATTTTCTTTGGAATTTAGGAAATTGTCTTCATGGGTTGAAAACCCACCAAGGAGAAGGCAATTTCTAAGTGGGGTGTGAAGATTCTATAGGGGCCCACTTATCATTTCTTTTCACTCTAAATTGCCTTTTCAAAAAACCAACTTCATGAGATGAAAACCCATCGATGAGAAGTTCGTTCTAAGTTTTCTACTGGGAATGATTATAAGAGTTGTGACAAATCTTAAACATTTTCTAAGGTAATAATAGCAAAGGGAACATGAATTCTCCATAGGGTACCTTGCTATTTTTGTGTTTTTGATTCGCATGTATCATTTGTTGGCCTTTGCAGGAAATCATCTTCTTGGATTAGAAACTTGTCGAGGAGAAGTTGATTTTTGGATTTTTGCAAGATTTCGTTTCTTTTAAAAAAATGGTAGGCCGAAGGTAGACATAACTAGTAATTGATTACTACATGAGTAACATGAATCTCCATTGGATCAAGTACTAACCTAATCGTAAGATCACTTCAACAAAATGAAAAACTACCTGGCTAAGAAATGGGGAGAAGGGGAAAAGGATAAATTCGATGGAGATTTGCTCTACCTAAGAGGGATTAGATCCAAACTCAACCACAACTAAGAGCTCACTTATCTCACTATAATACAAATATCCACTTTTGCTAATCGATTAGAGGATGAAAAGTGGGGCAATGAATTTACCAAATCATTTTACTCACAAGACTTTGCATACATGCATAATTGCCTCTTACTCAATGTATATCCATTCTTTTTAAAACTATTTTAGTGATTTTTTTATTATTGAAAAATTGTCTGTTATTCTCCTCCCATGTGTCTAGTTTCATATATTGTGCCTATTAAAGGCAACAATCAACAATCAATTAATAAAAATTGTTGCAAATTCCAACCTCTCTAAATGGATCTCCAACCATCTATAATCAATACCATACTTTAAAGGTTATAAGATATGAAGCTCCCAACATCTTCAAATGCCTTTGCATCATTTTGGGTATGTGTATAAGCGTGGAATTCTAGGATGAAACATTTGAGTGTCACTGTACATGGATTCCAAACACATTTTATTAATTTGATTTGCCACTATTGTTGCTATGAATTGAAGCTTCTTTCTAGCTACTAGTGAGCCAATTGATAGAGAAACATACTTTAAAAGTAGCAGCAAAATATACTTTAAATGCTTTCAGATGATGGATTATCACCCTTTGCACCATCACAACTCAGGTTTTGCTAGGTTGATGGACCCTACTATTATAAGGTAGCTGGTTATAGAAGATCAATTGTTTCATAAAATCCTTTATGGTTTTCATACAATAAAGTTTCTCATTGAATTATACGGATAGGTTATGGGACACTCTAATCTCCTAAAAATGCACTAAAGACAAAATAAAATAAAATTTTTTAATTTTATTTTCTAGATTCATGATTTTTTCCTTTTTTTAAATTTTTTTTTTAACTACAAACTATGCAGATCATGAAGATGAAATGCTGAAATTTTCAAAAAAATCTATGATGTTTTCATTTTTCTAAAAATTGGTCAACTATATAGTGTATAAGGAGGATATCTACATCCCAATGTTATAGTGCAACGAACAATCCAATCAGATTAGATGATTCAAAAAGATACAAGGAATCAAATGAACAGAGAGACTCTTTTAGAGCCATAAAAGCCAAAATGGATAGCTATTTACTAATCAATGTCATATGAGAAATTTTGGACTGAAATCTAGCTCTCATTCATTTATGGTGATGTGTTTAGAAGGTTTCAATGTAGAAGCTTTTAGTAAAATAGTTCAAATCTCCAATGATAAAAATCTCAAAGGTTTAATAGTTTAGTCTCCAACAAAATGTACTTCTTTTCTTTAATAATCTAGTGAATAAATGTGTACTTCTAGTATGGTGTGGCTTAATAATATTTTTCCAACTAGAGAAATGATAACCACATTACAATTTTTGGTATATAAAATGTAGAGGTTGGAAATCACAAATGCTACTTTTAGACATTAAAAAAATCATTAATGATAAATCATTCTTCATGTTAAATATTAAAATTAGGCCAACTTTTTAGAAATGCATTTTATTAAATGTTGTTAAATCATAAAGGAGGTTATGTGCTATTTGATGACTTAGCACGTATTATTAAACCAAGAAAGGAGTTACAAGGTTTTACGTATAAATATAACTTTTGAAGAATGTTGAATCTAGGATTAACATACTAATATGATGATTTTGAAAACTCATGCCTGTGCTCATGCACAACCTTGTGCTTTGCTAGTTCCTTCTGCTCCCTTGCTATTGTCGGTGAATAGATCTAGCCTCATGGGTTGTGATTGTGTGGTTGTTGTTACTATTGGGTTTGTCTTTGGTGAGCCTTTGTGCACTTCTAAGGGTTCCAAGGCCCGGGTGGTTGTTGATGCAAATCACTTGACTTCTCTTTCTATGATGGTGGGTGTTGGTAAGGGCATTTCCTCCATCTCTCCTCTTGCATCTAGGCCTGAGTATCTTAGTTGAGGAGGATTCTATACAACTCTCCATTGTCTCATTGTGTTGCTGATGAAGTGATTCTATAGGAAGTTGTGGCATAGAAGGAGACTATTGTGGGGGTGTTTGGGAGATAGGAAGTGATCCTTTTACACCCAATCTATCAAAGGTGAGGATTTGAGGCTAGCATTAAGTTGCTTTTCTCTAAACCCTTCTTGACCTATAGACCTATTGTAGTTGATTTGGATAAGGATACAGTTTCAAAGATTGAGCGAAGAACTGTTGTCCTCAAGGTGGATGCAATTATTTGCCAATTGAGGGGCTTTTGGCCATCTCTCAAGGAGCTTCATGCTTGGATTGCTAAGCAATGGGAGCCATATGTTACTAATTTTGTCCAAATATTTCCTCTAGTGAAAGGTTTATTTATTGCCATATTCAATAATGAGGATGATAGGAGAACCATTCTATGTGACCATTTCTTCATGATGGAGAACTGCTTCCCTTTGATGATCAAAACTTATCACAAGGACTTCAACCCTCCTAATGAGTCTTTGTTGAAAAATGCCTATCTAGGTAGAAATTCCTAATCTCCCTCCTCATCTTTGGCATGATTTCATTCTTGAGGAAGTTGGTGAGGCTTTAGGTGATTTTTTAATGGTGGATTTAGAACCCTCTGATATATTACATTCTACCTATGCTTAGATTCTTGTTGATATTGATGCTTCTAGAGGCCTTCCAGTGGAGATTATACTATGTGGTTGTATTGGCTCTTGGATCCAGTCTTTAGAATATGAATGTCTTTTGTTTAGATGTAGAATTTGTTTCAATATTGGGTAGGTTACAAAAAAGTGTGAGGATGCCAAATTCAAATCTAAGAAACCCTCCTCATGGTGGAAGTGTGCTTTGTTACAACATTATACATTGTCCAAGAAGCCTTTATTTGATGGGGAAGTTCCCCATGAGGCTATTTTTGCTTGTTAGGAAGGTAATATTGTCCCTTCTCTTGATCATTTAATTATAGTTGGTCAAGGTTAGAAGGATGCTATTGATGCAGTCCCTCTTGTGGTTAACTTTGTTTGTGAAGTTATTGGTGTTACTTTAGCTATTGTTGATGATCATAATAATTTTTTTGGCTTCATCTAGCATGATTTTGTTAAGCCCATTGTTGCTAGAAATGTCTAGTGTATTGGTTTTGTGGCTTATGTGGATAAGTCTAGTGTTGTTGGTCCTTTCCTAAATGATTGTGTGACTAGTGGATATGGTGTTGTTGGGCTTGCTACTATTGGTCCTATTATTAATGATGTTGGGGCTGCTAATTTTGACAACTTTAATGACTCATTGGCCTCGCACTCTATAGTAGCCAAGATTGAGAAGGGATGGATTATGGTTAAAAACAATATTCAAAGAGGTTTCCATCCTAGTCTTCTCTTAAAGCCCACAAGTTGGGGGTGAATGGAAATATTAATTCTATTGTTCTATTCTTTTAGGGTGGTCAATTTATTAAGGGTTTATTCTTTTCTTGACCACCAATTTGTGTGGCTGGAGGTTACGAGATGTTTGGTGCCCCCTGCCCCGCTCCTCAAGGATTTGGATGTGGTTATTTTATACATTAATTGATTCTTGAATTTTACTAAGAATCCATTTCATTGAAGATTATGAACATTTTTTTTTTACAACAATCTAAGGTTGATATTGACGTTTTTGTAGAGAATTCTAATCAATGGTTGATCTAATTCCATATTAAGTCAAAGAAAATAATAAGGAAAAACATATACCATGGAAAGATGTATAAGGATTAAGTAAGAGTAGGGATAGGTATTCTAAAATTCTTCTTACATGAGATTGGAGTGAAACCCTTTTGATCTTCCTTCTCCTTTGATTTCAAGTTCTTTTCAATTTGTACCTTAATATCTTTTAACTCTTTTTTCAATGTCACAAGTTCTTCAAGCTCATATACAAATTTCTACTTTGTTCTTTGGTTTCTTTCAATTCCTTCATTAGCATGAAAAATTCTTCAAGTTTATTTCATTCATTGGATTTGATTTTTAGCTTTGTTTCAAGAATGTTAGTATGCATATTTTCTTGTTTAATCTACATCTTCAGTTTGATAATGATATATTTAGCCTTCTTCTATTTTCCTTGAAATATTTCTATTTCATCAAGTGTGCATCTTAGTTCTCCTTCAAGATCCACAAATAAATTAATATCCCATTCATTTGTCTCCATAGCTTCCAAAAAAAATGTAGATTCAAATATGTTGTTCAAAACATTGATCTACCTTCATTATTAGACTTATTCTTTAGGAACATTGCACTAAAATTGAAACCTCAAATGTTTATCATGTATTTTATGGAACTCATTGCTAACAAAAGATGTAAATACATAATCAATAGATTTTGACGTGGAAAACCCAATGGGGGAAAAACTATGACAAGAATTGAATTCACTATATGAAGAAAAAATTAATATGTTTAGGCCACATGCTAAGGAGAAAACTACCATTGAAAAGATCTGTTAGTTTTTGGTGACTGATTAGGGAAGTACTATACATACTTCATAATTTTTTTGGGGTTTGTGGCTGATGTATGGCCGAAATATGGCCAACATGTTGTAACCCTAAAGTGGCATAAAATTACTTGTATAAAAGGGCTTGGGGTTAGGGATTATTTTATTGTTGTGATGTGAAATTGGTTCTTGCGGTGATATTGAGCTATAAGGGATTATGAATTTTAATCAGGTTGTAATCACTAGATTGTAAAATATTGGACTTGCTATTTGTGCACGTAGCCTAGGGATTGGGTGAACCACATTAAATCTTGGTGTATTGTGTTCTTTTCTATGTGATCTATTATTTTTTATTATTGGTTATATTTGCATGTAATTGTTATTTTTGTTCCTGGTTTAATCCTAACAAGTGGTATCAGAGCGAGGTTATTTTTTTCAGTAATCCTCTATAGGAAAGTCTCACGATTGAGTGGGAGTCTCATGGTTGAGTGGGAGCAATGGTAGATGAGGGTAAGATGAGGGTTGATAGGTTTAATGGGTAGAACTTTTTGTTATGGAAGATGCAAATGGAAGACTATCTTTATCAGAATGATTTATGGAAGCCGTTAGAAGGCAAAACCAAGAATCACAGATCTATGTCAAATGATGAATGGGATCTTTTAGATAGAAAGGCACTTGGAAGCATTTGATTATGCCTGACACCATCTATGGAATTTAATATTACAAAAGCAAAGATG
Organism: Cupressus sempervirens; assembly: GCA_028749045.1. Lineage (NCBI taxonomy): Eukaryota > Viridiplantae > Streptophyta > Pinopsida > Cupressales > Cupressaceae > Cupressus > Cupressus sempervirens. Next base: position 473,859,115 of record CM053784.1, read on the forward strand.
ACGAAAGAGTTAATGCAAACCCTAGTGAAATTGTAGGAAAAGCCCTTCGCTTTAGACAAAGTATTTCTCATGAAGCATTTATTTAATATGAAAATGGCAGAAGTTGAATCTATTGTAGATCATTTAAATGAATTTAATACTATTACTAGTTAGTTATTTTTAGTGGGTATCAATTTTGATGAAGAAATTAGTGCTCTCTTGATTTTGTTTTCTTTGCCTAAAAGCTGGAATGGCTTGGTAATGGCTATGAGTAATTTTGTTCTTGGATCTAGTACCCTAAAATATGATGATGTGATCAGTGTTATTTTGAGTGAGAAAACTCATAGGAAATCCTCAAGTGGATCTACATATGAAAGTGATTTGAATGCACAAAGTCGAGGAAAAATGATTGAGAGGAAATAATTTTGAAAATTGTGGAAAATCAAGAGGAAAGTCAAAAGGGAGGAGATCTCAATCAAGAGGATCGAACGATTGCTGGTACTATGGGAAACTAGGGCATAAAAAGAAAGATTGTTGGACTCGAAAGAAAAATGAAGGAGATACACCAGATGGAGACAAGGAGGCAAATGTGATAAGTAAAAAATCCACAGAGGATGCTTTTCTTCTGTCTTTAGAAAGTGTTGATGATTCATGGGTTTTAGATTCTAGTGGTTCATTTCATGCTACACCTTATAGAGGTTATTTCATTGATTATGTCCAAGGGGATTTTGAAATTTTTTATTTGGGGGATAATGAACCCTATCAGATTGTTGGAAAGGGAAAAGTTAAGATTAAGTTTTAGAATGGGAATAATTGGCTACTACATGAGGTAAGACATGTTCCAAGGCTGAGTAAGAATTTCATTTCAGCAAGGCAACTCGGTGATGAGGGTTGTGTAGTTGCTTTTAATAATAAAAATTGGAAGGTTTCAAAAGGCTCTCTTGTAGTAGAAAAAGGTGTGAAAGTAGGCACCTTATATCTTTCTACAGGTCATATTGTTCCTTCCACTTTAATTGTTTCAGAGAAAAATGAATACTTAGGAATAGTTGCTACAGTTGAGTAGGGAGAACAAATAGCTCCTGTAGATTTTGATACAATGTTGTGGCACTATAGATTTGGGCACATGAGTGAGAAAGGTATGAAAGTACTTCATTCAAATAAAGTTTTACTAGGTTTGGAATGTATCAATATGGATTTCTGTGAAAGTTGTGTGTATGGAAAAAAAGAGAGAGTGAGTTTTATGAAGACTAAGAAGGAAAATAAATGAGAGAAATTAGAGCTTGTGCATACAAATGTATGGGGATCAGCTCAGGTATCTTCCCTTGGTGGCTCTCATTATTATGTTACATTTATTGATGATGCAACTAGAAAAAGTATGGGTTTATTTCCTTAGATAGAAATATGATGTTTTTGTGTACACAAAAAAGAGTGCACTTCCCTAAACCCTTCTATTCAAGGTTCTCCATAGCTTGGAAAGTTTGAATGTTGGCTTAGGGCTCCCTAGTCATAGAGTGCAAAAGCATACAAATGAACATAAGGTGGCTCTCAGTTGAGCCTTAGGAATGCAACTCTTGCTAATAATCCTTGAAATGGGAGATTCTTTGAGCAAGAGCAAGAATGCTAGCGTCAAAGAACTCTTGATGCATGCAATGTAAGAATGCAGCTATGCTAAAATGAGATGCACAATGCAACTAGGCTAAACAAATGAAAGTGTTACATCCATGCTAGTTAAACTATGTGATCTAAGCTACTTGCACAAGAAATACACTATATGTAAACTAAAATAGGATGCCATGTAACCAAATGCTATGGATGCAAGGAATGTAGACAAGAAAATGGTATTCTCCACAAAAGCTCTCAAGCATTCAATTGGAAACCCTATAGCATAATAGTGCTCAAGAGTGTGGGATCCTTTGAGGGGGAAAGCTCTCTTCCTTTTAAAGCCATACAAATAGTAGAGATCAAGATTGAGATGGTGGATGATCAACAATTGAATTTGAAAATGGGAGGGATCTGTGTGCACACACAAGTTAGCTAATAGAAAATGAGTTGAATTGTCATATAAGACAAAAGTCTCACAAGCCTTTTCTTTTAATTACAAAATAGAAAAAGAACTTTATGTGTGCACTTTAAGTGGGCTAGAAGAATGAGGTCTTTTATTTAATTAAAAAGGGACATGTTCTTTTAATCAAATAATGAACTTAGGATAGCATAGTCAAACTATAGGTTATAATCAAATTAATTGATTATTAGCAATTTGGTCTAGGTAAATGATTACTTAAATTAGCCAAAATGCTTAGAAGGGGGCTAAAAGTCTAGGTGACCATTTTTAGGTGATTACATTTTCTCTTCTTTGACTAATGTGTGATTGATCTAAGAACACATTATGTCAAAGAAAATAGAAGCCAAGTAGGTAGCAATAGATATCTGATTCTGAAGAACAAAATGCAGAAAGAGATAGAAAATCCTAAATGTACAGCCTGATAGTAGTAGTACTGAAAACTAGGAAAAGAAAGATGTTAGAATCCAAGAAGGACGCTAACACCTAACAAAGTAGATAGATCAAGAGCAAGTGAAAAGATCAATCTTATGCTCATAAGAAATAGATAGCTATAGCAAACGATGATAGAGTATCTCTACCAACTTGAGATCGAAATCGAAATGAGGTAAGGGGGATGTAGAAATGAGCTAGATATGAATAAATTGAGATATAAGAATGTCCAAGATGACAGATGAATGATTAGAACCAAAGAGTGACTATTAAGAAGTGATAGAATGCCCTAGTTTGACTAGAGTTGACCATGAAGGATAAAGCATAAAATTAGGTCAAATCGAGTAGAAAAGTGATTTAAACATGAAAAGGTGAATAGAAGGAGATATGAAGTGTAGAAATGGTGAAGACATGAATAAATGAAGATACCCCAACGATGATTCAGAGATTAGACCTCAGAAGGTCAGTTAACTACTTAGAAGAAGATAGAATTTTAAAATGTGATTTTGACTATTGAGATAAACTCATATTTTGATTTCAATCCTAAAAATGGATCCAGGATGTCAAAATTAGCTAGGGGTGCAATTTTTGCACAATTCTAAGGGGTTTGAAATTAGGTCAAAATGAGGTCGGAAGCTATAAAAGGGGCCCAAGTGTCATTTTCAAATTCATTTTGTCTTTTGTGATTTGTTGAGAGCTTGTGAGTGGTTGAGAGGCTACCATGGCTTTGGTGAACATTCCACTTCACCAACACCATTTTGAGCATAGTCGATTACACAACCGGCCAGAGCAATATGGGGTGCCAGTAAGTGACCACTTCTTGTCATGTTTTCGAGCTCTTTTTGGTGTTTTTTCACATGTTTTTAGGATTTTTTGTAGAATATCACACGATACTTAAAAAGTACCACATGAGTACTTTAGTAAATATCGTGTGATAGATTTTTACCTAAAATGTATCACACATATGCTATGTAGTCTATCATATGGGACATACCCATATGTTGCATGAATTGGTGTGAAATATCGCACGACAGAATTGTATCACATGTCTTTAGAAAGAGTATTACACGATACTATGTCAGCAAATTATGTTGCCTACATATAGAAAAAGTATCGCCTAGCTATTTTTTAGCATGTTTTTGTGAATTTTGTGCATTATGATCACATTTGCAATGCGTTACTAATGTGTACATATTGTGTGTTGATAGGAGGTATTTCTAGCACTACTTATTAGAGCCCCCAAAGTGGTGGGGTTGCATGTTGTATAGTATCTAAGCGATGATGAGCATGCAACCATATCTACTATGGGTTTGCGATGGGTCATACAAATGCCCCATATATGGGTAAACCATGGATTACTGACTATGCTAGCTGAGTGGTGGGACAACAAGCATAACACCTTTCATCTATTGACTAGAGAGGCCTTGATTACATTAGAGGATGTGTATCACATTCTTTGAGTGCTATGTCATGGTGAGCCGATAAGTTGTTTGATTGATTTTTCTTATCATGTTTTGCAAATATTGATGTGAGGGATACTAATGTTAATCTTGGTCATGTCATAGGCATACTATGATTAGACCCCAACAGAGGGGCAAGTCGTGATGCATAATTATTTCACGATGTCACCATCTTAGACCATCATCTAGGTTGGGAGTGATTGATTGCCAAGTATGAACTAGATTTCCCTCTTCCCAGCTTACTATGTTCATTGGTAGCTTAGGCTTTGGTGATAGACAGGGGCTAGAAGGGCTTCCCACTAAGATGGGGTTGACTAGTGTTTGATCTAATTGCACAACCACGCAGGATGGCATGGGGGCCAACAATATTGGCACAGATGTACCATGAGTTACATGAGATAGTTTACCAAGAGGGCCATTCATGGGCATGTGGCGTAGTGGTGGTATAGATCTGGGCTTGGGAGCACATTATTGTGATCCGACCATGGGTGTAGCCACGAGAGCAGAGTTAGCCATATATCTTTGGTTATAGAGGATTTATCCCACAAACGCATAGTGGAGATGTGACCTATTATCAGCATATCTTTGATGAGTTGACAACGTTCACATGGCAACCTTAGCAAGAGTGTCGCAGATGGTCTAATGCATGGGAGTTGTACTATATGAGGTATAGCAGGCCACTAGTGGGGAGGATGGCAGATGTCGTGGAGCAGTTTGTGATCAGTTGAGTATGGCGACAATTTATAGAGTGGTAGGTGAATCAATGGAGATTGCCACCTATGCTCGGATGTAGTCAAATGAGGCATGGGGATGGTTGCTGATGCTGGATTATCAGATAGTAGTATGGGATACAACGACTCTAGTGCTGACTCCCTAGGATTATCACCTAGATGTAGCAGATGTAAGAGTAGATCCTGGATACATATATGAGAGAAAGAGGCACCCATTCCCATAATTTATAGAGCTTGATGTGCTACCCACAAGAGGAGGACATGGAGGTGGTGGAGGTAGGGGTGGCGGTGGAGGTGGAGGCAAGGGTGTGAGATGGATGGAGGTTGGAGAGGGATCTCGATTAGGGAGGAAGAGGACATGGGCATAGGCCATGAGGGAGATTGAGGAGGAGGAGGAGGAGATGCCACTGAGGTGACGACGAGTGAGGAGAGCAAAGGTAGAGCTAGAGAAGTCAGCTAGGGGCAATTTTGTACAGGACATGCAGATCCATACTTTAGAGGCAAAGCTATAGGTAGCTCGAGTGATGATTACAGTGTGAAATTAGTAGCTCATAGATGAGCGAGCATGAGGAGATGAGCTTTGTAGGGAGCAAGATGCTACAAGGTGAGAGGTAGCTCATCATGGTGCCCATGCCACATACTGTTATGCTTCCTATGGGGGTGTAGTGCCATTGAGGTAGGGACTTCCTAATTACTTAGAGCATGTAGGTAGGTCAGAGGGTGCAGTACGACCACCAGATAGAAGACAAGCTCCACCACCAAGGCCATCACCTCCTCTTGCTACAGAGGGTGGGAGTCAGTCATAGGCTAATAGTTTTGACATTTTGATTGTACAACATGTATTTTTGAGACATATATCTAGATTTTGGATCTCATTTTTGTATATGTACTATGACACATTAGGATATATATATGAGATACTGGATTCGATTGGCAGTCTTGTGTACTTGTCTCAAATGGATGTTTCAACATTTTTATTTTCACGTGATGGTTCAGTTTCAATTTCTTGCTCATGTATCCATTTGGTTGGATACTTATGCTCATGTATCTCTCTTATGTATGATCATTTTAGCTCTCATGTGTATGATATAGACTTTATGTTTCTAAAAATATGTGACACTTGGATAGATTGAATGTGATGTTTAGATTAAGCCCTTGTGATGATAGGATAACAAGATAGATACGAAATGAAAAATCAAGAAGCTTTAAGGCATGATAAAGAAAGAAAAGGACATAAAAGAAGCTAGCTAATAGGTCCACAAAAAGGATAAAGAGAGAACTCTCCCCATATGTAGGAATGCAAGACTAGACTAGAAAAATGATCTTAAAATGGAAGCTAGTATGCCAAATGGTTTACCGAAAAGGGACACATAACATTTAGACTCTTATTTTATCATTGAGCACTTATTAGGGGCATCATGAGATCATACAACCATCACTAGTATAACTATGAGGATATGAATATGATTGATATCAGATAGGTATTTGGAAATCCAATCTAAGCATCAAAGACATAGAAGTCAGGATAACTACGCGATTAGATTCCCTAAGTTTAGTATAGCAAGATTACACTTGTATCAAGGCATAAGCACCAGGATAACCCTTGAGTGTAGTCTTGCAAAAAAAAGTCAAGCATGATATGTTTATAAGTCCAAGTGTTAAATAGGAAAAACATGAATTCTTAAAACACTATAGGAAAATAAAGTATACCCACAAGTAGAAATCAAGAAAACATGCCCCATGCCCATAGTCTTCTAGTCAATGACATCCTCAAGAGACTATTAGGGAGGGAACGCATAGTAAAGAAATTGTCATAGACAACACATAAAGTAAATAAGGATCAACATGCTCAATCGTTTAAGTTTTTAAGTGTGTGTAAGTTACTTGGCCACTTCTTCAAGTCTTGATTTTGATAGTGAGAAATATCATGACATCAGAGACCATAGGTAAAATATCTGAAAAGCGTTAAGAAACACTTAATGTCAAGGTGGGGGTAGTGTTAAGAAACACTATTCTGTGAGTTGTCAAAGAAACCCTAATGTACAAGAATACCACAATGGGGTAAGTAGCTATGCCCCCAAGATGAGGACAAGAAACAATCCCAAGCTAGGAAGTGTGTAGTGAAATGAGTGATTGAGACTGATAGACATAGGTGCATGGGTCTCAAGTAGTGCCTATTTTCAGGTTTTCACCACTTTGGCATTTTTTTTTCAAGAATTTTTTGTTTCAATTTTTTTTGTATTTTTGATTTTTTTGATTTTTTTGGTGATACATCAAAGAGCCTATTGCTAGGTTTTTACTAAGATGATCATTTTTTTAGGACATTTTCTTATTTTTAAGATTTTTCAAGATCATAAATATGTACAAGATAGTTGATAGTATGCCTTTAAGCATAGAACTTTCTTAAGTGTAGGACATTAATAGGCTCTACAAGTTCTTCACCTTCAGGAGTAGATAGTTGATAAGCATTAGACCCAAATGCTGCTATGATAATGTATGGGCCTAACCAATTGTGTTCAAACTTTCCCTTCTCTCTATGCTGTTGATTTTTTGGATTTTCTCTAAGCACGAGGTCACCAACTTGAAACTCACATGGATGAACCTTTTTGTTATACTGAGTAGATATGCACTTCTGATAAGCCCTCATGTGATCAAAATCTGCCTTATGATGCTCATCAAGGGTCTCTAATTCTTGTATTCGCATAGCTCTATGGTCTTCATTAGTTATCAACCCATGTAAATAGATGCACAAGGAGGGGATCTCTACTTCTAATAGGAGAACAATCTCAGAACCATAGACTAAAGAAAAAGGCATGGCCCCTATAGGAGTATGAATAGTAGTTATGTAGGCCCAAAGTGTTGGATTTATCTATAGGTGCCAATCTCTCAAAGACTTATGAACTGTGCGATGCAAGATTTTTAGAAATCTTTTGTTGGAGGTCTCTATTTGACCATTCCCTTGAGGGTAATAAATAGAAGACTAGTTTTGTTTGATCCAAATCTTCTTGCATAGCTATCTTAGGTCCTTATTTTTGAACTATCCTTCATTATTAGTGACTATAGAGGAAGGAATACCACATTGACAAATAATGTGATTTAGTATAAAGAGGGCAACATGTTTGCATGTAGTAGTAGATAATGACACAACTTTAACCCATTTAGTAAAATACTCAATTGTTGTAATGATGAACTTGTGGCCACTAGATGAACTTGGGTGAATTTTGCCAACCAAGTCAAAGGCCCATTGTTGAAATGGCCAATATGTCATAGAAGGAATCAACTCACATCCAAGAGCATGAATTAAATTACCATGGAGTTGACATTTTTGACAAGACTTGGCATGACAAACAACATCATCTTGCATAATTGGCTACTAATAACCTGCTTTAAGTAGCTTCCAAGCAAGTGCAAGGCCATTAGAATGTTCCTGACAAATATCGTAATAGACTTTGAGAAGTGCCTTTTCAGAATCTTCTAGCTCTAAAAACCTAAGCAATGTTCCATCTAAACCCCTTCTATACAAGTCACCAGAGACCAAAATGTAATGTGAGGCATTGCGAAGGAATTGGCATTTTTGGTTGCACGTGAGGTTCTTAGAAACAATTTGATCATGCAGGTAAGAGAAGATGGCAACATAGCAGGAGGAATTATGACCTACAATAGTGTAGATCACTTGATTATCTGAGGAATCATAGGAGGGATGATATAGTTCTTCCATCAGGAATTCAAATCAAGATTCATGTTCTTGTAGTTGGAGAATAGATGCCAGAGTGGCCATAGCATCAACAACTTTGTTTTCTATTCTAAGAATTTGTTGAAATTTCATAGAAGTGAAGTAGTTCCTTAGAGCATCTATCAACCTTTTATAATCTATCAACTTGTCATCTTTCATTTGATAGTGATTGTTCACAGGGTTAATAACAAGTTGGGAATCTCTATAGATATGCAATTCAATTATTCTCCATTCAAGATCCATATTGATCCCATTTGTTAAAGCCTCATATTCTGCCATGTTGATTGTACAAGGGAACAAGAGTTTGTAAGATTTGGGGATCATATACCCATGAGGGAAAACAAACAACACCCCTACTCCAGCTCCATTTTGTGTGTGAGAACCATCAAAGAACACTTTCCAAGTTCTCTCAGTGATGTACATAATTGAGGCATCTAGAAATTCATCTTGTATGGGTGTTGTATCCTCTAGAGGAAAATTGGCTAGTTGATCAGCTATAGGTTGTCCTTTGATGGATTTATGTTCGACATACTGAATGTCAAATTTTGAAAGAATCATTATCCATTTAGCTAAATGACCAGTAAGTGTAGCTTTGCTCAACATATATTTCAAAGGATCAATTTAAGAAACTTGGTGGACTATATGTGCCAACATGTAATGTCAAAGCTTTTGAGAAGCAAAGACCATTGCAAGACAAGCTTTCTTGATGTTGGTATAGGTCATCTCATAAGAAACCAAAGTTTGACTAATATAATATATAGCCTATTCTTTACCGGTCTCATCACTTTGGGCTAATAGCACTCCTAGAGAAGAAGCTATAGTTGAGATATTAAAGATCAAAGGTTTTCCTAGAATAGGTGGCATCAAAATTGGAGGTTTTACCAAGTACCCTTTGATTTGATCTAGACTTTGTTGACACTCATCATTCCAAATATGAGTAGAACCTTTGTGAAAATTCTTGTTGAAAGGTTGAGATTTATCAACCAATTGAGAAATAAACCTTCTTATGGATTGTAGATGTCCTTGTAGACTTCTAAGTTGATTGATATTTTTTGGAGGAGGCATATCCATGATAACCTAGACTTTTTTAGGATCAACCTCAATACCTTTTGCTGAGATAATATAACCTAGCAATTTTCCTAAAGTGAAACCAAAGGCACACTAATTTGGATTTAGCCTAAGTTGGAATTTTTCTACTAAGGTCTTGAAGGTCTGTATCTCTTGTTCTAATTTTGCTAATGTGTCATGAACATAGTCTTCCATATTTTTATGCATCATATCATGGAAAAGGGTGGTCATTTCTCTTTGGGCATTCTTGAGCACAAAAGGCATGATGTTCCAATAGAAAGTACCCCATGAACATGTGAAGGCTATCTTCTCTTGATCAGTTGGAGCTATCTTAATTTGATTATATCGAAAAAACCCATCCATAAGGGAGTACATTTCATATCTCATAGTCATGTCCAGTATCATATCAATGTTTCATAGTGGGAAATTATCCTTGGGGCATGCTTTGTTAAGATCTCAGAAATTGGTACAAACTCAGATGGTTTTATCATGTTTGGATACATGTACAATGTTGGAGATCCATTCTAGATAGTCAATTGCTCAAATAAAATTTGGACTCAAAAGTTTTTCCAACTCTACTTTACCAACAAAGCTACATGTGGATGCATCTTCCTCAATTTTTGTTTAACATGCTTGATATCAGGAGAAATAGAAAAATGATGCATGATAAGATCTATGTCAAGCCCAGGCATGTCTGAGTATGTCCATGCAAAATTGATCTTTTATCTTGAAAAAAATGGGCAAATTACTCCTTTTCTTTAGCTGACAATGATTGAGATACATGAATAATTTTAGGAGATTCCTCCATCCCCAAGTTGATTGGCTATGTAGGCTCAATGAGAATTGATGATCTATCTTTAAAATAGCTTGGTAGACTACTAAGTACCTCATCTATAGGTTCCTCAAATAGGTTTTCATCATTAGATACGTCTTTATTTTTACTATTTTTAGGTTCAAATACTACCACAATGTGGTTTTTGCCATCTGACCATTTGATTTTTTCTTTTGATTTTATGACTAAGGTACTTGATATCTAATTCTATCATGTGAATCATGGGTTCACTGGTGGAAGAAGTGACGGGTTCAATGGTATTTAGGTAACAGGTGATCTCATAGTCATTTCAAAAAGACTATATTTCTAGTGTCTGATGTTGAATGGACCAATCTATGAGATTGGAATGAATTAATGAGAGTAAGGTAGAAGCTTCAAGGTGATTGATGCGAAAACAGTCATCTCTGGTGACATGTGAAGTTGAGCCTATATTGAATGTTGCAAAGGTATCTAGATCAAGAATAGTCCTAGAGGGACCAACGTGATCCACTAAAGCATATTGTGAGACAAACTCATCTAACTCTACACTAGACTCATCGACTGCATTTGGTTGGGTTTCATAGATGTGAATAACATCCGCTCCTAGTTCACAAGATGCATCAGACAAGCTTTCTAATTCATACTTGTGAGAGTCTATACTTTGATCTCTAGCAATTAGATGAGCAATATTTTGTCTAATTCAGCCTCTATTCATGTCTTCATGGTTAGATTCATCTTGTTCTAGTTGTCAAGAAGTGGAAGCTTTGACATCATTAGTAGTATTTGGAGTCTCTTCTCCCCAAAGAAGAGAAGTTGTAGGCACAAAGTCTTCATCTTGCAAAGTGGTAGCAAAAAAGGGAGAATCAACATCCTTTGATTCACTAAATATGGGCACATTTTGAGTAGACTCTAGCATAGTATTCTCTATCCTAAATCCTAGGCCAATAGTGTCTCGAGCATCACAACCGTGAGTATGACTTAAAGGTTCAACTAGAACTTTTTTGTTACCAGTTAAGGATCCATGATCTTGATAGCCCATGTTTGTAAGAATTTTATATCCTTTTCCATATCATTTGGAGAAATGGGAGTAGTGACTATAATATCCTCTTCATCTTCCTCTCCCCTATATATCCAGTTTTTAATAGCTTGTTCTTCTTTTTCTGCTTCCAGGGGAACTGAGGACTAGACAAAAGTACCAAAAAGAGTCATGGCATATGTAGAAGGTTTCTTTTTAGTGGATGGATTCCCATAAGACCAAAGGGAAATAGGTAGAGTAGCAATAGAGTCTAAGGTGTATTTGCACATACCAAGACTCATAATTTTCATTTTCTATTCACACTCCATAAGAGACAATGTTGACTCATGAGAAGAGTGATTATGTGGATCCAATGTTTCAGTAGCAAACAATGTGTTGATGGACACTAAGTAGTCACCGGGGACAACTACTTTAGTACCATTAAAAGGGAATTTGATGCACTGATGGTATGTAGAAGGCACTGCTTCTATGTCATGAATCCGTGGTCATCCCAACAAAAAATTATATGCAAGGGGTATATCTAAGACTTGGAAAAAAAATCCTTTTCCACTGGTCCAAATCTAATTAGTAGCCCAATTAGACCCTTGGAAGGTCTTTCAACCTCATCATAAGCTTTTATGGTGATCTTGTGCTGAGGATCAATAGCAAATTCTGACATGCCCAACTATTGGATGACATTAAAGGAAATAATGTTTAGCCCTGCACCATTGTATATCAAGACTCGGTGAACACGAGTATGGAAGATTTGGACTTTGACATGGAAAGCAAGGTTGTGGGGATGATTGGGAGCCCAATCATCTTCTTCAAAAAAGGTGAAGTGATGAGGTGAAGAAATATGATTCACCATAGCTTGGAACCATTTCGCATCAGTCTCTGTGGAAAAATTGGCAGAGCATAAAGCTTTTTCAAGGATATCCTTGTGCAAAGGAGATAACTGTAACAACTCAAAAATGGAAATTTGAGTTGGGGTATGCTATAATTGATTGACAAGGTCATAGTTAGAGATCCTAGAAGTGGTTGGTTGTTTAGAAGATGAAGCAATCTTGGAATCTTGGGCAACTTTTAGAACAATCTTAGATTACCCCCTAGTAACAACATTAAGTGGTTCACTTTGTGATGAAAAAGAATCGGTCACCCAAAGTACCACCTTAGGCCTAGAGTCATTATGGTATTAAGGAACATCACACATTTTTTAGACAACTTTAGGTCATTCATCTACATGTTGATTGTCATCATTATAACTTGCCACACATAAATACTCAATGGGCTCAAGCATACCTATAACATTATCGGTGTCAGCATAGGCATAGTTGATCTTGGCATCATGATTCTTTTTAGTAGCTTTAGAGGTTTCACCCTTCTCATATTCTAGTAAGGGTTTCTTAGAAGCTTTGTGATTAGCATTTTTTGTGAGACCATCTGTGACAACTTTTCCTTAATAAGATCTTGAATTACATCTTTGAGCTTAAAGGAATTTTTAGTGTTCTGACCCTTGCTTTGATGATAACTACAGATGTGGTCCTCTCTCCACCATAGGGGTTTAGCGCATGGATCATAGGGTTGGGAATTATCTGGCAAAGTAATCAAGTTTTTCACAATTAGAGTTTTTAAGACCGTTTCATAGGGCTCAACCATTGGTGCATAAACATGTTGTTTCTTGGTAAACTTGGAGCTTTTGTTAAGTGTTTGTGGTTTCACATTTTCTTGTTGCTTTGTGGTGTAGATGGTAGTGGAAAGATTAAATGCGGGTTCCTTGGTCTTAGGAGTATCCACCACTCTATCATTGACAACATACTTTTTTTTATTCCAAGGTTTACCTTTGTCTTTACCATTTCCATTTTTGTTCTTGTCTTTGTTTATGACAATATCACCCCTTTTGATAGCAACATCTTCAATACGATACGCAGTCTCAACCATGGCATTGAAATATATGAATAGCTATTTCCTTAGATCAAAGAATAATTCTGGTATGAGTGTATTGACAAAAATATCAAAATTTTCAGCCTCAAGAACTTGCCAGGGATATCGAGAGTATAATGACCTCCATCATTGAAGATATGTTGCAAAAGGCTCTCCCAGTTTTTGTTTGATGTTGCATAAGTCCAACACTATTATAGGATGTTGAATATTATAAGAGTATTACTGGATAAAATGTTGTGCAAGCTCCTCAAATTTTTTAATAGGAGGACTCAATTTGGTGAACCATTCCATAGCTTGCCCTCTTAGACTCCTAGGGAATAACCTCATAAGAAAGGTGTCTTCATGCATAAAATCCATGCTAAGAGCATAAAAATGCCTCACATGATCATGAGGATCACCATTTCCATTGTATTTTTCATACTTAGGAACCTCTATATCCTTAGGAAATGGTAGCATGTAGAGACTCCTATCAAATGGAAGTGCACATATTGATTCAACAAATGAAGTTTTAGGTGGTTCTTTTGAAGCTTGTAGTTGTGTAAATTGTTTCCTCAGTTCTTGTATTTCTTCCCTTAATATTTCAGCTTTAGTGGGTTCTCATTTTGGAATTATGCGCTCTTTATCAAAATTTTGGGGAAGTTTCCATCCTCTTGCTACCATGTATTGGAAGTATTGATCTCCATTTTCCTCTAAAGCTCTAAGCATCAGTTTTTCAGCAAAGCTATCTTGTTGGAATTTTATAACATCTTCACTAGTTACTTCTTCATCACTTTCATGATGAGAAGGGCATGCACCCGTGGTGACTCTAGGAGTTCTTAGTGGTGTGTTGTTTCCATCATTTCCATCAAAAGAATTTTCAGAACAAGTCCCCTCGTTCCCTTCATGGCGAGTATGGTTATTGTTTTCACCTTGTTGATATCCTTTCTCCTTAGCACACATGGCTTCAAAGATCCTTTGATTTTCATGTGATTGTTCCTCTAAATGACATTGGACTTCATCGATGTGCACCATGGTGACCAAACTACTCTCACCCTTAGGTGTCTCACAAGGTGTGCCAAATGGGTTTTCAAAGCTGTAAAGCAGATTATGCCTAACATTAGTTGTTTGTGTTTTAATAGGCTCAGGGTCTTCCACACAAGGCTATCTGCGAGGATGTCTATGTGGGGTTTCTAATTGTTTGAAAACAAATGGGGTATGGTTACCACTCCCAATTTAAAATCTAGTTGTAACCCACATGTAAAGACTTGTCTTTGTTTATTAGGATGAGAAAAGTAAGTCAGATTTGGAGCTTTTACAATCAAGATTAGTCACCTATCAAAGTGTGATAGATGGCCTTTCAAGAAATGCTAAAGAATTTACAACACTAGTGACTCGAGCCGAGCAAGTGAGCAAGAAGCTCAATAGAAAGTAGCTAAAAAAGAATGGTAACCAAATTTTGACAAGTGATTTATCAATGATGTTCAAGACTTACATCCGATGGACTAAACCCATATTTTCAACCTAGGACAATGTCCTAACATATAGATGCGTAACCAGAATCCAGGAAATAGGAGTGACACACCCTAGTTTAGAAAAATTGGAATGTAGATGCTATTTTGGCATGAAATAGTTCCATGTGATACTTTCTCAGTTACTAGGTGACAGTAGGACAACATAAAATATCGTATGATACACTTCTGAATAGGAGGGCGATACTTTTCTTGCAAATGATAGTTTGCATAGAGCAATGTGATAGAACTTAGTAACCAGGGCAATATAACTTAGAATAGGTAGGTGATACAATTTTGGAAAATTACAGCCACGTAATATTTCTTCAAAGACTAGGTGATAAAGTACAAGTTTGTGTGTACAAAAGACCAATTTTGACTCCAAAATTTGTGTTTCAGTCTTGACAATCAGGTGCTTTTTTGAATCAGACAGTGTATGTTTCTAGTTCATGTTAGTTATTAGCAAGGTTTGTAAATAGTAAGTGTTTTAACATGTCTTCAAATAGTTGATCAAGGGTAAAAACAACCTTTTCAACATGCAATTGTGATATCATAACAACCTTTCTACTAATATTACCGTGATTGTTTGATGTGCAAGAACATTAACACTGGTCAACACATTCAAAAATAATAGCCAAGAAATCAACCTTAAGGTCACGGTTCATTACTCAACAACTTGGGCCATGCTTGATGCTCCTTTGCCTCACACCAAGTGGTTATCCACAAGAGATATTGGCTTTGTCATAGAGGTTCCATAAGCACAACTAAGGGAACAAATATAGTGAGTGCAAATCTTGGGGTGATCCAGGTAGTCCACTAGGATTGATCCTTGTACCAAGAAGTTGAGTGGCAAAATAAGGTGGATACTAACCTAGGATGTATAGATAGGGCTTCTGTTAAACGTACACAAAAAAGAGTGCACTTGCCTAAACCCTTCTATCCAAGATTTTTCATAGATTGGAAGGCTTGAATATTGGCTTAGAGTTCCTTAGTTATGGAGTGCAAAAGCATACATATGAACATAAGGTGGCCCTCAGCTAAGCCTTAAGAATGCAGCCCTTGCTAGTAAACTATGAAATGAGAGATTCTTTGAGCAAGACCAAGAATGCTAGTGTTAAATAACTCTTGATACATGCAATGAAAGAATGCAACTATGCTAAAATGAGATGCACAATGCAACTAGGCTAAACAAATGAAAGTGTTACATCCATGCTAGTTAAACTATGTGATCTAAGCTACTTGCACAAGAACTACACTATATGCAAACTAAACTAGGATGCCATGTAACCAAATGCTATTGATGCAAGGAATGTAGACAAGAAAATGGTATTCTCCACAAAATCTCTCAAGCATTCAAATGGAAATCCTGTAGCATAATAATACTCAAGAGTGTGGGATCCTTTGAGGGGAAAGCTGTCTTCCTTTTAAAGCCATATAGATGGTAGAGATCAAGATTGAGATGGTGGATGATCAATGGTTGAATTCAAAAATGAGAGGGATCTGTGTGGACACACAAGTCAGCCAATAGAAAATGAGTTGACTTTTCATATAAGACAAAAGTCTCACAAGCCTTTTCTTTTAATTACAAAATAGAAAAAGAACTTTATGTGTGCACTTTAAGTGGGTTAGAAGAATGGGGTCTTTTATTTAATAAAAAGGGGACATGTTCTTGCAATTAGATAATGAACTTAAGATAGCATAGTCAAACTATAGGTTATAATCAAATTAATTGATTATTAGCAAGTTGGTCTAGGTAAATGATTAATTAAATTGGCCAAAATGCTGAGAAGGGGGCTAATATCTAGATGACCATTTTTAGGTGATTATAGTAAGAAATTAAAATGTCTTAGATATAATAATGGTGGTGAGTATTGCAATCATGAATTTGAAGATTATTACTCCACTAATGGTATTCATAGATAGAAAACTATTCCAAGGACTCCACAAGAAAATGGAGTGGCTGAATGTATGAATAGGACTATAATGGAGCATGCAAGGAGCATGAGGGTCCATGCTGGGTTGCCCTTATACATGTGGGTAGAGGCTGTCAATACAACTATATATTTTATTAATAGAGGTCCATCTACTCCTTTGGGTTGTGGTATTCTAGAGGAAGCATGGACTGGTAAGAAGGTGAGTTATTCTTTTCTCAAAACCTTTGGTTGTGAAGCATTTGCTCATATAGATTCTGCAAATAGAACCAAGCTGGAAGCTAAGTCAAAGAAATGAGTATTTGTTTGATATAGAATTAATGAATTTGGTTATAAGCTTTGGGATTTTGAAAATTGTAAAATTGTAAGAAGTAGGGATGTTATATTCAATGAGAAAGTGTTGTACAAAAATTTGTTGCAGCAACATGAGAAGAAAGAAGGTGATTATGTAGTGCTAGCTGACATTCCAAAAGATGATCTTCTAGCCATTCCTCAACAACAAATACCACACACACTAGTGAATGTTAGATAGTTAACAAGGCTAATTAGACCTCTAAAAAGATTTGCACCCTCTTTGTATTCTATTTTACTAATAGATGTTGGTGAACTTGAATGTTATGATGAAGTTGTGCAGGTGGATACTAAGATTCAATGGGAGTCTACCATGAAAGATGAAATGCACTCTTTGCTAAAAAATAAGACTTGGGATTTATGAAAATTGTAGCTAAAAGGGGTTTACAAAATAAATGGGTTTACAGGTTAAAAGAAGAGGATGGAGATAAGAAAAGATTTAAAGACATGTTAGTTGTAAAAGGATTTGCACAGAAATAAGGCATTGATTTTGATGAGATAGTCTCTTGTATTGTTAAAATGACTTCTATCTATACTGTTTTAAGTATTGTGGCTACTAAAGATTTTTATTTAGAGTAGCTTGATGTTAAAACAACCTTCCTTCACAGTGATTTTGATCTGTCCCCAAGTGGGAGATTGGTAGTTTGTGGTGACTAATCAAGGAAGTACTGTACATATTTCACAAATTCTTTGAGGTTTGTGGCCAATGTATGGCTAACATATGGCCAACATGTTGCAACCCTAAAGCGACATAAAATACTTATATAAAAGGGCTTAGAGTTAGGGATTATTTTATTGTTGTGATGCGAAATTGGTTCTTGCAATGGTATTGAGCTGTAAAGGATTACAAATTGTAATAATATTGTAATCACTAGATCATAAAATATTAGACTTGTTGTTTGGTAGACGTAGCCTAGGGATTGGGTGAACCACATTAAATCTTGGTGTCTTGTGTTCTTTTCTATGATATATATATATATATTTTTATTGGTTATATTTGTATGTAATTATTATTTATATCTGTGGTTTAATCCTAACAAGATCTTATAGGCTAAGGCACCAATCTTAAGGCAAGATACAAATAAATTTGCAAATTAGGGCACCAACCTTAGGGAAAGATACAATAGAAATGATTATAAGGAATTATGTTGAATGAATTGACTTGAAGTGCATTCTTTGCAATGTTGGTTACACTGCACTACTTATATATCTTTGACTAGTTTCATTTATGCTTGTCTACTAATTCACACCTTTGGACTTCAAAATAGTTCATACACACATATACATTGAATCCACCCTCAACATGTATCCATCTTTATATATTTTCCACAAAACAAAATAATATCTATTTGCTTGACCTGATGAGATGTAGTGTGTAACACATAAACTGTTAGCCCCAAATATACCCAAAAGTGGAAGGGAGATAAAGCATGCAAAGTGTCGCACAATATTGGCACCCTTTCTTCTACATCCAAGATCTTCACCATGATCGTTGAATGCCATTGAGAGGATCAAAACATATTAAGTCAGCATAAAATATGAAGCTATAAATACGTGTTAGCCGAATAAATACGAAAGTGGTGTAGACATCTAATAATATTATGGATTCTTAATAAAGGACCACCTAACACAATTATATCTATTTCTACTAACTGCAATGTGGGATTACCTAAAGGAAAATGAGTGCAAAGCATTTTCACAAACTACCATTCTATCTCCATTAAATAGAAACACATAACTCAATATATTTTTACTCTGAAATGAATTAGATCATGAGATCCAAAAGGTGAGAACCATTAATATCAACTACCAACATAATTGAACACAAGAAGTGGTTAGGCTATGTCATGAATCTTGAAGGAGAACATTGGCAGTTAGTCCAACAAATTATAGCTATTTTGCAGTGTAGATGTCATAATCCATCATCTAAGTACATAAAGAAAATCTCAATGTGCTAAGACAAGATCCATATCATCCTCTTAATGCTTTCTCCAAATCTTAATCAAGATTCCCATACTTTTCACCTTTCAAATATAGAACATACTAACTTATCATCATTTCCAAACTTTAGAACAACATATGAACATCTAATACTAGAGTTTAGATACTCTTCCTTGCATATTTCATCTTTCCATAAACTTGACACAATCTAGGTTGTCAATCAATGACACAACTATATACTTATCTCATACACACACACAATACTACTTTGCATTAGGTACATCATTGAACTCATATAAATCATCATCAAGTTGGCATCAATGACAACATTGAGCACATATGCTAACAAATTTGGTGTCTATAGGTCATTACATCTTGAATTGTCGAAAGTAGGTTGTGCTAGTAGACTAAGTTTCAAAAGTACATCACCCCAACTAAGTTAATTTACTTTTTCTTGAAATTCATTATATAGGTCTATTCGAATTTCTAGTTTTTGTACTTCTTGAATCTTCTACCACAAATCACTTGTCAATTTTCTATTTTCTTGTATGTATTGAAATTCATCATTAATCCTTATTTTGACCTATTATTTTCATTCATCTTCCACAATTGCATAGTCATTTTCCATCTAGCATGAATGACCACTAAATTCACCTTGCACCTAAAAATCTTGATTCCACTAAATTATATTCCCAATTTAATGCCAAATAAGGAGATAGGTATAAAGAGTTATAATTTACATGCATAGACTAGCAAACCCTATTCCTCACCACATTACAATTGATTGCAATGAGAAAATGAGTCTTTGCAAGTACCTGTTATAGTTTCTCATTTGAATCTTAGTCTAGTAGATTATTGCACACGAGAATCTATGTTCAGTTTCAATGGAGTTTTGATAATTTTATTATTCATGATGCCACATATTAATTTTTTTTCTTCAAGATTTGGTACTAAGTTGTTATTAGTGTAGTGTTTAATGAGCCAAGGATAATATCTAATTAAAAGTTGGATGATCCTTTTCTATGGGTGTCAGTGTAATGTGAAGCTCTTAGATTATGTCTTCAAATTGTAGTGAGAGCATGACATTTGTTTTATATTAAGGTAAAAAAAAAGTTTTGAAGGGACCTAAAACCCTTTAACAAAAGCAAAAGAAAAGCATTAAGAACCAACCAGGTTTAACAAGGACCTGAAACCTAGAGTAAAACAAAACACAAAAAATCAAGTTTTATAAGGACCCGAAACCACAAGTTTTTACCAAACACCCTCATGTTTTACAAGGACTTGGAACCTAAAAGTTTGTTTCTATTGGAAAAAAAGATGTGAATTTTTATCTTCTTAGTTTCAAGATTGTGTTATGATTCTTCCCTTTGAGAGCTTTTGGTGTTGAGTTCTTTGATTTTAGTAACATTGCAAAGGATCTTTAATTAGGAGACAATTATTGCGATGTTTGGAGAGATTGGATACATAATTCAATGGGAGAATTGGAAGTGATATAGATCCATCATTTTATGATGAATGATTATCTTCACATCATTTAGAGATAGTGAAATCTTGGTTTTCCATAGAGAGCTCTTGAGTTTTAGGTGAGGTGTCAATTACAATATGTTCCTTGGAGCATATGATAATCCTTAAAGTGTAATGTCCCCTATATACTATCTTTGAATATTGGGACAATAGCTTTAGTTCATCATATTAAAATTTTCTAAGAGAACTATCTAATGGAGAATATGAATGATATCAGTTTCTAATCCACAATACTATATATCTAAAAGTAAAACTAATATGATTTGCACTACTTGTGGTGGTCAAAAACAACAATATGAATATGCAAGAAGATTTGATGTTGTTTGGAGCAATATATGATGGTGCCTCCAAAATGATAATTATATTATTGATGGTGTTCATGCTATGTATGACATGATATAGTAAGATTGCAATGAATTGGTTGGTGTCATTTTCTAAATTAGACTTTATTAAATGACAACCACCGGTGCTGTCTCTTCTTTCTTATATACTTCTACAATTAATTATGCCAGAATAGATAATTCTTGTAATGAGCAGATCCCAACTGATTATAAACAAGATAAAGATCCCAATATGATGAGGTAAGAATAGATTGCAATCTAATTGCTCCTTGACATTCTGAAATATTCTGTTCTAGAAGAATGTTCGATGCTTCAGTGAATGATCGAGAATTCTCTAATATATCTTAGAATGAGGAGTAGTTGCAACCTTAAGATATACGTATTTTTCTCCAATGCTTCTTCTCATAGTCCTTTGATCACATCTTTTTGTTATCTTCATAGTCAGTGTTTAATAATTATTATCATGCTATTTCATGTTATTTATTAGTTTTACCTTGATTATTATTCTATAAGCTTGCTGATTAATTCTGTTATACACAGTTAATTTCGAATTGTCAAATAGACCTCATCTCTTATGGTTAATTGACTTCACATTCAGTGGGAAATAATTCAAAGCATTTCCTTTCTTGTCCGAATTGAATGAATATTAATCACTTTACTTTCTATGCAAGTCACTTCTGATCTCTACTATGACTCTTCATATCGTAATTACAACCATCTTGATTTATAATTAATGCAATCTATTTGATGACAGGGTTTCATATTTGCAGATTACCCTCAATCAATTATTTCTTGTAATCGCTAATTTCTATCTAAAACTTAATAATTTCCGGATTACCCCATGGGAGAATGAGCTGGAAAATAGCAACACAATTTCCTACTGTGGTCGACTCGATGATGCAGATTATTGATCCAATTATCGCTGCAAATGTCTCTATCACTCGTACACCAATTTTTACACTTAATGATCGCTACTGGGATGACATTTTATTAGATACAGAAATCTTTTGTTAGGATTAGAGAGAAAAAATAACAACTATATGCAAATATAATCAATAGTAGAGAATACAAGACACAAAGATTTAACGTGGTTCACCCAATTTTTTGTCTACGTTCACTAAACAATGAGTCCAATATTTTTATTATATAGTGATTACAACCTGATTACAATCTATAATTTCTTAGAGCTCAATACCACCTCAAGAAGCTACAATCTCATCACGCTTTATGAAATCCCTAACCCTAAGCCAATTTATATAAGCTTTTTGCCGCTTGCAAAATCAGGACTAGCATAAGTGAATATATAGAAAAATATAACTCTCAATGCCTTTTACAATAGTAAATTAATTTTTGACTTCGGGGGTACTGTCTGATAGGGAGTGTGCTTGTGCTGTTAATCCCAAGACCCCGTGATTAGACCCAATTGTCATCTTAGCCAAACACATCACAACCATGTTTGATATTGTAATATTAATTATAGTTTCCCTATGTTATCAATATCTTCCATTTATTAGCACAATCTTCATATAATCATCTTGAATTTTTATGAAAGTACCATTCTTCATAGGCTTCCACATATTAGGGTGTTGTCTTATTGTTGAGAATGATCAACCCTTCTAGATTTGATTATTTATTATTATTTATCTATCTTTTAATTGTATTGTGTATTAAAATAATAATATTTAATTATAATGTTATATTATTAAATACTATAATTTTTTAATATTATTAATTATTAAGTAAAATATATATATATTCATGCATTTTTATCATTAATTATAATATTTATGATAATTCATATTATATTAATATTTTATCTATTCATGATTTTTAATATTAATTATTGAATTATATTTCAGGAGGGGACATTACAATCCACACATTCCAAATTTTCTTTTCCTCAAGCAATGTAATTCTTTGATGTGACTATGTCTCTAATTTCTCCTTGAGTATGATCTTGAAACGAATTCGAACTTAGGCTTTGAACTATTATTTGCAAAAATAAAGTGTGAAGATAATATATTTTTCAATTTATAATTACTAAAAATAATAATTAAATGAAAATTACCTTGATTTAAGGTAGTACTTTCATTCTCCTTTGTATGCTTTGCCTTGTCCTATGATGAGCACAAATGAGTAAACCTTTGAGTATACATATGCAATCCTTAAGGTAGACTTTATTTTCCCCTAGGCCTATATGGATACCATTTAGGGCTATCTACCCTATAATCCTTAGGAGCGACTTTATCTCATCTAAGGTTTCTAAAGATATAATCTCTACTTGGTAGTGGGGTGCCTTAGTAGTTCTCCCATAATCATAGTGTAGTAGGGTTCCCTATTAGTGGTTCTCCCTTGATTTCTCATGCCCTGGTGCCCTTTATGGTTCTCCTCTAACTACTTCTACAATAGGGTACCCTTAGCAATTTTCCCTCATTTATAACACAATTGGGTGCCCTTATAGTGGTTCTCCCTTAACATTTTCTATAATGGGGTGTCCTTCACAATTCTCCCTTAGTTGCACCTTGGGTCTCTTCTGCAATAGAGTACATTAATGTTTCTCCCTTAATCACAGAACATTAGGATGCCCTTGTAGCATTTCTCCCTTGCATGCTACCGCAATAGGGCACCTTAAGGATTCTTCCTTGATTGTGAGTCCTTTAAAGTCTAGTCCCCAGTCAAAGCCAACTATTACCCATGTTTTGGTCTTGTCAATTTTTGCCTAAATGTTTGAATTGCTAAGTCTCCACTTAGTCTTTGAATCTTGAACTTGAACCTCATCAATTCAAAGTTCAAAGTTGGGTAAAGATTCTTTAGTCCTCCCTTGTTATCACTTTTCATGTTGTGCCATCCAGTTATTGCACCTGCCTCTTGAACTTGGACCATCAAATTGTGAAGTTCAAGGTTCAAATTTCATCCCACATTGTGTATAAACTTGTACACAGGTTGCATCATTTATTTTCCACTAAGGTGCAATGAATGGTAATGTTTTGCCTTGAACTTGAACCTCAAACCTCATTTCTAATGGTTTAGAGTTCATGGTTCATTACACATGTATGCTCAATGTGTTAGTCTTTGGAATATTCCATCTTATATTTTATGGCGACGGAAATTGAACCTTAGAACCTAAACTTTGTGGGTCAAGGTTCACGATTTTCAAGATAGATAAAACCATCGATAGACATGTGGTGATCTGACATCTTGGAATGCCTCCCACAAAATATGTAAGGACATGCATCTAATGATGATTAGAAAAGGTGGTAGAGGGACAAATTTTCTATATGCAAGAGTGCTAGAAATGTTTAAATGAAAACACATAGATGAAAGAATCCAAGTGAAAAGTGAGAAGATGTGTTACCATGATAAAAGTCTATTTCCATGAGCATGTACCAAATAATCAACAAGAGAAGAAAAAGATTTTGAAAGGGGGAAGCAAAGGAAACCCCTTGTGTAATATTATGAATGAAGGCAATGCCTATGGAAAAGAGAGGGAGAGAGAGTTGGAGCCATTGGCTCATTACAATAACATCAATGTGATGCTTTTTTAAGAATGCAAAGGAGGCATCTATTTTATAGAGAAGAGAAAGGAGTTGCATTTGTAACTCCAATTTCTATGAATGCCACATTCATAATAAGTGTGTGAAAAGTGTCAAGATCCTATTAAGGAGGATAAACTAATTTTCTTTATAAAAGAATTTACAAAATGAGTTGTCCTCACATGCGGACTAGATGACAGGTAAATGACATGTCCTTTACATGTGGACTAGAGGACAAACTACAAGTAGAGATCCTTGGAATATCCCAAATTAAATAGATCCTAGGAAAGATTATTATTTCTAACAAAGAGATTAACTCATTCACTAAGGATTATGACATACCATCAAATCAATACTTTCCCTATCATTCAGCATACCATGCCACTTAGGTTTGATTTTAAATAAACCCTTTTTCCTTTAAATAGTCATGATTGCCTACATATAGTAAATTTCTTATAATTTTATTGGGGTGAAAGGAAAGGTTGTGAAGTAGCATTTATTTTTAGAGTTTTTTTGAAGAGTCAAAATGCAAGTGAGTCTAAATTCATTTTGAAATTTCTTTTTTTGTTTTCTCTTTTCAGTACTTGAAGCTTTTCAAGTTTCTTCTCTTTGTGATCTTGTGTGAGTTATGAATTTAAAACTTATAATATTGCCATGGCTTCTTTCCACCCTAAAATGCCTAAAGAAAAGAAAATTGTACCTTTAATGATATTATTACCAAAATTAGGGGATACTACACTAGTGGATGAAAGTATTGAAAGGGTAATTGCAAGGTTTGAGAATGCTCAACTCAAGTCCATCATAGACAAAGTGGCTAGGAGTGGTTTAATATATGATGATGGTTTCCCTAAAGTGGCATTATACCCAAAGCTAGTTCTTGAGTGTAGAGACTAATATGATGCCACAAAATGATGTGTTAGAATTCACAATGGTGAAATCTTGGTTTATGTGAATCATGTTATTGTCATGGATTCTCTTAGGATCCCACCAAAGGAAGTCTATGAAGACTAGACTATAAACCTTTCTTACTCTCAATTCACTACCAACACTAAGGATTTCAACAATAACATGGCAAAGACTTGGTTTTTAAACCTAAGAAAGGAGATTCCCACCTACCACGTCCCCTAACCAAAGAACATATGGTCCCAAAAGTAAAGGATGTCATTATTTTTTTGAATAGGGTGAAAGAAAACTGATATGAATTCTCATAGGAGAATTTGATGTACTTTTTCATCCAAACCATCCTAGATGAAGGAAAGTATATTGATTGGGCATAAATTATTGAAGACAAGCTTTATGAAGAACTTTCACAAGTTTCTAGGACTGTTGGTTTCAATATGTCCTCCTATTTGCTCTATATAATAGCCTACTATAGAGAATGAGATGATTACCACACCAAGTTTGGTCCAAAAATATGGATATTGATGATAACTATCCTCTACTACAAAAGAAGAAGATTTCTTAGTATTTTAGAAGACTACAAGATGCTTTCCTAGCAAGACTTGGTTTTGAGTTGAAAGGAAAAGAAAGCAAGATACTATCTAAAGAATCTATTTAGTTAGTTACAATTTATGATAGTTTCTTCATATGATTTTCTAAGTTTATGTACCTAATGGTGGTTTGTTTGAAGGTAGTGAACCTTTGAAGTTTCTCAGGTATTTCTTGGATAGGTATGTATTAATTAAGATATGCACACAGATTGCTGATGTAGACAAAAGATGAAAAGCCAAAAGGGATTCTAGATATTTTTTCCTATTGAACTCTAGGTCACTACCACTATAAAAGAATTCAAGGTGCCTTTAAGTTAGAACATAAAATAAAATACATGAATTTAAAGTCATACTAAGCCAGGCCCAAATTTGACAATAAAGGTTTTGCTCAAACCCAATTTGAACTGGACTCCTGACATTCACACATGAGCCTCAAATGGAGGATTATTAGGTTGACTAGGAAGATGATTATGGAGTGACAAAGAGATTGTGGTCAAGGTTCACCTTGAGGAAAATTATTGACCTTCACCTATTCATGGATATCATAGGAGTAGAAGAAGCTAAAAGGAAATAAGTGCTTGGCATTAAATTTATAGGACAAATTGAAGGTCTTCCCATACCCAAAATTTATTAGAGAAAGAAAGAGGAGGATGGCTCCCAAATACAAACCCTTGGTGTTGTGAGGGTAGAGGAATGGCTAAAAGAAATGAAGATACTACAAATGAGAGAAACAAGGTAAAAGCCCCAAGTAGACTCAAGTACTTCTAGTTCAGCCTTGCCTCCTGAGCATACTAATGAAATTGTACAATTTCTTCCTACAGGAAACCCAAAACCTAAAATTGAAGCTTGACTTCATGTACAAAAGCAGGTTTAGGTTCAAGTTCAAGTTCAATCATCAACAAGGATTACCCATTCAAGGAGTTAGAGGAGGAAGAGAGAAGAATTGATTAGTAAAAAGAATACAATAGATGAACTAGTTATAGTGAAATTGGATGCAGAGAAAGAGGTTGGTGAATTGACAACATAAACTATCATGGGCAGTTCGACAAGAACCATGGGAAAAGGGGAAAAGAAGGTGATGGATAACACTAATGCCCTTGATTACTATGTTAGTTTGTGGTGACTAATCAAGGAAGTACTGTACATACTTCATAAATTCTTTTGGGTTTGGGGCATCACCTCAAATAGAAATTTTGGGCTACTATTTGCCAATGGTCAACTAATACTCGACAATTGGCTATTGTTTATATTCACCAATTTATGGCCAACATGTTGTACCTAATTTTAACCCTAAATTAGGAAAAATACTTGTATAAAAGGGATTAGAGTTAGGGTTTGTTTGATAAGGTGTGATGCAAAATTTGGTTCTTGTGGCAATATTGAGCTATAAGGAATTATAGATTATAATTGGGTTGTAATCACTGGATCATAATAATATTGGACTTGTTGTTTAATGGATGTAGCCCAAGGATTAGGTGAACCATGTTAAATCTTGGTGTCTTCTATTCTTTTTTGTGTGATCTATTATTTTTTGTTATTGTTTATATTTGCATGTAATTATTATTTATGTTCATGGTTAAATCCCAACACACTAGTCATTGGCAACCTTGTAGACTTTCAAACCCCACAAACCAAAGGTAATCCCAATACCCCAAAGTGGTTTGATATTTTTTTCAGTAAGAAATATAGCATTGTACCTATAAATGTTCCTATGAAAGATATGGTTAGAAAATATCTAGGAAAGACATCTAAAAATAAGAACCCTAAGGTGGAAGCCATGCTTGAAGTGGATGAGAAAATTGGACATTGGGTTGGTGATGTATATAAGCTAGTTGTTGATAAGAGATAAGATGAGATTATGTTGTTTAAATAATCAAACTTAGATTAGCAACCAAGGCAGTTGACATGAAGATTTCTAATACTAGCATTCAGAAAATTGCTAACTAGATATGGAAGGACTAAAAAGAAAAATGGGAAATGAAATAATCTATGAGACTAATGGCATGATACATACACACCTTTCAAAATTTGGATGACCTAGCTTTGCAAGATGCTACTTCAAAAGTAGATGTTACCTCCTCTACTAATTAGAAGTTCTTGGACCAAATGTAAAGAGACAAAGTGGTCATAAGGATGTTCAATTATGGGATTGATTTTGTAATGTCTAATGGGGTAAATTATATTACAAATTTTATTGAAACCAAGTTGCAAGAAAACAAGGTAACCAATGATCTAGAATCTAAGATCAATGCTTCGTAGGAAAAAAATGTTAAATGCAATCAATACATATGCATATCAGTGAAATCCTAGCTTATGGTATGGAAAAGTTCTTGATTGAAAAGCCTGTAGATGGCGTAGATGAATATTTCTTGTTTTTAGCCAAGGCTAATATGTGATGGAGAAATGTTGTCATAGACATGGTATGGATGAATCACTAGAGTTCCTTCAAGACTAGGATTGCCTAAAGGAAATCATGGATAATGATATTAAGTGCATTGATATACAACTGATAGAAAATGAAGAAAAGCTTGAGTGTAGATATAAAGAAATAATAACTTCTTTCTAGGATAAGATGAAGGTCATGAAGGAGGTCAAGGAGGTCTTTGTCAAAGATTTCACCACCATTCCTAGAGTTGATACAATATTAATTATTTGTAGGGATCATCTCAAGGTACATGAAAGAAAGGTGGAACACATTAGAAAAGTGAAGAAGATATGGAGGCTATGGTTGGAACACATAGGAGTGTCAAAATTGAAAGAGTGAATTAGATTCACAACTACATACAAGGAATGGAAAGAATCCCATGGAAACCTTGATGCTGATTAAGAATAAAATATCAATTCGACTGCTCCTAGTGGCAATTAGATAGGGAATTGAGGACTTCATAGCTAATAGGGTAGTTTTCATTTTTTAAATAGTTATGTTTTAGTTATTAGTAGTTAATACTTTATTGACTCCACTGTGAGTCAATTTTTATAATTGAAAATTGAATCTTGGCCCTGCAAGGTTGTTTAAGTATATTTTCAAGACTTTGAGAGGGTAGGCTATCTTGTTAACATGAATGTTGATGCTATGGGGGAGAATTGCATAACATTGTTATGATATATCTATAACTATGTTTGTCATTGATGACAACATAGTTATGAGTTTGTTAAAAAACCAACAGAGCAGTAGACTGTGATTTATGTATTTAGGACAATACATTACTTATCTGCTTAAGCGCAATTACTTGCACATACCATAGTATGTATTGGACACATGGGCAACTGCATAGAACTTGAACTGATAGTGTATGGAAGATATGGTTGATAAATCTGCATGAAAATAGAGCATTAGAAAAGTAATTCTTATTGTATGATCAATACAGTGCATTGTATTTGAAATGAAGAGTTGTGTAGTTAACTAGAGGTAGTGCACTAACTACTGATGCTATCAATGAGTGCACAAGTATGGAAGCCACACGTGTGAAAGTTTGGGCGTAATTGTGAGCTGACAACATTAATTAAATGAGTATTTCATTTAATTAATGTAAGGTAAAATGTGAAGCCGACTCAAGGATTTAATATTGAGTGTGGTATAAAGGAAAGATGTTTTCTAAGTTTTAGACATTAAGAATGAGATCAAAGAGTAGAAAAGAATTTCAAATAGTGAATTAGTAGAGTAGAGTGATTTGCTAATGTGTGTAAGTGACCTTAAGGGTGACTATTGATGGACACAGAGTTCCAGATCTGATTGCATGATCTAAAGGTTAATAAGTCTGACATACTAGATTGAGGAAGAACCAAAAGATTGTCAATTGGATAGTAGGTTCATTGATATGATCCTGAAGCTATTTGGACAGTGGGTTCAATTGCCTTCCACAACTCTTAACAGGGTTGGAATCTCCTAATAGGGATTCAAAGTCTCCTAACAAGGACTCTTGTACTAAATGTTGTAATAGACTCCTAATAGGGTCCATCCTCTAACAAGGAACATTCATATTAGTACATTCTTTTGTGGGCATCATTCCCACCATTTTTCCCCCTCTAATCAAGGGTTTTCGTAGTCAACATATCTAGTGTAATTGTGTGTATGCATCTCTTTATGGTTGTTGTTTACTTTGATTGAATGGTTGAAATTTCTTAAGAGGATAAATGTTTTAGATTATTGTATTACTGATTCAACCCAACCCTCCCCATATTGGTGGACTATTATTTCTAACAATTGGTATTAGAGTATTAGGTCCTTGAAGAAAAAATTTAGCAACTTTGGGAGATCCATGGAGAATCTATTTAGAAAAGAAAGTTTGAGATTTGATGGAACTAACTATGATAGCTGGAAGGATAAAATGAAGATTCATCTCCTATGCGTGGGTCCAAGATATTGGCTTGTAACCAAGAAATCTAAAAACATTGTAGAAGAAGACAATCTTGAAAGTTGTACTAAGGAACAAAGAGAAGTATTCATGTGCAACATAAGGGCAAGAGAAGCAATACTATCTGCACTACTTGAAAGTGAATATAGCCAGGTAAAATAACTCCAAACATCTCATGAAATTTGGGAAACCTTAGAAGCTAACTATGAGGTTATACACATGCAAAAGGGTTAGATTAAAAAATCTATATTTTGCATTCCAAGGTGCTATGATGATGGAAGATGAATC
This sequence comes from Cupressus sempervirens, assembly GCA_028749045.1. NCBI lineage: Eukaryota > Viridiplantae > Streptophyta > Pinopsida > Cupressales > Cupressaceae > Cupressus > Cupressus sempervirens. The sequence goes on from CM053784.1 coordinate 473,889,585, forward strand.
TATGAGAACCTATATTGGTAGAATATCGAAGATTGTTTCAGGAATCACATCTCTTGGTGGAAAGAAGTCCGATGATGAAGTTATATGGAAGATCTTGAAAATTCTAACACCACCTTTCAAGACAATAACACAAATGATTCGGGTAATATTACCTTGTACCACTAATTTCACCAAAGAAACATTTCTTGGTAGATTGGAAGCTAAAGAATTTGATCTAAAACAATTTGGAGAATTAGCAAAAGTTGATACAATATTTAGTGCATTTAACATTAAACTTGGTCTAGCAAGGAACAAAAAAGTGCAAGGAGACATTGCTAGCAACACAAGTCTATTGAAGAAAAGATCTAGGAAGGAGTGTCTCTTCTTGTGGAAAGAGAAAAGGATGGTAAGAATATCTTTAAATGTTAGACATGTAATGAATATGGTCATTATGCATCTCAGTGTCCTAAGAGAGAAAGAAGTATAAGGGAAAATTCAAGTCTAGAAGATCTAGAAATTGTTTATATGCCAATGAAGAAGAAGAGGAAGAATCTGACCAAAGCAAAAGTGAAGATGAATTAGGATTCTTAGCTACAAAAGAGAATGATCTTGATAAAAAAATCAAAGAAGAAAGTGTGATGATCTCACAAGTTGAAAGAAAGGATTGAATCATTGATAGTGGTTGTTCACATCACATGACTGGTGATATGAGAAAATTTGTCAAATCCAGAAGCCATGATGGAGGAATTGTTAGAGTAGGAAACAATGCAGCCTGCCACATCAAAAGAATTTGATCTATCACACGAGATGGTAAAACAAATACTGATGATGTTTATTTTTTTGATGGACTAAAACATAACTTGTTGAGTGTTGGACAACTTATGGACAAAGGTTACCAACTACAGTTTCGTAATGACACATGCATTATAAAAAAAAGGAAGGAAAACTACTTGGTACTAGCACAAGAACTAGAGGTAATGTATTTCAGTTAAAATCCACTGAAGCAACATGCTTGGTAGCTAAAGTTGACAATAGTTGGTTATGGCACATGAGATTTTGTCACATTAATTTTGATAACATTGTGAAAGCCAGTAATACACTTGTTGTGAAAGATTTACCTAAGGTCACTAAACCCATTGAAATTATTTGTAAGGAATGTATCTTGGCTAAGCAAAAGAAATTTTCATTTCCTAGCAAGCAGTTTGGTACTACACAAAAGCTAGAATTGGTGCATATAGATCTGAGTGGTCCTACAAGAACAAGAGGGTTCTACAGAGAAAGGTATTTTATGATTTTTGTTGATGGTTTTACTAGAATGATGTGGGTAGCTTTTCTTAAAGAAAAGTTAGAAGAATTTGAGAAATTCAAGATATTCAAAAACAATGTAGAGAATGAATCTAGAATTAAAATCAAAAGCTTCAGAGTAGATAGAGGAGGAGAATTCACTTCGAGAGAATTCAATATCTATTGTGAAGAGCATGGTATCAAGAGACAACTATCCTCACCCCATACACCTGAGCATAATGGGATTGCTAAAAGAAGAACAGATCAATTGCTGAAGCAACAAGAGCTATGTTATTTGAGAATGATATACAAAAGACCTTTTGGAGAGAGATAATCAATATAATAGTATATACACTAAACAAAGTACATATTAGAAAAGGTATGGAGACAACACCTTATGAGTTATGGTTTGATCACTCACCATCAGTCAAATATTTTAGGATATTTGGAAGCAAATGCTACATCAAAAGAGATTATGATATTAGTATGTTTGATCCAAGAAGCAATGAAGGTATGTTTCTTGGCTATTCTTTGAAAAGTAAAGCTTATAAATATTTCAACTATAGAAAAAAAACTATAGTATTGTGTGAAAATGTAAAAATAGATGAAAAGTTTGGCACTAAGGAAAAGATGATGGATTATACTTATGATGGAGATGATTATTCTAGAATAACCAATAGATGAAATGAACTATTTCTCAAAACTAACAATAACTTGCAAAATAATGTGCAAACTAAAGTAGTAAGAGAAGAACAAAGCACAGTACCTGAAATAAGAACTAAAGCAGTAACTCCTAATCCAAATAGGAATTTGATAAAAAATCATCCTACTAATTAGATAATAGGAAGTAAAGAAAATGGATTAATGACAAGAAGTAGAATCAATAAGGAACTATGCCTAATATCTCAAGTAGAACCAAAAAAGTACAGATGAAGAAATTAAGGATGATTATTGGCTAAAAGTAATGGAAGAAGAAATTCAACATATAATTTAAAATGACACATGGGAATTGGTTCCTAAACCCAAGGACAAAAATGTGATTGGCACAAAATGGATATTTTAGAAATTAAATGAATGAACAAGGAGAAGTAATAAGAAACAAAGCAAGACTAGTATGCAAATGTTACTCTTAGCAAGAAGGAATTGATTATGAGGAAACATATGCACCTGTAGCAAGAATGGAAGTAGTTAGAATGTTCTTAGCATATGCATCAAATAAAAACTTCCAACTATATTAGATGGATGTTAAGTTAGCGTTCCTAAGTGGAGAACTTGAAGAAGAAGTCTATATTCAGCATCCAAAAGGATTTCCTTTGACAAAAGAAAAGGATATGGTTTGGAAATTAAAAAAAGCCTTATATAGATTAAAGCAAGCACCTAGAACCCGGTATGCAAGATTGGATAAATATGTAGCAAAGCTTGGATTTGCTAAAGGAACAATAGATAGTAACTTGTACTTGAAAGAAATAGAAGATGGTTTGCTAATAATTATTGTATTTGTTGATGATATCATTTTTGGAGGAAATTTTGAAGCTAGTAACAAATTCTTAGAAGATATGAAGAATGAGTTTGAGATGAGCATGATAGGAGAAATGAATTTTTTCTTAGGATTTCAAATTGTTCAAAACAAAGAAGGAATCTTTATTTCTTAGACAAAGTATTTAAAAGATTTATTAAAATGATTTGGTCTAGAAAATTGTAAACTTGTTGGAACTCCAATGGTAATTGGTCAAAAGTTATCAAGCAAGGATGAGACACCTACTATTAAACAAAAGAAGTAGAAATCTATGATTGGAGGATTGCAATATCTAACTCATAATAGACCTAATATAGCTAATGCAATCAGAACTGTGGCAAGATTTTAGGCTAATCCTAAGGAATATCACTATGTAGTAGTAAAAATGATATTAAGATATCTGAAAGGAATATCTAATTATGGCATTTGGTATGACAGAAGTTATGGTTTTTCTATTTGCACTTATATTGATGCTGATTGGGCTAGAGATAGGGATGATATAAAAAGCACCAGTGGAGGAGCATTCTTTCTTGGCTCAGCAAGAAGCAAGATTGCACCTGACAAAGCATTGTAGATGCAAAATATGTTGTAGCAGTGAACAACTATAATCAAGTCATATGGATGAAGTAGATGATGAGGGATATTGGAATTACATTCAAGGAACCTATTATCATTTACTATGATAATACAAGTATAGTTAACATGTGTAAGAATCCTATTTTGCATTCTAAGACTAAGCACATCTCTATAAAGTATCATCCGTTGAAAGAGAAAGTTGTAGAGAAGGAGATGAGACTGGAGTATGTTAACACTAAGGAATAGATTGTAGACATTTTCACAAAGGCCTTACCAAAGGATAAATTTGAGTACCTAAGAGGCATGCTTAGGGTCATGCCCCTGCCTAGTTTAGAATAGAAGATGCAAAAGTGCATCAGTCTAGGGTACATAGCACCATTGTTAGACTGGACTAAATGTTGATGCTTTCTCAATGGGGGAGTATCTGTGATGAACAGAGTCAATCAAGGACTCTTGGTAATTGGTATGCAATAGTGTCTTTAGACACTTGTATTATTTATAGAGTTATATACAAAGTTGTAAAGCAATAGACTAGCTTGTGGTCATGATAATAGATTATTTTATGTTCAAAATAATTAAACCATTTATGTACTATCTTTAACATTGATGTCAATGGTAGAGAGTGTGACATGAAAAAAATTGGAGAGAGTTTGCACTATGGGGGAGAAATGTTGCAATAAAAAATTGCATAAAGAAAAAGATTTGATTGATGAAGAGACTTGTTGGTATTCTTGGAACTAGATATTTTTCATCTATGTTGCCATCAATGCCAAAGGGGGATGTTGTTAGTATGAATGATGATGCTATGGGGGAGCATTGTAGAACATTGTTATGATGTATCTATAACTTTGTTTGTCATTGATGACAACATAGTAATGACTTTGTAAAATAATCAATAGAGTAGTAGACTATGATCTTTGTATTTAGGACAATACATTACTTATCTTCTTATGTGTAGTTACTTGCACATACCATAGTATGTATTGGACACATGGGCACGTGTGCAGAACTTGAATCGACAATGTACATAAGATATTGTTGATATACAAAAGACTGCATGAAAACAAAGCATTAGAAAAGTAGTTCTTATTGTATGATTGATACAACACATTGTATTTGAAATAAAGGGTTGTAAAGTTAACTAGAGGTAGTGTATTGACCACTGATGATGTCAGCGAGTGCATAGGTATGAAAGCTACACATGTGAAAGTTTGGGTATAACTGTGAGTTGACAACATTAATTAGATGAGTATTTCATTTAATTAACATAAGGTAAAATGTAAAGTTCACTCAATTATTTAATATTGAGTATGGTATAAAGGAAAGATGTTTTCTAAGTTTTAGACATCAAGAATGAGATCAAAGAGCATAAAAGAATTGTGAATAGTGAAGCAATAGAGCAGAGTGATTTGCTAATGCATGTAGGTGACCTTAAGGGTGACTGTTGATGGACACATAGTTCTAGATCTGATTGCATGATCTAAAGGTGAAGAAGTCTAACATGTTGGATAGAGGAAGAAGAAAAAAATTGTCACACATCTATTATTCTCAAAGGAATTGCTGAGGTTAATTAGACAGTGGGTTCATTGATCTAATCCTAAAGTTGTTTGGACAATGGGTTCAGCTACCTTCCACAACTCCTAATAGGGTTGGAATCTCCTAACAGGGATTCAAAGTCTCCTAAAAGGGTCCATCCTCTAACAAGGAACATTCATATTAGTATATTCTTTTGTGGGCATCATTCCCATTGGGGTTTTCCCTTTGATCAAGGGTTCCCCTAGTCAATGTATTTGGTGTAATTATGTGTATGCATCTCTTTATGGTTGTTGTTTACTTTGATTGAATGGTTGAAATTTCTTAAGAGGATAAATGTGTTAGATTATTATAAAAGTGTAACAATCTCACTCAATTGGCATGCATCCAGGAGTATGGATTCAACATGAATCCCAATAATAAATCATTGAATATCATGAACTCACTCAATTGACCTAAGTTTGGAAGTATGGATTCTACAAAAATATCAATAAAGATATGGTGAAAAAATGGATGGATTGAAAACCTAGCACACATTTTAAATATGTGACTAAAACAAGTTTCAAGAAATACCCATGAAAATTGGGTGGCACACAAAATGAGGTGATGTAAAAATCACTCAAAAAATAATGTTGTCAAAATTTGACAAAATTAAAACCTATTATCCAAATGGTTTTTCAACTCCCAAAAATCAAATAAAAATTGAACTCATATGCAAAAATGACCAACATAACAACACAAAACATCAAACTAAAACCCTAAAAAATACTCAAATGTTCATACCCACCTAATTGAGTATAACTAGCATAACAAGATAGAGGGGAATACTAGTTGTCAACCTCTAATCAATTCACTATAAAAATTGGGAACTAAACGAAGCCAAAACAATAAAACAACAAAGCCCTACCTCGTAGCCAAAGAGGCTAAAACAAGAATAGACACCACAAAATAGTTGGACCACCAACAACAATGAAACATTTGAAAGAGAAGGAGTTTCCACTTTGAATTCGAACCTATACTTGAGATGATCCCATGAGCATAACTCTCATAATGAATAAATTTTTAGATGCTCACAAGAGGGTTTTGGAGGATTTACTCCAAAACCCTAAATCAAAAAAGTGAGAAGTGAGAATAAACTCAAATTTAGCCTATATATGCACTTGCACAAAGTGACATATAAATTAGATCATTCAAATTTAACAATCCTATTAGCTCCCTTAATCCAAATGAAATTAGACAATTCCAATTAAATTGGAATTCAACTACAAAAAATTAGTCAGTAAATAAAATAAGTAAAAAATTAAATAAAATCCTTAGAACCCATTAAACCAACATTTAATTAATATATTTTGTGGCAACTGTGGATTCACAAATGCACAAACACACTCATGGGTCTAGACACATGTATAATGAATATGGATTTACCACTTACTAGAGGGTAAAAATAATAATAAAGATACATCGCCCATACAGGATGATATTGGCTTGACATGAAAGGGTCAATCATTAACTCCATGTGCCACTACCAAGGATATAAGTCTTATACAATAAAAGAACACAATCAAGTATAGATGCACAATATTAATAGCGGAGGAAACAATTATGTGAAATCACGTAATTAAAACACCTAATTAATTTCATTTAAATAACTCATTTGCATAAATTAATGAAATAAGGGTGATCACACAATAATGGGTTCCACTTTTTGACCAATTTTGACACTGAAATCAATATCACATTCGAGTGACTATATCTCTAAAACTATGAATAATTTCAAGATGACATAAACTAGTGATTTCTAGTACTCTATTCCTATTTTGTAACCATATTTTTTAATTTAAAAATAAAATATTTAAATCAAATTTTCTTCTCCTCCAAAAAGTGGTACATATGAAAAATTAATATTTTTAAAGAGTGAGGGTTTGTTTGACACACATAACTTTTTTTCTAGAAATGATAATGAGGTAATTCTTTGAGTGTTGGATCAGTAACATCAATATCCAAAGGATGAATTTGGTTTGATTCAATTTGGTTGAATATTGTATAGTTTAAGAATTTTTGAAGTGACATCAATCATAATTCAGACATATGTTTGTTTTGACACAGATATTTTGAACTCAATTTATCATAAATCTAATTTTATTTTTTTTAATAGAAAGCTATCTCAACAGCCTATTTCCTAGATATTTTTCAAAAAAAAATTGACCTTATTTACAAATTTTCCTAAAGTGTCAAAGTTAGTTGATGTTCAACCGTTAATGAACCTATAATGAGTTAAACTCATATTTAAGTAGTTGTTGGAAAGCTTGCTCGAAAGCAGCACAAATTGGCATTTTTAATTTTACATTAGGAGATCATTCAATCTCACTTTTGGGGGTCAAAAGAGCCAATTCCATTTTTTTTCAGAAAACAACACCAAAAATTTGTAAATTGACGTGTTCGCACGAACACTATGTTCACGTGAACATATGTTTGCGCTATCTTAGGAGCAAATAATTTGGCAATCAGAAATTTAAGTTAATGTGTTCACACAAACATGTAAAATAATTTGTGTTCATGCGAACATACAAAAAAAGAAAATTTATCAAGATCTCAAATAGAAAAATGAAATTTTAATCACAAAATCATTGTTAAAATATGTTTGTTCGAACATTTTAATAAGGTATGTTCACGTGAGCATACCTTATTTAAACTCAATATGTTCACACAATCATATAAAATTTTTATGTTCGTGCGAACATCTGTTAAATTCAATATGGGAATTTTTCATCATTTCACGATTTCCTTCATCCCCAAAAAGTGATACCAAGTATTATGGGTTCACCCATAAACAAGGTAAATATTTGTAGCACATACTTCTATGAATCTAATATGGATAGCTCATTTTCTAATTATATAAAAATTTAATAATAGAAGTAATAACAATTACCCAACAATGTAAATGATACTATAAACATATATGTTAACATGGTGAAACACATGATAAAATACTATTGTAGGAACCTAATCTAGTGTAACAGGAAAAATTATACACAGTGCAAGCACTACACACATCTCAGGGTAATCATAGAACAACATTATGATACCATATCAATATAAGAAATCACTAGCACAAACCTCAGTGGAGCCATCTAGCACATCATAATCTAAAAAATTAGGCATAAGCGTAAACTAATCTTGTTGATCAAATAACATAATCAAATTATGCCAAGGGCATAGACAACTCATGGGACCCAATCATAATCACTCACAAGATAAGATCATCATGGATGCATCCATCAAGACAAATTATAGAAATCAAATGGAAGAGACACTACACATTACACACACACAGACATCTATCTATCTATATATCTATCTATCTATCTATATATATACACATATACATATAATGGAAGAGACACTACACATTACACACACACACACACATCTATCTATCTATCTATATACATATACATATACATATACATATACATGTGTGTGTGTGTGGGTAAAAGCACAAATTTGTGTCACCCTTTTATGAAGGAAAATGCTAACAAAAGTATAAATATTCAACTTCAATGAGATAAAATTGGTACTATTATTTAGAATTTAAAAATTAAGTAAACTAATAAAATTTGTAGAAATGGATGAAGTTTAAGATTATTAATTTTAATGATTATTTATAATAAGAATTGATATATTTTCCTAATTTTTAAGGTTGATTTTTTAGATGCTGAAAAATGTTGACAATTAGGGGTCTAGATCCCACCACAAAAATATATAGAAATAATTATGTTTCCCTTTGATCTAATATATTTTGTAGATGACATCTATAGATTGATCAATCAAAAATAAAAATAGGCTTTTGAACTATACTTTCACTTTTATAACAACTCAAATTTCAACTCACCTGAGATCAATAGTTGCCATCTCCCACCACATTTCTAAAATTAAATCTATTCTATTCAAACCAAAAATTATACATTCTGGAAGAGGATTCTCTCCTCTAGAACATCATATGCTCTATAATTTTTTTTTATGATTTAATATTTTCTTTTCTTTCTCAAAATCAACATCTTCTCAAGTGTTAAAATACATGCTTGTAATATTTTTTAATTACAATATACTATATCCATTTAAAACATTATAAAATCTATATGATAATATTCTTGACTTTGAGATCTATAAAATGGTGTTTATATGTTATTTAAAAAATATCATTAAAATGAGTAAGAGTTATTGAAATGTCAATTTTCTAAAACAATTTAATTTCTTTAGTAATTGGACATAAACTAATATAAAACATGCATTTAATAGACATTACCAATTGGAAAAGTGTGACAACACATATAACTTAGCTAGAATGAATTTATTTAGATCATATATTTAAACATAATTAGTTTTTAGATAGAAATACTCAAATTCAATCATTCTGATAAGTTATCCTAAAAGGTGACATAACTTTGTACGTTTACCCATATATGTGTATGTATACATACATACATACATACATATATACACACACAGACACACACACACACACACACACACACACACACACACACACACACACACACACACATACATACATATAATCATGTATTTTTATATCTAGATTATTTGAATATCGAATCTTGTATTTATAAATGCATGCAATTTTTTTTCAAGTGGAAATGAATGATATGTATAGGTAATTCTTATTTTATTGTATGAGGTTTTTCCATCCAAAGTGAAAGAGAGAAGTCATTGTGTGAGTTGATTTTATAGTCATTGTAATGTTCAATCATGTGGCTTGTTACTATAGTGATAGTGGATAGTTCTTTGATTTGCAAATTATTTTCATATTGATTAAATGAATGTTAATGCCTTATTATGTTAAAATTTCCATTAAAAATATTATTTTACAATAAGAATCAGTTGAATAATCTTTAATAAAGGAAGCTACACCTTGGAAATGCAGAGATCTAGCTAAGAAAATATCTCAATTATTAGTGTGATTGTTTTTTTTGGATTAAGGGGATAGAGTTTGTGAATTGGTTAAGATTTTAAAAGAAGGAAAAAATGTTTACTAACAGATTGCATTTTATATGACCCTATTTTTTGAAGACTATTATAATGATAGTAATAATTTTAATAATAGTTTATTCAATGGAGTCATGAAAATACAAATATTTTCTATTAAAGAGTTAATTTATTTGACTAAAAGGTCTTTTGTATCAAAATTTCAAACTTAACAAAATTTAACCTTAAACCTTAGATCTGACTAATGAACAATAGAGAATAGATTCACTCCACATCAACACATACCATCAAGAATGTTTTGTGTGGAAAATTCTATTAGGGGGAATAAATATGGTAGGGATGATACTGCAAGATGATGTACTATGTTTATAGACTATACCTTGATAAAGATATTACAATGAGAGTTCACATGTATTTTTACACACTACCTAGAGCTCACTTTTCAAACACAATAGGGAAGTTACACTACATTATAAATTCATATGGACTATAATCCACAATTTATGAATCGGATAATATCATCTTCAACACGCTTAGGTTAGTTACATAAAATTAGACAATTTAATAGATCTCTAAATCTATTTGTAGACTCTAGTTACACCTCTTATCACATTCATCTTTCATAACCTCATACACACTCATACATATACATCAATGATTACAAGACTATTACATTTATTCAAACCATCTACCTTGGATAAGTAAACAAGCTTGACCATTAAAGATACCCACATTGAATAATAAATATTTTGGACCATTAAAGATATCCTAAAAAATGCTAGGAATCCAATCAATATCCCACAATAATCCACAACATGAAACATCACCAAGTAAACCAAGAACATGGAGAATCATGAAATCATGTACACAAATCAATAATGTAAGCACACCTATCAGTTAAAACCATCAAACAATTATATAAAATTGTAGATCAATCCACTTGAGAATGATGAAGTACTATAAAAAAATTTACATTACCTTTAATCTCTAAACTCATCAATATCTTTGAACTAAACCTTAAGAACATAACAATACCATCTGTAACTCTAGTAAAATTGCTTGCAAACTCCAAATTATAAGTTGTAGAATTTCCTTTAGTTTGTAATACAATCCAATGAGAATAGGTGGTCTAGAAAGGGACAATATATTGTAATTAGGCTCCAAAAAACCATTTGGGTCAATAATTTAAGGAGTACTTAGAATTGTAAGCCAAAGTTGGCACCAACATGGAACCTTTAAGGGACTTTGATGAAAATTGAGGCCAAGGGGGATAAAATATGAAAGAAAAACTTTATTATATGATTTTTTGAGTCATTTTAATATTATTTGGATAAATGTGCAATGATCAAGGTCCTAGAACAAGTTTGATGTCAAGTAGCAAAAAAATTGTGAAGTTGCTCAAAAGTTGTCACGACAACTTGACAACTTTTTAGTGCATAAATATAAAAAGGTTGAATTTTTTTTATCTAAATCCTAATCTAGTTAGGAACCACTAATTTGTGTTTTATATATCTTTTTGAAGGTTGTAAGATGGTGATTTTTGAGTTTTAGTGATATTTGGAGCAATAAAGTAGCAGAAGATGTTGTGAATCCCATGTATTCCTTGTGCATTTTCATAGGTATTTTATTGGTCACCATGTTTAATTTATAGATTAAAAAACTAAATTGAATTATATTTTCATATGAATTTAGTTTTAATTCTAAGTTTTAGTAAACATATTTTGTGAAATAATCTTTCTTGGGTACCCGATAACCCTCACAAACCAATGATTTATAGGAAACCTTTCTAATACCCCAAAATTGGCACATTGGCATTCTAAACTAATTTTGGTACATCAATCTTAAAACATCAATTCCTTGATCAATTAAGCCCTATTTTTATTGGCATTTCTAATTCTGATTATCTTTACTTGACCTAAGTGTCAAATGCAGAAAACTCCTGATGTGTATTCCTCATGTACTTTATTTAATTCCTAAATATTGACTTAAATTTGCTAAATTAACTTTCTATTTGAATTAATTTAAATACAAGTCCTAGATATTTAATTTAATCAAATACCCTCATCCTAATTGTTGAATTTATTTATTTAATTAATTAGAATATTCAATTATGAGGTCATATTTAATTGAATAAACCAATATTCCTTCCTAATTCATCTCATTCATCTCCTTAAATAATGGAAACTTTTTATTCCCACTCAACTCTCTTCTAATCTGAACCATTCATCTAGTTTGATGTTGACCGTCTGTTGGTTGTGAGATTGTATAAAAAAGACCCTTGGTCTCTCATTTTGGAGGATGCAATTGATGAGTATCTAGTTGATGTTGGATTGAACCCTCAAGCATTTTGCATTCAAAACTCTATTGATTTCATAAGCTTTTTCAGATAGATTACAATGCATCCATTTAGATTAATTTACTCATCTTATTCTTAGATTAATTTACATACATCTTATCTTAATCTTGCACTCATCTAGATTAAATACTTCATTCTAGTTGGTTTGGTTATTGAACTCTCAATTCTAAGAGTGCACAGTAAAACCCCATCTAGATAAAAGGAGACATATTGTCTTGTGCAAATATTCAAGATGAATAATCTCATGTTCATTACTAGATGTAGCTAACAAATAATGATCATGTTGAAGTGTGTGGTTAATTCAGAGGCCCATATTTAACACTCACATTTTTGGTGCCCACCATGGGACAAAAAACCTAACTTTCTAGCCTTATTTATCCTCATTTTTGACATTTTGCATTTTGTTCCATACAATATAGAAAAAAATCACATAGAAAGTTCTTTTGTCATGTGAGAATTTTCATTACTTGCATTGTACTATGTATTTCCTCATACAAGAATTCCATATGTTTGGGTGAAGAGAACATTCTCTCATGTGGCACAAAGAATATACTCACGTAGCCTTGTGAAAATACTCACATGAGACTTGACAACAGAGAGTTTAAAATTTTCACTTTTTACATATTTTCATTGTTGTTTCTATTCTAACCTCTATTTCTAAAGCATTTATTTCATGATTTAAAATATCTAGAATAACATAATAGTGGTTTGCAAGATGACCATCAAAGATACCTTGAAATAAGCACACAAAAACTTGCTAACGGTTTTATTGTAGGATGCTTGTCAAATAATTAGCTTATTGAAGGAATTCAAAACCCACTCAAATATTATGTATTTTTACACGCATTCAATCCACATAGTTTATATAGCCCTTATCAAATTCTTAGGGCTCTAGAAAAAGGAATAGGGGATTATGCTCTTTTCTAATTAGAAGTGATTCCCAAGAGTCTATTAGTACTCACTGGAGGCAAGGAAGGTAGTAGTTCTCCCAAGTGAATATGTTAGTGAATGGATTATGCTTTTTTCCCTTTGGGAAAATTATAAACTCGGAAGCTTCTAGACAAGTTGGGATTGATAAGCTAGCTCATTGATGAATATGATTGGTGTGTTTGGGTGAGGTGAAAAGGTAGAGGAGTATGCTCTTTTCCCTTTTGGAAAATAAAAAACTTGGATTGTTTAATCCAAACCAAGTCTAAGTCAAGCTTTAATGGGCCTGTCAAAATGATCTAGCCTCTGGGAATGACCAAGTGAGCACACACATATCATTAATGATTCCAACTCACTATAATGAATAAGATTTGTAAAATCAAAAACTCCAAATCCATGTTAATTTCTTTCTTATGATTCTTCATATCACATATCATGAGGAGGCTCTGTTTGCTACAATGAGCATCATCGCTTCCAATTTTTCTAGCCAAGTGTTTGTAGTTTTAGAAGTTGGTGGGGTTGAGAGGCCTTAACCTTACTTGTGAGGCCATGGGATTAATGTGAATAGAAGCATATTAAAAACTTGTAGTCAATTGTTACTCGGTTCACCTTTGAAAGGTGGCATAATATTTGTACAATGACAGTAAAAAGTCTCTCTTGTAGATCCTCACCATAGGCATGTACCTAGACATTGGAAGGTGGTATATGACACTAGCCCTTGACTCAAGGGTAACCTTTGAACATATATGTCATTGAGTCCTTGGACTACACCAAAAACATGGACACCCTCTAGTGAGGTGATACAACTATGTGAGATGAACACATGCACTTAAGATGTGAGAGAAAGGTTTTTCTTTCTCCACCATTTTTAGTTATAGGGATAAAGCATATCTTTTTTGAGTCAACAACTATCCAAATTGTCCCCAAAAAAAAGTCGAGACTCCCCCATCCCTTCGAGTTACTTTGTCCTTGAATGGATTGTTTATGATTATTGCTTGTGTCCCCTTTTGTTTTTTAAAAATGAGTCTAAAAAATCAACTTCTATACTTCCAAATTTGTCAAAACTATGTCAAACTGAAAAATAATGTCTAAATCTATTAGAAAACAAGAAATGTTGTCTAAAAATTGTTTGAAACCTATTAGAACTAATCAAAATCTCTTCAAATTCTAGTCTAAATTGAGAAGTCTATCCTTTACTCACTTGGCTTGTTGCAAAAAATTTCATGAGCCAAAACCTTAGAGTATTGCAATTTGTATTTCCCTAGGCCACTCTCTACACTTTTTTGTACAAAAAGCTCTATTTTCTTGTGCAAGCTTGTGCAAGAAAACTATCAACATTGGTTTGAATTTGGTTAAACTGATTAGCTTGTCACTTCCTCACATGGTTTTCTACACAACTTTTCATGAGACAGGAATTTGGGACTTTTTGTTCCCTTTCCTTGTATCAATCTATGTACTTCCTCACAAGGGTCTATTTGGATCCTCATGCGAGCTCTTTTCTAAAACTGTCAAAAATTGATCAAATTTGTTTATCAGGTCCATTTTTTCACCTTAAAAGGATAATCGAATGATCTATGTCATTACTCTCCCTAGAGTCATTTCTTCATATGAGTCTATCTAAAATTGTAAAAAAAAGAGCTATTTTAAGCTTCTTCATCAAAACTTTATCCAATTTTGGTCTCTATTTAGGTACACCAGTATGCTTCTCTATTTGTAATTGTTAGAAACTTAATCAAATTTCTTGGTTGAATACTTGTGATCCATGTATATACTCTTCTCATCATTCTATGATCTCATTTGTTCTATGGTGTTGTCATACCTTATGTCACAATAATCAATCTCTTGGATGTTCTAGCCACTTCTCTGACTACTGGTACCCTGGTATATATCATGCTTACTATCGTTTACCTACTTTGAGATAAAATTCTAAGTGTGGTCCTTGTCTAAACTTTATCATATGTCATTGTCTCATTTTTATTTTGGAATTTTTTGAATTCAAAATCATTTGCATCCTTCCATGGTTAGTCATTTTGGTCAGTAGTGGCATTTGGAGATCCATTGGTGTTTGGATGTTTGTTTAGTTTTTATTGCAATGTTTGTGATCCTCATATGTTATATGTCATGTGCATCCATACTTGTTTAATTTTTATTATTATTATCTTGGCTTATATTTATCCTTGTTCCAAGGATCTTTGGGTAGGGCATTACATACAACATACTATCTGGAAGGTCTTAGATTCATGAGATGCAACAAGTATGTTTGACATATCACCAATGCATGAAGTTCCCATTCCAAGGATCATAAGTAACTATACTTGCAAACACTAGCTACACATGAAACATGCTCAAGTTTGCTAATAATTTGGTTCTTACCAATAGAGGGTCTATTGACAATTATGTCAAAAAGATCAAAGAAATGGAGAAGAATCTTGAGCTAAAAGAAACTAGAATGGGAGAATATCAAATTGAACCAATTTTGTCTTTGACATCTCTTCTTTAATCTCCCCATCATTATGGGAGACCATCTAAAATGAAGAGACCATTTTTTGTATCACCTAAGAATGTCTTCAATGGTTCCTTTGTATAGGCCATTGTACCTTTGTAATATGAAGATGAAAACAAAGACATTGCTGCTTGGCTATATAAAGAGAAGGTCCCAACTGATCTCATAGTCCAATCTCTTGAAATAACTCCTAAAAAATATGGACAAGGTCTTAAAATAATTAAAAAACTTTCTTACAAAGGTAATGGTCCTATAGGATGTAATAAAAAAAGACTAATAGATCTAATTAAAGCTACACCTAGATGACCTCGTGACACTATAGGCCTAAGCTTCAAGAAAGTTCCCTTTCATCTGGGGATCAATAAATTTGTACCAAAGTTTTAAAATCCACTTAAACATTAATATCAAAATGAGTTTGACAATTAAATGGAAAGTTATGATGATGAGGACACCTTTCCTTTTCCTATTCTATTGGATCTTGCTATATTCTTTGCAGGGCCTGATGACTTTGGACAACCTGTCAAGATTGCTGAAGCTACCAATGATTCTACCAATAATACTATTGATACTCCCCTAACTCAAAAGGAACAAGGTGAGTCTATTCATGCTCTTAGCCTCTTACTATTGAGATAATTAGTCAAAATTAAGATGATGTTGAAAGTGGAGAATGAGTACCCATCGCTGTTGGGGAATACTTCAATTTGACTCCATGTAGCATAAATTCTCAAGAGTATGAATTTGATTCCCTCTTATATGTAACTTCTGATAAGGATGTTGATAGATTTCACACATATAAAAACCAAATCAAAGTAGGAGAGAAACCTAGGGTTTGGTATGATGAGTTTGACCCTACTAAGTTGATGTGTCTTCGATTGATGTTGTTAGGATTTAGAGGAATTCAAACATACCTCTAGACAAAATATCTCTAGGTATCAACTTGCTAGTTAATGCATTTAATGATTATACTATGAATGTAATTGAACCTACCACTTCTCTTTCACTCACTTATCATGAGATAATAGACTGGAACTCAAACACCACATCTAGAGAAGTCCCCACATTCCAAAATGACTATGCTCTTGTTTTCTATCTGCACATTGTCAAACTGGTAATGTCTTCCACTAGTGAATACAATATCAACATGATTGAAGCTAACATCAAATATCTCAGTCATACAATTTTTTAAAAAAAAGAATAGGTGCTCCAATGGTGAAAACAACATTGTGACAGTATTAGAGCCAAAAATAGTAAAAATAAAAGATGTATATAAAGGTGAAAACCTCTTTGAGGCACCTACGGATGGGATATTTGATGTACTTCTAAGTAACTTTAAAGAGTGATCAATATTGATAGAACCAACACAACTAGTAAATCTAGGTATTGAAGAACATCTGCATATCATACATCTTTTACTATCATTATCTATAGAGGAAAAACAAGAATTCATTTCTTTCTTCCAAGAAAAGAATATCAACTTTGCATGGACATACTCAAATATGATAGGTTTAGATCTAGATATTATTATGCATCATTTGTCCATTGCACTAGGGGTGAAACCTATTAAAAACTCAGAAAGATGCACCCTCATCTGGCACTTCTTGTTAAAGCTGAATTGGAAAAACTATTGAAAGATGGTTTCATTTGCACCATTGATTATGCCGAATGGATATCAAATATATTTCCCATCTCAAAACATGAAAAATCTATCAAAGTTTGCACTGATTTCAAAGATCTCAAGGAAGCATGCCCTAAAGATGATTTTTCACTCGCTAACATTGATATGATAGTGGAAATGATGATTGGGTATAAAATGCACTCATCAATGGATGGTTTCTCTAGCTATAACCAAATCAAAATTGCACTAGAAGACCAAGAGAATATTTCCTTCACCTATGCATGGGGACCTTTTTCTGGAGTGTAATGTCATTTGTCTTAAAGAATGTTTGTACAATATATCAATGTGCAGTCATGAAAATATTCCATGATATGATGCACAAAATAACGGAAGACTATGTTGATGATACTTTAGCTAGGAGTATCTAAAGAAGAACTTATTTACAAGGTTTGGAATGTATTTGAGATTGCATGGAAATATCTAGTCTTAGACTAAATCCTAAGAAGTGTGCCTTTGGCATCACACCAGATAAACTACTTGGATACATTAATTTTTTGTACAAAGGTGATAGAAGTCAATCTTGAAAAGGTTCAAGCTATAATGGAGATGCCTCCACCTTGAAACATCAATCAAATGAGAAAGCTACAAAGAAGACTTTAGTCTATTCACCAATTTAAATCACAATTAGCAGATAAATCATAACTCTTCACTAAAACTTTGCATAAGGGTGTGAAATACAACTGGAACATAGATTGCAATCAAAGCCTAACACAAATCAAGAAGTATCTTGCTAATCTTCCAATACTAATGCATCCCATTCATTTTGTACATCTATGCAACAACTTGTCTCTAGGTATTTCACTGGCTCAAGAAGATCACAACAATAAAGAACATGCTATTTACTACATCAATTGTATATTGATATCGTATGAGATGAGTTACAACATCATTGAGAAAGATTTCTTGGTAGTTTTTTTCATTCCCCAAAAACTGAGGCACTACATGCTCACTCATAGTATGAGATTAATTGCAAAGATTGATCCATTAAAGTAATTTCTCAACAAAACTATTTTGACAAGAAGATTGGCAAAATGGGTTATGATCATGGGAGAATTTGACATTGAATATGTAGAACAAAAATTCATCAAAGTACAAGTGATCATTGATCGACTAGCATAAGCACCATTACAAAGTCATCAACCACTGAATGTTGAATTTCTTGATGAGTCTATTCTACTATTGATACATCAAACATGGGTTATGATATTTGATAGATCATTCACACAACAAGGGTCTAGTACTAGAATCCTATTCATTACCCCACATAAATATTCTCTACCCAAAGCATGCAAGATTATTTTTCCTTGTACAAAAAATATTGCTAAATATGAAGCCTTGATCAATGGGATGAAAATAATTGTCGAAAGGATGGTAGACAAACCAGACATCTTTGGTGTTCATAGTTGGTGATTAACCATGTTAATGATATCTATCAAACAAAAGATTAAAAAATGATGCTTTACAAGAGAATGGTTGATGATCTAAAGAAGTACTTTGTACATGTTACTTTTTAGTAGATTCCTCAAGAAAAAAATAAGTCAGTTGATGCAATGGATGCCCTAGCTTCTATGTTACAAATACCAAAAAATGACTTTCAACATGATTTCCTAGTGGAGACATTATCCTACCCTACCTATGACTCCCTAAATCTGGAATGATTTTTTCTATCATAGGACATGATTCATCTTGCTACCAACTCATATACTCCTACTTATGTGACTAGATTACCTTGGATACTTTGGCTCAGAATGAGAAATTCCACATTATCCAAAATGCTTCATGGTATGTCATCATTGCTAATGCGTTGTTTAGGAGACGTCTCAATGGTACACTCCTTAGGTGGCTAGAACCATAAGATTCAAAATATGCATTAATTGAGGTGCATAAAAGCATTTGTGGATCACACCCAAATGGCCTGGCACTAGCTTACAAACTTATTAGAGCTAGTTATTACTGAATAGAAATGGAGAAAGAGACAATTAAATATTCCAAGTCTTGAAAGTAGTTTCAACTCCATGGATATCTAATTCACACTCCAACTAGGGAGCTAATTTTTTTCATCACACTTTGGCCATTCCAGCAATGGGCCTTTGATTTGGTGGGTCAAATTCATCCTTCCTCCTCAAATGAATACAAGTTCATCATAACAACTAAAAACTACTTCATGAAGTGGGTCAAGGAAGTACCTCTTGTTGAGGCTAATGGATAGACTATAGATATATTTATTCTTAACTACATCATCTATAGGCATGGTGTACCAATTCAAAAACAAAAATCTGAAAGAGTTATGTTTAAAATTCAAAATTCAAAATCACACAACATTGGTCTTCCATCTACTACCACTAGGGTAACAAAAAAGAAGAAGCATCTAATAAGGCTATTCTCAAAATCCTATATAGCACAATTAACAAATATAGAACGGACTACCACCTTCAAATCAATCTAGCTCTATTGGCTTATAGAACAAGTATCAAAAATCCTACATGGATAACATCTTTTTCTTTAGTATATGGAGCAGATGTTGTGCTTCCAATTGAGGTTGAGATTCCTACTCTATGAGTCTCTCTTAGGGGCCTCATGATTACTGATAATGACTATAGAATATATTGGTTACAAGAGCTAGAACTACTAGATGAACATTGAAAATTTATGTTTGATTAACTATGAGCTTACCAAAAGAGGATGTCCAAGAGCTACAATAAGAAAGTTAAACCATGATATTTCAAAGTGGGTGACCTTGTTTTGATGGATAACCCTAAGAATCAACAACATTGGGTAGAAAAAGGAAAGTTTGAGCCCAACTCACTTGGTCCATACATCATTACTGTAGTGTTCAAATCAGGCACTTATCAACTCTTGACTACTGAAGGAGAATTGCTCAAGGAGTTGATCAACACCCTTCATCTAAAAAGGTTCTACAACTGACATTCTTTCAAGTTCTTTATACATGTCTAAATGTCCTAAAAAAAGTCCCAAAATTTGCAAAAAGTTGTGAAAAAATCTATTATCTTGGTGAAAAACTAGCAATAGGCACCTTGGTAATACCACAAAAATTGAAAAAATTAAAATTTTGAAAAAAAAAAGTGACATTAATAAAAACCTAGCAAATAGGCATAGTGGTAGCAAAAATAGAATCTCTACCAAGAAGGTGAAAACTTGGTAGACAGGTGCCTCTTGTTTCAAATGCATCTTCTAGCTTTTGTACAATTTATTTCCTTCTTTTAGTTCTTCACTTTCCTACTTTAGTTTGTTTTTTTCACTCGTGCATACACTCTCAGTTATCTTTGAGACTTTGGTAGAGACTACATGGATTGAAACTGGTCATAGTCTAGGGGAAACACCCTATAGTTTTAAAGGATCTCTTTTGTGTTAGTCACTAGTTGTCCTAAATATGTCTTCCTATTATTGCTTAGTCTATTGATGAGATTCCTCTCAAAGAAGGTCTCTTTTGCATTAGTCATCAGTTGTCCAAACTGTGTATGCCTAGTATCACTTAGTCTACTAATGAGATTCCTCTCGACAAAGATTTCTCTGACATTAGTCACCAGTTGTCCTAATTGGGTCTATCTACTTTCATCCATCTACTAAATAGATTTCTTACAAATATTCCTAACTTCAACATTTGACATCAATCCTCTAACATTGAAATTGAATTAGAAACATTGTAATTGTTTTTAAATATTCCACAATCCATTGGAAATCTTTGCTATATTTTCTAGGCAGATTGTGTTACAATTTTTCCATCAACATTTCAGATCACACTCTGTGATCCATCATCAAGATGAGACAGCTAAAGGAAAATGTGATCCAAAATGTTGATGCAAAAATTGTAACATAATTCACCCAAAAAATACAACAAAAAACACTATAACTATTTGAGCTATGCTGAGCTTTTCTTTATTTTTTTCTTTCTCTTTTTCATTCCCCTTCAAGAAACTTTGGGATGTCTGATTTGACTAGAGGATCAAGGAATAGGGGCATGATAATTTCTTTGTTTTCTATTTTCTAGTTTAGTCCCAATGATATGAAGCATCCATATAAAAAAAGGGTGTCCACTATAAGAGCCTCTATCTCATCTTAGATGGTCATATGTACCTTGACTCATTTTATATGGAAACTTTGGTGAGGTTGGTTCTTCTCCATGAATTCTCTATGCTACAATAAAATATCAATACTCATACTATGAAATGAATGTATAGGTCACTAAAAGTATGCTTAGAATACTTATTGATTACATAGAATGAGAGGGATCTCTTGCATGTCCAGTGCTCTTGTACGCATGAAACATTCTAGTCATCCTAACATTTATGCTCTAATGCTTATGTTTTCTTGCCACATTAATAGGAAAAGATGTTATGGTCATTTTGGCTTCTTGTTCCTTAATTCTTACATCTAATTCCAACAAAAATATGACTCATGTCATTCACATTCTCATGATTACAATGTCAGTGAGGGTTATACAACATCTGGTTGCCTTAATAAAATGATTTTTGATGGAAAATATATCTTATGGGTTCCATAATTAGTCCTAGGATTTGTATCTATACTTCATAATAGACTTACATATGGGTATGATCTTTCCTACTTATTTAATTGCATTCCTTGACTTGAGAGGTAGAAGACCTCTTACACATATCATGTTTCATCTCCACTACACAAGTGTTTGATCTCACAGTCAATCTTTATGAATTCAATGGAGCACCTATCATGAGCAAGAAATGTGAAACCTACATGAGATATTAGTATATATCCATTTTTGCATTATCATAACATTCATTTACATTTCAACATACTCAAATAATGTCATAAATATACATCACATATCTATATCTAATCCATCACATCTCATCTACACAATGCATCATACATCACATCTCATCTACACTATGCATTTATACATCATACACATTTGCATAAATAAAAATCATCTAAGAAAACATCTCATGCATGGGCATCATAACAGAAAAAATGTGACACTTACAATGATATTGAAAGAGAGCTCTCATATATATCTATATTTATATATTGAATGAGTCAAAATGTAACATGATACAAAAAGGGTGCTACTTGAGCACTATCGATGACAATGTCTCAAAATGATACGAAAGAGAGATGATGACACATATTATATACATGCTATACATTAAAAATGATAGAAGAGAGTGAATAAACTAAAACCTTCCCCCTTATCCCCTAAAAGAGGAGGAGGAGGAGGAGCATCTTCTCTAGCAGGAGGACCAACACCCTCTGATGCTTAGGCATACTTTGAGAAATGAGGCACCTTCTTTGTAACCTTCGGTACCACCATGATGTATGAAGCATAATAATATGCAACTCAAGCTATCTATGTGTGGACCTCATCATGTGTTCTCTCTAGCTAATCTTGAAACTTCCCTATCTCCTAATTGTGTTGCGCAAGGTGTGCATCCCACACCACCATCTAGATCTATAATTCTCCTAGCTACCATTACATTTTCCTAACCCACTCTAATAATTAGCATAATGTATCATGCATCTACACTAGTAAGTCTCCACCCTTTGGTTTAGGAGTAGGATGGACTTGCATCTCCTCATTAACCCCCCTCTACCTTCTATGGAGGTGAGTCCTCCACTCTCTATCAATGCACATCACCACCAATGACACCCAATATGCCCATGTCACCGTATGGTCTCCTTTTTCTAGACCCTCCCACCAAAATTAGGATCCATCCTCATTTGATGAGGTGGAATAGGGACCTATGTGGCCCTCTATTAGGGCCTTTGCTATTGTGTCTTTTGTGGTGGTTGTACTGACTAAATGGGTACTACCATACCCACTGGATCTATAAACCATGGAAAAAGATGACTCTTAAAATACTCCCTAAACTCAAGAATCATCCCTCCATTTTCTACCACTATAAATTATTCCCACTGGATAAGTGTGAGGCCCTACACATCTATCATTGATAGGTCACCTGATCTAATCTCACTAACCACCCCTTCTTCACGTCCTCGGAAAAGAAAGTGTATGCATAATATTCTTGTGCTATGCCCTACGGTCGCCCATATTGCCTCCACACTTGTGTATCCCAATTAGGTCTAGGCATCATCCTAAGCCTCTGTACCCCTCCAAGGTAGCCACATAATTGCTACTAGATCATCCAATTGGTCCCTCTACTACTCAGCCTTACCAACATAGGCTAGGTCATCTAACCTCTATATATACATATATAGGGCTAATGTGGCTTACATAGGTCCTCACAAATAGGCCTAGTAATAGGAAGGTACTTCCATTTCCACACTTTTAGCATGTACACCCCTTCTTCCATACTCCTCACCTCTCTATAGGTGATCTCATGCATCTTGTGAAACATATGCACTAGCATACACTAGCCCCATCTAGAATGAGTAGGATGCTCTATCATCCTCTATAGCAGCCGACCCCACCCATGCTCTAGTCCATGTTTCCCTCTATCAGTAATCAAGTAACAAACAAGGAAAGTACCCAGTACCACTACTAGTCTATGCATAGGACCATACTATTGTACCATCTCCTCCCAAGGGATGGTTGTACCCATAATGATGTCATCCTAGAATATTTCCCTCAATGCTAAGGTACTTGGCCTCTACTGCATGTCATACTTGATGCACAAGACATGAAAGGGAATCCTAAGTATCCTATAGACATCCTCTGGCATGATCATTATCTTACCCTAGGGAAGGTGGAAGGTGTTTTTCCCCAAATGGAAATGTTCCACCAGTGCTACCAATAATCTATGATTCATCTGAATGTTAGGGATGTCACATAAATGAGCAAGGCCCAATGTGTCAATATATGTCAACTTTTTAGAATCCAACTATCTAACTAAGGCACTGATGACTAGGTAACATGATCAAAATCCAACATCTAGGAAATAAATCTGCAACCACTCAAACAACATGATGATATTAGTACTCCATGCTATCCAAATCTATGCATAATGATGTACTACTACTATACAGACATCCTACAAGTGCCTACAATGCTATCCCATACAATGACACAATGAAAATATACTCCAAGATATATATATATATATATATATATATATATATATATATATATATATATATTACCCTCTATTTTGAGGTGAGAAAATAGTTTTAAGAAATTTAATGCTAGTTTCAAATGAACAAGTAGACAAACCCATGTGATACTTGGCTCCCATGAGAGCTTTTACACAATCTTGCACAATAAAGCCATTTGTTCAAGGGTTTCTTGCAATTGAGATGGGTGTCTACTAGGTGAAAGTATCCAAAATGGTATGTGAGCTTGTGCCTTTGTAGTAAGATCTTGAACAAAGTTCTACACATACTCGTGCAAGGAAATGAGTCCTCATGCGAGGACCTAATAACACACACATTTTAAAACATAAAAAGGGACCTAAAACAAAGAAAAATTTGACCAAAATGCATAAGCTTGGTATTCAATAGGAGGTTTATTGATTACTTATAGGTGGTCCATAGTCCATTAGCTGACTATGATGCCTGGATCACTTGAATATATTAGATCATACGAGGACCACCATTTTCACCTCGGAGGTCCCTATCCACAAAAGGTAAATGATCAAATGATTTGAAAATGACCTTTTGGGGCCTTATATATTTTTTGACCTAATTTTTTAAAGTGCCTTGATTGTTGTGAAAATCACCCCCTAGGTAATTGGACTACTTTGAACTCATTTTTGGGTTCGAAATCAAAATCTATCATAGTTGAAGAGCTGAAAATTATATTTTAAAATTTTAGGACCGATATGATCAAATGGTTGTGTGGTCTATCTTTCTAATGCAATATGAATCTTAGAGTAACATCAACTCAATATTTTCTCCAAGTTTTTAACTTTTTCATCAAAAGTCAACTTTGGTCAACCTTGGTCAAACTTGGTCTAATAGACCTCTAAATCACTTTAAATGGACTCCATATTTTCTACATACTCTTCTAATTCATTCTAGATACTTCTAAATCTTTGATTACATTAGTATCTTCAAATCTACTACTCTTCATTATTGTTATGATGTGTCATCTTTCAATTTCAATCCCGAGGGGAGAGGATGATTACATCATCAAATCAATTAAATCTTGCTTCAATTTGATCTGAACTTAATGGCCTCATTGATAGGGGAATCTCATCACTAAGGGCATTTTTTTCCCTCTATCTAGTATCATATTCTATCTATCTTATTTATCGATCAACTAATCAAACTTATAGTAGTCCTTATCATAGGTTGGTGGATAGGTATCTGGGCATTTTGTTTGGACTCCTAAGGGTTAAGCCTAATTTTGGAGTTAATCCCACGACACATAATAGTTCTTGTTATATCTTTTATGGACCAATATTTAGGTGTTCTATCTAGATTCTGAAGGATTAAGCTTCGTTTAGAAGATAATCCTAAGCTTTTTTTAGTCATTGTTTAATGGAAAGGTATTAGAGCATTCTAACCATAACTCATGAGGATTAAGCCTCATTTTGGGCATAATCTATGAATCACGATTGATCTTATCATCTTTTAATGGACAGGCATCGAGATATTCTAACCTTGACTCTTGAGGTTTGAGTCTCATTCTGGGAACAATCCTATTAATCATGACAATCTTTGTTCTCTTGGACCAATATCTAGGTGTTCTATCTGGACTTTAGGGGGTTAAGCTTGGTTCTAAAGTTAACCCTAAAAATCTCATCAATTGAGTTTTGCATCATCAATCTAGGAACCAATTTCAATTCTGTTTCTATGCTTCAAACTTTTGATTTCTTTGAATCAACATTCTACTCACACATTAATTCAAAGAGGGGCAAATGCAATACACCAAAAATGGCACATTGGCATTCTAAACCAATTTTGGTGCATCAATCTTACACCATCAATTCCTTGATCAATTAAGTCCTATTATACTAGGCATTTCTAATTCTGATTGTGTTCACTTGACCTAAGTCTCAAATGTAGAAAACCCCTAATTTGTATTAATCACATACTTTATTTAATACCTAAATATTGACTTAAATTGGCTAAATTAACCTTCTAATTGAATTAATTTAATTATAAGTCCTAACACTTTAATTTAATTAAATTCACCTCCTTTAGCTAATATACATGAAAATGGAATTAAATACCCTTATCCTAATTGTTGAATTTAATTATTTAATTAATTAGAATATTTGATTATGAGGTCATATTTAATTGAATAAATTAATATTCCTTCCTAATTCATCTCATTCAACTCCTTCAATATTGGATACTTTCTATTCTCACTTAACTCTCTTCTAATCTGAATCATTCATTTAGTTTGATCTTGATCATTGATTGGTTCTAAGATTCTATAAAAGAGACCCTCAACCTCTCATTTTGGAGGATGCAATTGATGAGTATTGAATTGTTGTTGCATTGAGCACTCAAGCATGTTCCATTCAAAACTCCATTGCTTTCATATGCTTTTTCATATAGATTACAATGCATCTATTTAGATTAATTTACTCATCTTATTCTTATATTAATTTGCATACATATTAGCTTAATCTTGCATTCATCTAGATTAAATCCTTCATTCTAGTTAGTCTGGTTACTGAACTCTTGTTTCAGAGAGTGCATAGTAAAACCCCATCTAGATAGAAGGCAACATATCACTTTGTGAAGACATCCAAGATGAAGAATCTCATGTTCATTCTTGGACATACCCGATAAACAATGATTATGTTGAAGTGTGTGGTTAATTCAAAGGCCCATATTTAACACTCACAACCGTGATATTTAAATTATCATCCTCTGGAAAAAAAATGATTCTTTGAGGTTTTATAAGTCCACCCATATGTTGTAAAATAATGAAATCACAAGAGTGTTCTATGTGTGTGGCTATTTATGGAAGGAAGCCCTAAGCCTAGCATCTCTATGTGATAGACTAGTATGTTGTTAACTACTTGAATTAGGTTGGTGAGACAAGTTTGAAAAGGGGTTTAAATGATTGTGACATGTTGAGTAGAGGGTGTTTCATCTATCCATGTTGATCAATGTTTTGGATTGTGGGAAAAAAGCATCTGAAACAAATTATTTGTACTAAATTATCCTAAATTATCCCTATAGGCCTAATATAAGGGTTGTAAAGAAAAGGTAGTAGATGAATTGATCTAATTTTGAGATATTGTATAGAAGGACAAAAATGGTATCTACATATGACCTTATTTTGTAAAGATTCAACTAGAGGAAAATTTGGAAAGGGGAACACCTATTAAGTTGACCTAGTTAGCACTAGTTTGCAAAGTAAATTTCCTTAAGATCTCAAAATAACATATTAAATGTGAAAATATTTCCCATTAAACTTGAATTATTTATATCCCATTGTCATAATGGGCTTTAGAACTTCATAGTTTAGACTTGGTGATCCTACCTCGCCTCTTCCATGCCTTAATGCCACCATGTGACTTTTCCTAGTATTGGGTGATCTTGCACTATTTATTTAATAAATATTTTGGTACTAACAATGTGATTTGGAATGTTTTTTTTCCAAGATGTAAGATGGTTTTGTAAGGAAACTTGGCAATAAAGAATATAACCGTTTCCACATAACCCATAATAGATCTGAAATAAACACAGAATTAAAATCCACATGCAAGAGAATAGACAACATACCCACAAAATTGTGACACAAGATATACCCTGGGAAACCCTCATTGAGGGAAAAAACTCAGCCTCCAAAAGCATCCATCATCATGTATTATTCAGCAAAAATACCATTGCTATACAACCATGGAAGCCTTCATAGCCATAGCCACAACCGAGCAAACTATGTGAATAAGCATGAATCCACACATCCCATGCCATGCTTCCAACCTTCACAAATGCTCCCTTGGCTAACTTGTCAAGCCTTGTCCCACTCAACTCTTGCCTTTTGTCTTCTCCTTGTCAATCTCTTACTCTCACAACAACTACCCTTGTGGCTGCTTATATAGTAGCAAGTCCCACAAAACCACCAAGTGGTATTACATAAACTATGTGCTACCTAACCCACTGACCCCACATTTAATATTGGGCATTTAATTCTTTTCTCCAATATTAAATAATTACATGAAATATTTTCAAAATGTTACAATACAACTTATCAAGAATATTCCATGGGAATCTTTACATGTTGCACGTCCATCTAGGTACAACATTACATAATAAAATAAAATAATAAAATAAAAATATTATGCAATGTGTGCAACACCCATTATCTCAACAATCTCCCACTTGTTGTATACATTGCATAGGGTCAATCCGTAGCCACATAAATGAACAAGGGAACAATCCCTCCCAGCACATCCACCATCATGGATCAAAATACACCAAGTGCTCCATCCTGGTACCCGCAACAAAATCAAAGTATCCAGCATCTCAAACATGAATGATCTCACCTCCTATTATGCCACTCCCACTGGACATACATAGAAGCCATCCAAAGAGAAAGCCACCCAACTTGTTGCATTAGAAGATCATAAAATCCTGTACCAACTGAAATTCCAAGCATAAAAACCTGATCTAAAGGTAATCATATGTATCCGTAGTTGTCAAAATATCCATAGCTGAAATAGCACCCATAGAAAAGTGCCAAACCCATCCAACTATCCATACCTCAAAGGTATAACAAGTGAATCTCATATCACCGACATATCCAATCTATAACCTGCAATCACAAGCCTCAAGAGCAATACCTGCCACATATATACCAAGAAACTCCCACTGCAAAAGATAATGTCAAATATATATCCAATCCACTCAACACATCTCAAAGAAGTGAATCCATGTAGTATCAAGGACATCCACAATACATAATCCAATATCCTGCAAGAATAACTCTCATAACAAGTCTCCAACAGTCCCCCAAATTCTCCACAACCAACAGAGGAAAGAGATAAAGGAATAACCATGTTATCTCTCACATGACATACATGAGCACAAACTAGTGATCACAATCTCTAACCAATCTCAAATCCAATGTAAGCAAAATTGAACATCCAAGAAGATAACCAAGACCAGAGAAACCATGCAAATCATAACCTGTATCATGTCCTTCTACGCACACCTCTAGATGTAAACTATGCAAGTATGATCTCCTCCATAGAACCCCAACAAGAAGCCTCAACAACACCCAAACCATACCATATAACTAATCATGGATGTAAGCCTCTCACAAGAAGATCAAACTCAATAAACCCATTCCTAAACCAAGGAATAACCATTCCTAATCCAAGGAAAATGCCCAATATAAAACCATCTCCCAAACTCAACCAGCATAACAACATATGAACATGGAGATAACCAATGCTAAACCATCTCTCAAATGAACCCTCCAGAACTAACTCATGTACCATAGCTCAAGATCCATATCCATGAAAGATAAGCATAAATATAATGCAACTGAGAGAAAATAATGGGCTATACCTCTCAAGTAGCAAACCGCCGAGTAGACCAAGAGTGGGGAATGAGAATGCTCATCAAGATACCCAAGTCTCCAACCAAGACTCATCTAAGAACAATCAAGCTCCTCTCAAGTCCATATCAGGTGACTGCCCCTCGAACTTCCTGCTGAAACCATCAACCATCCCAACAAATACTTCTCTAATCCAAGAGAAATCAGCATCACCACCATCTCTAAGTATCCATGAGAACCTATAACCAATCAATCCATGCCAACTCCAAATGCAACATAGCAATATCATGAAGTATCCAACTTATGATCAGTGTACTCAATACCAAGAAACTAAACCAAGATCAATGTCAAAGTTCCAACCATGGCTTCAGGAACATAAACATGACAACATGATCTTACCATCTCAACTAAAGAGATAACATGCTCCACATAAACACACCATAACATGTCACAACTCTAAACATGTATCAAGAGTATACCATGACATAATAATGAAACCATCCTCATACTAAGGATAACATGCCAAATAAAAGCATAAACCACACCTTTGCCAAGAACCCTGTGAGTCCTCAAGATGCAACCATCTCCACACACCTTGAAGAAAACCATCTTCACATACTAGGAAGAACCATCTCCACATGTCATGAAGATAACCAAGAACTCCATGAGTCCTCAAGATCTAACCATATTCAAACACCATGAAGATAACAAGTGCACCATGCAAATGTCAAAGACGCTTCTACAGCAACAGGATCTAAGACAAACCTCCAACATCTGCAAAAACTCAATAAATATATCAATGCCAACAACTCCCACTCAACTGTGGTACCAAGCCACCTATGGCATCATAAAATCCATCCTCTCCAAACCAAGAAGATATAAACCAAATCAGGAACTAATCCTGCACTGTCACCCCATCACTGTCACAAGCTCCCACTAAACTGTGTATCCAAGCTATCCATGACATATGATAAAAAAATCCATCCTCTAACCATGAGAATCAACCAAGGCATCAAACCATCAAAGAACTCAAAGTGCACATCATGAGCTCCTCAAAAGAAAACCATGATCCTCAACCAAGAAGATATACCACCATAACCAAATCAGAAAATCCAAGCTAATGAACATCAAGGATGTACCTGTATAACCAATCATGTCATGCCAAAATCTATGACACCATGATCACATCCATGAACCGAGCATCTGGCTCTCAATATGTCCAACCTGTCAGCATAGAATAGTCAACCACAATCCTCTGCCATGACTATACCTGGTAATGACATCTCATCCCTTCTACATGAAAAAATAAAATCAGCAAATTATGTGACTCAGGGCATAGACAACCCAAATCCAAGCCACCAATCTGAATATGCATCAATAATGAAAGATCAATGGGCAAAGACAACCCATAACCAAGCCATAAATGCAACCTATAAGTATAGACCGCTTACAACACTGCACAACTTGTAGATCCAACAAGTCATCATGCATATCCAAATCCAAACATTGATAAACATATCATCATGAGACCAATCTAAAATACGAACTAAGTATACAATGACATCAAATCTTAAATCTCCAATGCCATAAACTCACAATGTTACCATAGTCAAAATATACTTATAAACTGTTCAGATAAATATATCAATAAATAAATCATGCCAAACCTGTACCAAATCTAAACCAATGTGTAGAGCTCTCCAAGAGCTTTCTGTTGACTACTCGAAGTCCAAAATCTGACTCCGTATGCCCAAGTTATACCCTAATCCGTGCTCAAAATAAATAACATCTGACTTTAGGGCTCTAAAAACCTAACAAAATTTTAAAATCACAAAACTAGACCTACACCATCTTGTAGTGCTCTGAATTAGCTTTTCAACGCCTATAAGAACTCTGAAATCTGATATTCTGAGAAAAAGTTATGGTCATTTTACTAAGACAGTCTTTTTACCATTTTCAGTACGATTTTTCATTATTTATTTATTTATTTATTTTTTTCAATGACGAAAATTCTGACGGGATTAAATTTGACGGCCATCATGAGCTGAAACCAAAAAACTCTTTCATTTCCTCTTAACATGGCCAAACTAGGGCATATTATATATCAAATTTTATGGAAATGTCGACCTAGATCCAATGGTGAGGTCTGTTTTTACCCAGGAGGTCATTTTTGCAAGCTACCCCCCAAAACCCTCATTTAAATGAAACATCCGAAAAAATCTTTTTCTCCAACAATTTCAATGCCCAAAATATTTTAACATCCCATCATAACAGCAAATCCAAAAACCCTTAGATCTGCAATAAATCATTCATATATCTTGCCCCTTTCTTTTATCCTCTCATGCATTCCCATGGATTCAATCTAAGGTTACAATAATAAAACCATAGCTCTGATACCACTTATAAGGAAACTTGGCAATAAAGAATATAACAGTTTCCACATAACCCATAATAGATCTGAAATAAACACGGAATTAAAATCCACATGCAAGAGAATAGACAACATACCCACAAAATTGTGACACAAGATATACCCTGGGAAACCCTCATTGAGGGAAAAAACTCAACCTCCAAAAGCATCCATCATCATGTATTATTCAGCAAAAATACCATTTTCATACAACCATGGAAGCCTTCATAGCCATAGCCACAACCAAGCAAACTATGTGAATAAGCATGAATCCACACATCCCATGCCATGCTTCCAACCTTCACAAATGCTCCCTTGGCTAACTTGTCAAGCCTTGTCCCACTCGACTCTTGCCTTTTGTCTTCTCCTTGTCACTCTCTTACTCTCACAACAACTACCCTTGTCGCTGCTTATATAGTAGCAAGTCCCACAAAACCACCAAGTGGTATTACATAAACCATGTGCTACCTAACCCACTGACCCCACATTTAATATTGGGCATTTAATTCTTTTCTCCAATATTAAATAATTACATGAAATATTTTCACAATGTTACAATACAACTTATCAAGAATATTCCATGGGAATTTTTACATGTTGCACGTCCATCTAGGTACAACATTACATAATAAAATAAAATAATAAAATAACAATATTATGCAATGTGTGCAACACCCATTATCTCAACAGGTTTATGGCATGGTTCATTCAATATCATTGCATTTTAATCCAAATATTATAATTGGTTATCATCATAATTTTCTTATAAGACTAATGGACCTACTAAGGGTGGTCACCATTGTCATAAGGAACCTATAGTGATAAGTTAACAATAAGGACTAAAAAGGATAATAGGGTGGTAGAATAAAGTTTTAGTGTGTAAATCATGTAAAATGGTTTGTAAGGGAATCTAAAGACAAAAAGGTGAGTAATGGTTTACAATCAAACTGTGCTAGTAAACAGTTGATGGTTTTCACTAATGTTTTATAGGAATATTGATTAGATGTCTTAGCCTTTTATATCAACATTATTTTATACTTGAGATCCATAGAGAGAATTGGGTATAGTAATGTTGGAATGTGAACAAACAAGGGTGATAGGTTACTATAACATTTAGAGGACTCATACATCACAACTACAACCTTCAAATTGAGCTCTTTAATTAAATTTTCATACTTGCATACCAAAGAAATGCTATTAATTTAGAGACAATTATTACAACATCCCACAATATCCAAACTTATTAGCCATCCCAAACAAAGTTACCCAAAATTTTAACTTGAATCAATTTCCATCTCAAAATCACATTGTAATTTATATCAGCACCAATTCATTTTAATATTTCCATAAAGAGCCCATACTAATTAAAGTGAAATCTAGTTCAAATTCGATACACATATTATTTCTACACAAATTTTCTCTATATCAAATATTACAATAATAATAAATTTAAGTAATATCAAGATAATCTAAAGTTAATATTCATATCCCCAAATAGAGTGTACACCTTCCATCTTTTGTTAACACATCCTATATATGGGAGCTCTATGACATGGTAACATTCATCAAATTATAATTTAAAAGAGAATTTCTTAGAATAAGTAATTGCTACTAATCTATAAGGCATCAAAATCTAAGAGCATACATTAGGCCCTAAAATTGTTTGAAAAATGTATGAGAGATGAAGATTTAATGGATGTAAGAAATGTGCATAGTTGTTTCCTTGAGGATGTAAATGCACCAAATAGCTATCATCAACAATTATATTTTTTTACAAGTTCAAACAACCTATATTTAATATATCTATTTAGTACATATCCCACAATCACGGATTTCCATGAGATGAAATATCTTTAAAGCATTCTGTGAAAGAATAATGTGCCTTAGCTATTCTATTGTATTTTTCATATGTATCAACCAATACATTTCCAAATATAAAAATTATTTGAAAATAATAGTCTTTTCATTATGATTTGATGGATGTCCATGATGTACTCCAAAACTCCCATTTTTTCCTAAGCAGGGAGGGAACATATAGAACATAAGTTTAATTTATGAAATTGGTTCAAGAATGATATTTCCAAAGGCTAGATGGATTTTATGGTAGGATATCATTATTATTTTAGTGGAATTATAAAAAATGAGATTAGAGCATTCTCAGTATTGGATATCAATGACTCATTCAGTGGTGGAAATTTTGGGTTTTTGCAAGTGGATGAACAATAATTTTAGGGTACAATTATATTCATATGCAACCAAATCCCCTAACTTGTCTATCAAAATTATTTATATTCTTCTTGTTTGGCAAACTAGTTTACAAGATAATGAGAATGGATCACAAAAGACTATTAGAATTGATGTGAGTAAAGAGAACACATAGAGGGCTATAGGCTAGGGCATGTGTATATATTTTTTGATATATATACATTATGAATGTACATTTTTACATGGTTTATGGCTTAGGGTTAGAGGATATACTAAATGAATATGTGATTGCCATGGAATTGACATGTTGTATAGATGGGCTAGGGGGTTGTGTTTGAGCTACAACTTAGTTTTGTCAAAAATTAATCCCAAAAATATTGGTACCACAAAGTGTGTTTCCCAAATGCAACAAGGGTTATAGTGTTTTTAAGGAAAAATTGATGGTGTTTTTGTTCAAATTTTTAGTAGTATCGAGGGGTATGCACAATGCTCTTAAGGGAAATGTATATACTACCCTAGGAAAGGGTGATTGAATGAGAGGAATGAAAATTTTTGGGCATGAACCACACATTTTCCTTGAGGAAGAATAAGATAAAGAAAAAATATAATATAATATAATAGAGGTACTTATAATTACCTAGATTCAAAAAAATCCCCAAAATCCTCAACATTCCCCAAAAAATTTCTTACATGATAAGAAGGTTTTTTTGCCTTGAGATCTTTAGAAAATCTTTGACTTGGATGGGAGAGCATTGACATTGGATTAGAGAGCTTTGACAAATGATTAGAGATCTTTCATAGAGATTTGACACAGTATCTTTTGCACATAACTATGAATATGAATTTGGGTTTTTTGTTTTTTTTTTAATACTTTCCCATGAATGTCAAATTGTGATAGTCTCCACAAATATCATAAAAATTCTAACATTATCAAGAACAATTGAAAACAATACCAATTTCACAAAATGTGCCCCCTCCATAGAAAATGGTCATCAAAAAAGAGGCCCAAATATAGTAGCGGTAGGATCTACCAGCCCTACAAGAATATCTCATGTGATGTATTTTTTCCCAAGAAAGCATGCAAGACTTGAGCGAGGAGGATATTTAATTATTTAGAAATGTGGCCCTCTATTGGTTAGGCTAGCTATCATAGATGATATTCCACTAGGATATGATACTAGCTCTAATAGAGAGGTGGAATAAGGACACATCCATATTTCATCTACTAACTAGTGAGATTACTGTGACATTATACATGACTCTCCATCTTCTCTTCTGAAGGCTTCTATTAAAGTCACATATAGATAGATCCATAGAGGAGATATATGGAGATGGGGAGTATTGTGTGATATATAGATCACATATGAGATATCGAGTAGACCAGGTTGATATTTACTATATCATAGTGAGTCCTACTCTATTGATTAGAAAATGGATATATTATATTCTAACATGTGTCATTATCCCAAATGGTAAAGGGACAATGTTTTTTACACTATGTACACATTTAGTACAATGAGTGGAGACACAACAAGTATTAGTTACATGGTGGGGGGGGGTATACTAGTAGTTCTACATTCAAATCTTAGTAGACTTACCAACTTTTAGAGAAAGCCTAATAATGTGTACACTCTTATAGTTGTGGCTATTTGAGCACTTCACATGCACCAAACTATTAGATTTTCTAATTGCACTAGAGGAGAGCCTTCTAAAAGCATATTCCTTTTAATTAGTAGAGATGTGGTAGTTTGTAGACACATTATACTAGAGACATATTTAATCAGATATGAGGAGAGGACATAGTATAGAGACCATATCTTTGTATGGTAGAGTGTCCTGATATGGGATACTAGAGATTTTCACAAGGGAAGATATTTTTAGAGAGATGGTAGAGTCATTTGATCATGTCATATGATTATGATCAAGTACTAAGGAAATTCAATATAGAGAAATAAACCCCTAGTAAGGTGCCATAGTATATGAATCCAACCATATTTATATAGAGAACCCAGTGTCATACCTTAGCATACAAAAATCAATATCATCTTGAGTGATACAGAGGAGGGATAAGATGTCCTAGTTGCACTAGAGGAGTATGTCAATTACATTGTAGTGTACATCTTCTATTAGATGATTGAGGGAGTGAGATCAATATTATTAGAGGATTACCCCACTAGCAATTAGGTCCATTCTATAGAGCTTAGAGAGTAGATAATAGAAAGGAGGATGACGAAATCAGAGAAGAGGAGGAAATGGGTGATGAAGAAAAAACCATAGGATGATCTCATCGATGAGAAGATCTCTGAGATAGAGGGGGAAGAAAATGATACATAATAGCCCCCAATAGAGGAGGCAACAAAGGATATGCCCCTAGAAAGTCATGCCATGGACAAGGAGCCAATACTCACTTTTCTTACTATACCACTTTGAGCATGGTGGCCATGCTCGTGAAGTGATACATGCCTCATGTGATCGAGGAAATAGTTGCATGGAGAGAAGTCATTTCATACCCCTACTCTTATCATCATAGAGGGACCTAGTTATAGAATTACTATGAATTATAGATATAAATTTGAAATTGAATAAGAAAAATATATTGATAAAGAAAATAATTTGAGTGAAACAAAAGTGGGAGAGTGGAGGAGACTTATTAGTTAGGTCATTAAGGACCCAACTATAAAATCAAGGATTCTATCCACCTACTAGTACGAGGTCAAAGGATAGAGAGATCCTAATAGACATGTTGATATATTTGTATTTGTTGTGCTATCTAAATGAGAATGGGGTAGGAGAATGAGGAAAGATTTGTAGAACACATAGCAAAGAAGGAGACTAAGTTATGATTGTTATGAGAGTTCTTTCATAAGCACAATTTATTAAGGGGCCATTCTTGAAACACTGCATCTTACAGGCCATCCTCCTTACACCATAGATCAAAGAGATCTAAGAGTCATCACCTAATGGAGCATTTTGAGAGAGAGAGAGAGAGAGAGAGAGAGAGAGAGAGAGAGAGAGAGAGAGAGCGAGAGAGATGTATTATGATGATATCAAATGTATATTTTGTATGGTGCCTTAATGTACTAGAATTTGTTTATATATATAAGAGAGACATTGTTATTTCGATTATTAATGGAAAATAATTACACTAGAAATAACAATAAAGGAAAGAATGTACTAACATTTCTAAAGTGGCATTTCAAGTAAATAAAACATCACAAAGAAATAAAAATTTTTAAAAAAATTATAAGGAAGTTTTTTGGCACATAACAAAAAGAAAGTATTAAGCATAATAACACCAAATATCCATAATATTAATGGGTTCCTTTAGAGAAAGATCATCCATATCAATTATAGATTATATATAGAAAAAAATTTTGCTCTATGAAAATGAAAATTATCATTCACACCTAAAATAATGAATAGGATGAAGCCACTTAATAGTCAGACAAGAATAAATCTTCACTAGTGACTGGGTGACAAAAGGAATAATGGAGATAGAAAAGGGTTTTCAATCAGAAATAAGGAGAGAAGAAAAAGATGATACCTAATACGAGAAACCCTAGTGAAACCAAAACACCAAAAATAATAAAGGGTTTTGATAACCACAATTTCATCTTACCATGCTCAAATAGCTTTGCAAGATAAACCAAACTCCATGAAGAAAGAAGAAGGGAAATTGTTCAAGCCTAGAGAATAGGAGGTATCCCCAAAACCCAAAATCAAGGCCAACCTATAGAATCAAGGAAGTGGTAATAGATTTAAATGCACAACTATGCAAGGAAAGTCTAGAAGGATGGATATTAGTCCATCACATAAGAGAAAGACAAAAATCAAGAATGAAGGATTAACAACTACATGAGTTTCAAAAAAATTTCCAAGCCAAAATCATAAAAGAAAACAGTAAAAAAACTAGTGAGAAAAAACTCCAAGATGAGAAAGAGAAGGAAAGAAAGAAAGAAAAAGAAATACATTAATATGCAACTAAATATCCAAGGAAGGAAAATCAAGTACATTCTTAGAGTGAAGTAGAAACCCTAGATAAACAAGAATCTTCATGGCCAAAAACTTTTCAATGCTTAACATAATGTATTGGTAATTGCTTCTAGATTAGATTGTGTTGAAATTTTACCATCAACATTTTGAATCATGCTATGTGATTCATCATCAGAATGAGAGAGAAAGATTTCTAAATTATCAAGAATCCAATAAGAGCAGGAAACACTCACCCAAATCGATAAAATTATTAGGAAACTAGCATAGCTAGTAATAATCCTATCAAATGCATAAACACTTATACCCCACCCCATAGGAAACTAGTATCTTCACTTAATCCCCACAAATTAGATACCCTACCAAGGCAAGTCAACATATATTCACCCTCTAAGGTTTTATAAAAAGTGAAAAGAATCCCAACTCCATCCTTAAAATGAACAAAGGGAGATCAAAATGTTTCATCTTTACAACATCCTAACCCTAGCATGAAGGACATCCAAATCATAAGTAATGAATATAGTGAAAATAGAGATGGTGAACATGCAATGAGAAAGGGTCATTTTCTTACCATAATGGTTCATCATCAATAATGACTCAGATGTTTAAATAGCCTCGGAAATATCATAGGAAGTAGGTGAGTATTTCAATATGCTCTACTCAATTATTTTACCTACATTGCCAAAAAAACTACACTAGGGATATACTTCTAACAGTTTCTTATTATTTTTTAAAGGGCATGCATTAAATTTTATAAATTGGGAACCAAATTTTAGTGAGCACTTGATGTAGAAATATTTTTCCCCAATTTGGATAGAATGCAAATCTCTACCTCTTGAAGTTAACCATGTATCGAAATACTTTAAAAAAGTAGAGATGATCTAGGCAATCTAATAAGTATTGAATTAGACTTTGAAAAAATACTCATGTTAAATTTCTTCTCAATATAGAAATAGGCAGGAATAACTTTATAATAAAAACCTAATCACTAATAGATCCATATACAAGTTAGTATTTGAAAAATATTAAGGAAAAACAATTTATATCATTAATACGAATATAAACAAAACTAAATAGAAAATACATATAACATCATATCTACAAGATTTATTTAGGTTCCCTTTATTTCAAGACAACAAAGAAGACCAAAGGCAAATCAAAGCTTATAGGAAAGAAGATCAAAAGATAGAAGGAAGAAACATGAGGATGGAAATAATGGAAGACAACCTTGAGGAAGGTGAAATCAGAGAAAACAAGAGTATAAATACTAACCCATCAAATATATTAGAAGGCCAAGAGGAAAATTAGGGCTTAATAAATGATCAAGTGGTGGATTTCAACAAGTATATTGAACAAAACTTATCTACATTGCAGCAATATAATCAATACACTAAGAGGGTACGTGTAGGATCATGGTGTGCCAAAAAGTGGCAATATGAAAATATGTTGTTCTAAAATGCCTTAAAGCATTTCAAAATCTATTCCAACTATTTTCCTACCTATCTTGATACTAAATGAAAACAATTAATACCTTTATAAGGCCTACTATATCTTTTTATA
The DNA here is from genome assembly GCA_028749045.1 of Cupressus sempervirens. Lineage (NCBI taxonomy): Eukaryota > Viridiplantae > Streptophyta > Pinopsida > Cupressales > Cupressaceae > Cupressus > Cupressus sempervirens. The sequence goes on from CM053784.1 coordinate 473,929,521, forward strand.
CCAACCCTATATGGTCAACTTTTTAAACATCTTGAATATGTATTTTTGGCTTGTTCTTAAATGTTTCTTTCCTTCAAACATGTAGCTAATAACTCTTTTTTCACCAAAATTTGATGAAATGAAAAGGGTTTCTTAAGAATGTTCTTAGCTTTCCATAAATGTAAGGTGTGTCAAATTATGAGTTCAGTAAGTAATTATTACTAATTTTCTAATGGAGTTACATCTAAAGTGTTGATTGACACACTACTTGAAAAACAACTATAACTTTCAAATGGTACAACTTTTTCAAAATCCAAAAGATGTATCACATTCTATGTTTCTTCTACTATAAGGGAAAAATGAAAAATTAAATTTTGCAGAGTTTTGAATTAGTTAAGGTGGTCATACATGAGAGTTTTTTATATTCCAAAATACTAAATTAGAAAATTAATAATTACTTATTTATTTAGAATTAAAACACCCAAAAATATGTGTCACAGCTAGGAATGAGTCTACTTCTTTTATCTAGAATATTATTTAAAAATATTATCATTTTATTTTTATCAAGGTGATCAAATACACACATACTTCTTATTTTTGTTGTGAAATTTTTGCATACTATTGCATTAAAATTCAAAATTTTGACCAATCAATCTATATTATTTTTTAGATAAGGCCTAGTAGTTTAGAAATTAAATTAAATTTCCTAGAGATTATTCTCTCTCAACTTTTTGATATAAAGTTTATAACAAGTAGAAAATTGCATGTCAAGTTGACATAACCTTGATTTGCTGATTTTTTTATTGTCATTTAAGAGCATAGTTTGGTTGACCATGATCCTATACATACCCAAGAATAATCTACTTATAGAGGGGATTAACACCATCATACAATAATATAGAAATCTAGACCATGAGTTGTAATTAATATAGAATGACATCCAAAACCAATTCATTTTGGGAGAACAGGCAAATCAGGATCTTCATAGTAACCATATGAAAGATCTAGCAACAAAGGAGGTAGATGTACAAAAATATTTAGGACACAAAGAGAGAGAAAATAAAATAATAGAAAGTAATAAATCGATCATAAGTTGGAATTTAAGAAAGGATAAAGAATGTGAAGAATTAAGTATAAAATAAATCAAAAGAAACAAAGAAGGTGTTACCAACAATGAAGAAGTAAAAAAAAGATCTCCAACCCTCTAAGGGAATATAACTTGGAAAGAATAGGAAATAGGAAGCAACATTAAAAAAAATGTCGCATACCAACAAATAGAAAAGGGAAGAGATAGTCAAGAAAATCATCAAATATATAATGCCCAAGTAGATCCAAAAGGAACATAAGGGAATAATAAGTCTACCAATAGAAAAAGGAAGAATAGATTTGCATCATCCAACCAAAATTAGAAATCCACTGACATGAAAAAGTCACCTTTAGGAAAAATAACATGAGACCTAACTCAATCTATAGAGATTCTATAAAACATCTTCATAATATTGGGAAAATATTACTATTAGTAAAAGGCTCAAGAAGAGATCACTTAAGTTTTGGGAAACTCCCTTAAATGATAAAGATTCATATGAGGAAGAAGAAGATATTAAAAAGGAAAACCATCTTGAGAACATTAAAAAATTTGAGAATTCAAAATCCCTTTACAAATTGTGACCACAATGAATAGAATGTGGGATTTATACCTAGAAGATAAAGAAATAAGTAAGGACACATAAAAAATAAGAGGAGAAGAATTGGAGGATAACCTATTTCAGGAATAATTTGGAGTGTCAAAAATAGAGTATCATAGAGGAAAAAAAAAGAAAGGAAAAAAATATTTTGCAGAAGAGTTAGAAAATGATAAAGAAGAAAAGGAATATATATAGGAAATCACTTAATACAAGAATTGGAGAAGGAAGAAGAGATCATTGAGGATGAAACAATATTGAGCAATATGAAGAATGCAAGTGAGAACATAGAAATCCTTGGCATCTCAGTTAATCAAGAGGGTATAGAAGCACTAGGATACGAAAAACAAAAACTAAAGAGAGGAAGATAACTCTCAATGAGATCTAATTGACAATTGGACTAGCCAAAAATAAAAATAAAATATTAAGTATATACTAAATATAGGGAAGGGGATGGTCCTTCCCAAGGAACAATGAAGGTAACTATATGGAATGCTAGGGGTCTAAAAACCCCTAGCAAACAACACTTATTAAAGCACAACTTAACCAGCTTTGAATCAGAAATTATACTAATTTAATCTAAACTAAATTAAGAAAAGAAGAAGGAATAAAGCTTAGTAATAAATTGGGTAATTGGAAGATGGAACTATTCAAATAATAGGGAGCATAAGGAGGAATAGGCATTATATGGAATCCACAAAGAATAAACTTTTACAAAATAGTCAAGTACAAAAACTAGATAGGGGTAGGGCTAAAAGTTTTAGAAATAACCTCCAACTGACCACCATCAATGTTTATGGGCTCATTTAGATAACAAAAAATGAAACATGGGATGAAATCGATAATTTTGTGAAAATTAATTATACATATAACTTTGGTATTGGAGGAGATTTCAATGCAATCTTGAATTCAAAGAAAATTATGGTGGATCTCTATCAATATTGTAAACAATGACAAATTTTAGAGAGTGGTTCAGTAGGAACATCCTAATGGAGGAACATTCCCCCAACTAATGGAAATTATACATGGAACAATCGAAGAAAAGACTTCTTTCATATAGCTAAAAGATTGGATAGATTCATCTTCAAAGGGGATTTGAGTAGTTTAAATATGGCATTTCACTCAAATATCCTACCTTATGCAGGATTGGATCACTACCCAGTTAGAATAAATTTTGAAGAGGAACATAAGTTGACTAGATAAAAAAAGTTTCATGCACAATATCCAAAAATGGTGGCAAGAAAGTACCTTTGACAGATCTAAAATATATTGCTTTGTTTCTAAACTTAAAATGCTTAAAAAAATATACTAAAATGGAACAAAGAACATTTCAATAATATCTTCCAAAAAAATTTAGAAAATGAAGAAGAACTAAAGAAACTTAATGAATAAATAATAAAGGAAGAATTAGATAATGAAAAATACACCAAAGAAAAATAACTATTAATAAAACAAGAAAATATATTACCAAAAGAAGAAATATTTTAGAAACAAAAATCAAGAGAAAATTGGTTAAAAGAAGGGGATCAAAATGCCAAATATTTTCACAATAGTAAAATTAATAATAGAAATATAAATAGAATAAAAAAAGTTAAAAGCACGAAAGGTAACATGGAGGAAGATCCCTTAAGAATAACCAAGATACTAGTATACTATTATAAGAATATCCTTAATGACTGTGAAAGCTCCAATTTAATGGCATAAAAATCTATGCTAAGTTCAATTCGTAAAACTATCATATAAGAGGATAACAAGTATCTTAAGAAACCCTTTACTTTAGAAGAACCTTCAAAAGCACTTTTCAGCCTCAATCTGAATAAATCTCTAGGAACTAATGGATTTCAACCTTTCTTCTTCCAAAAATGTTAGGATTTATTAGGTTATGATCTATGGAAAGCAATAAAATCCTCTCACAATGAAGGTTATTTCTTGACTAAAATTAATCATATATTTTTAATAGTAATCTCAAAAAACAAAATTCATGAGGAATCGAGAGATTTTAGACCTATAGCATTGTGCAATACAATCTAAAAGATCTTATCCAAGGTACTTGCTAACAAACTAAAAATTGTTCTTCCCAAAATTAATTAAGAAAAATAAATAGGATTTATCCCAGGTAGATCTATCCTAGATGATATAATCATTATTTAGGAAACTATACATTCTGCTCAAAAGAAAGAAGCATGCATGCTCATGAAACTTGACATCCAAAAAACTTATGATAAGGTTGATTGGAGATTCTTATGTAAGACACTAGAAGCATTCAATTTCTCATGTCAATGGATAAATTTTATATATACCTATATCTCTACTATCGAGATATGCTTATTAATCAACAATATACTAGAAGGTTCTTTTAGTACATCCAAAGGAATTTGGAAAGGAGACCCCATATCACCCTTCCTATTCCTCATCATGGCTGAAGATTTTGGATGAGGAATAAAAAATTTACAAGAAGATAGGAAAATTCAAGGAATAATTGTAGCAAACAATATGCCCAAAGACGTAACACACCAAAAATTTGTTGATGACACAATCCCCCCTATAGAAAGATAAATAGAAGAATCACTCAACTAAAAATATATTATTCAAAGATACATGGAAGCCTCATGACAAATGATCAAAGCTGAAAAATCTGAAATTTTCTTTTTAAAAACACCTACAAATAAGGAAGAAGAGATTTGCAACATTATGGGTTTTAGAAAAGGATTATTCCCTTGTAAATATCTAGGAATTCATCTAGAAAAAATTAATAGAAGTACACACATCTAGAATCTAATGCTGGAAAAAATAGAAAATAGAATAGATAATTGGAAAGGGAAGTGGTTATTAAAAGTAGCAAGAGAAAAATAAATTAAAGTGGTACTATCTGTTATATCAAAATATCAAATGTCTTGTCTCCCTTTGCCAAAAGGGGTAAAAAAGAAATTGAACTCAAAACTCAGAAAATTCTAGAAGAGATTGGAGCACGGTGAAAAATTAGCATTAATCAAAAGATATAACATTTGTAGACCAAATTAAGCAGGAGGGCTAGGAATAAAAAACTTCAGTTGGCAAAATGAAGTGTTGGGAGCCACATTAGTATTAAGAATATACTAGGAGAAAGAAAGAAAATTGGCACAAATTATTTACAGTAAGTACCTTAACAACTTAGATCCACGATCAATCTATAGAACTAGAAACCATCCTAAAGGCTTATTAGTTTGGAACTTCATGTTACAATGTCACCCAATTATTAGCAAGAACCTAACTTGGGATATAGGAAATGATGAGGAGGCCCTATTTTGGGAAGACTCCCTCCTCTCAATTGCTACAATCTTCCAATAAACATCAATAACACTCTCATAAATGAATGGAGGATACATGTAAAGGACTATAAATAGTATCAACAAGTGAAAGACAATGAAATTTGTGATTGGAAATAGGTGGAAAATACAACCCTGTCCTCACAAGAAAAAGAGGCATGTCAGATTTTTCTCGATCTAAGGAAAATTAATTATAAAAAAAGGAAAGACAAACTTATGTGGGGTGCATTAAAGGGTGGACAATATAGTGTTAAAAAAGGATACAAAATAATTACCTCCTCTTAAAGATGGGACAAGATAAATATGCCTCTAAAACATTGTTGGGATACAACATGCCTTCCTAAAGAAGGAATACTCTTATGGGCCACAATGCAAAAAATAATACTAACAATAGATAGGTTTATGAAAATAGGATTTGAGGCCCATCAAGGTGTATTTTATGCAAAAATAATTTAGAAAGCATTGAACATCTTTTATACCAATGTCCCTTCACAAGAGAATGTTGGAATTCACCCAATCAAAAGTTCGATTGGACTACAACGCTGCGTAAAAAATTTGAATTGACATTTAAACAATTGGCCTACCTATAAAGGTAATAAGGTATACAAAAAACTTAAGAATATAACTCCATCCATTTTACTGTGGGAAGTTTGGAAGGAGAGGAATTAAAGAATCTTCAAGCCTTCCTTCTTCAATAAAGTCAAGGTAAGTATAATAGAAGTAATGAACAACCACCTTAGAAACATTGTAAAGGAAGAAGGAACATTTACATATTGGGATGCTGACATGCAAAAAAAGTTGGATGGTCTAATTAACTCCCTAATGACATATGCACAAAATAATAAGCAAGCAAGAAGAGAATGTAGGTGGGTGCCATGTCCAATAGGTTGGGTTAAATTAAACTTTGATGGAGCCTCTCGAGGTATTCCAAGTGAAGCAAGAATAGGGTATATACTTTGATCAGAATCAAGAGATTGGATTGTAAATCAAACAAAACCATTAGGAATCACAAAAAATAACATAATAGAAATGGAAGAACTAAGGGAAGGACTTAATATAAGTCTAAACTTGGACATCAATATGTTAATAATTGAAGGGGACTCTCAAATTATTTTGAATTCAATTAGGAAACATCAAAGTTTGAACTGGAGATTAAACTCTAAGATGGAAAATGTTCTTTTGCTCCTAGATAAATTTGAGGATATAAGAATTCAACACATTTTTAGAGAGGGTAATAAAAAAGCTATTATTTTAGCCAACCTAGGAGCTGACAATGAGGAAATATTTGTCAAAAACTTACCCAAATTATTCTTTTATATAGACTTTTTTCCGTACACCAATATTATTATTAGTTTCAATTTACCAAAGTTTATCTTGAGTTCCTTAAAATCCAATCTCTTATTTTGGTTCCATCCTCTCCTTATTAACTGGTTGTGTACATAGGTTTGTCAAATATACAAAAAATGGTCCTGGGTTTAAATTCATACCATAGAGTAGTTTTAGTTTTCCCAAATTTGGTATTTATTCATTTATATAGCCTTTATGAGATAGGGTATTCATTGTCTTCTTAGTATCATATCTCTTCTCCTATCTAGTGTTTAATTTCTTCTTAGTTAGTAGTTGTCCCTATCCATCTATGATTAAATATTTCATCTTTTGTTAGTATCATGATTGATTTCCTTTATGGCTCTTCTTCTCTAGTTTCCATTATGATTGTGTTCCTTATTAATTCCTCTCTTTGTTCCTTATTTTTGGTTCCATCTCTAGTTCTTTCTAGATGCTTCCTTAGTAATGATGAAACCTTCTTCTTGGTTGTTATTTCCTCTTAGTTTGTGTCATTCTTCTTCTTAGAGTTCTCATGTCCTTTTCATTACACCTATATGCTAGTGTCCCCTATCCTCATCTTTAGAATGGAGTCTATCATTACTCTCTATCATGATTTTGAAGAAAGAACTATGGATTTCAAAGGTCATGTAACACAAAAGAGGTGGACTAGGATACTAGATTAGGTGGATAACATGACTAGGGTAGCCATCAGTAGGGAAATGAGAGATAAGGTGTTAAACTATGAATGTACTTGGAGAAAAAACAACTCATTGATTGGAACCTTCATAGCATGTATGGTTAAATCTTTGGTGGAGCACTATGATATCATTCATCTCTACAATAACCTTTTTGATGAGACATGGTTGGATGAATTGGAGGAAGAATTTTAAGTATTAGCATGAATATGAAGATCCCTTATGCTAAAGATTACATGTCATATCCTCTTAAAGCCCTAATTGAAGTCACGATTCAAAGGAGACCCATTATACATATAAGGAACATTAATTTGTTCAATAAGGTTTAGCCTAAGAGGGAAGCCAACATTTAGTTTCTACTTGAATGGAAAAATATTGTTGAGGACCAAAATAAGGAATGAATCTTCAATTATCTGGAAGCCTTTGATTTCTATGCGGAGTTAGATGTAGAAATCTTTGACCTTAGTCTTTTGGACTTCTCTCTACCTAAACCTACCAAAACCAATTAGTTTAAAATGACCTATGTCTTCATGTTGGGTTCTATGGACTTTGATATAAGGAAAAAAAAGATTATATAATGATCTTCAAGAAATAAGAGTTTTGAATCAGCTATTAGGTGCTTTCTCCCCCCACACCCTTTTTGTAGTTTTCGTATTTCATATTTCTTCTGTTAATTTACATGGTCTAGGTCTAGCTTCATTGCATCATCTCTAGTTCTTATGTCTGGTGTCCTCTATATTTTAGTTTTTTTTATTTAATGATTTAGTTGACCTTCTTTTTTAGTCTTCTCCTTGTCCACTATCACCCCTACATATATCTTTGTTCCCTACTAGTGAAATCTTTTGGATATCTCAAAGACAAGTGTTTGTACAAAATATTTTGTAAGCCTTTCACTATATGAATGTAAATAATCAGTTTGATATTTGCATAGAATGAAATGCATTTTTTATAAATAAATTATGGCTTCTAAATTAATAGAATTTGAAATTCAGTATTCAATAATCAGATTGATTGAATTCATTTCAGTTTAAGGCATAAGGTAGATTATTAATGAGCAATTTGAATATAATCTTCAAGTAGTTCTTTAGCAACATTAAGACCCTCTCCTGCATATTTGAAGCAAATATGTGATTCTTTATATCTATAATGATCCAAGATAATAGGTAATTATAAAATTGTTTATAAGTTAAAATTCTACTAAATTGGAACACTCTGTAAATGATTTAAAGTAACTCAGTCTAGGCTTAGTAGAAATATAAATAGTAGGACAAGAATAAACATGGTTTTAAAGATTGCCTAATACTAGAATATTCCATTTTTGCATGTTCGGTCTAGAAGGGGTAGGGGTCTATTTGGGTGTTCAAGACAATAATCTGTTTAGGGGCAGCCGCATTGATGATTGGGCATGTTACCCCACCATTCTATAGGGAATCTGGCCACAACCAAGTGAGATCGTCGACTGCAAGAGAACGGCACTATAGTTTCCTACTCAAATAATGGGAAACGGCTAGGGACTTTCAAAGATCAATTTGGGGTGGAAGAAATAATGTGCTCAACTCACTCCCACCCGCCCCCCCCCCTTCTTTTCATTATTGAGATATAAGCAACAAATCAGAGTTCCAGTCGCCCAATGGCAGGATCTAATATATAGGGGGAGGGGGTTCTAATCTCCAATCCGCCCGAGCAGTTATAGACCTAAAACTATAGATAGGTAGGCCCGGGTCGAGTTCTCTGATAGAATTCATCGCTTGAGAATTGTAGTTACTCCCACTCCATGAAGTGACATCTGGAGCTGAGTATCGGCTTTGAGCCCATAGCCAATTCCCCTTATAATAGTAGGCATCTAGAAAGTAGGGGCAAGTAGGGGCTTGGAGCAACCCCCCAGCCACTCCTACCAGCAAGGAGCACTACCCTGATCCCCACCACCATCCCCACGGGATACTCCCCGAAGGGCAGGATCACACAAACCTCTCCCCTCTCTTCGACTATAGTTGCAGACGATATCGTCTTCTAATTTCACACTCCATCGCATTATCCCGTAGTACAGAGAGTAGGGGAGAGCAGGCCCGCTACCTGATATAGTTGGATGGAGAGTGCACACACGAAACCAGACTTGGAAGATGCTTATCCCTATCTGGTCATAAACCAAGGTCGAGGTGAGTTCTATATCCAAAATATAGATAAACCTCCTTATGCAGGTGGAATCTAAAATCTAGTTAGAATTAGGAAAATAGTATAATCTTTAGGCATAAATAGTTTAAGAAGGAGCTTTGGCTCTTCATTTCCTTGCTCTATAATTATAGGGTATTTTTAAGAATCTTCCTTAGGGTAGAATTCACCCAAGACCAAGGAACTCAAAACACAAGCATAAATTATACCAGAGTATGATTGGAATAACTGTATAGTATTCAATTACAATGTACAAGTACACTATGAGTGCATGTTTATAAAGGCCTCTAAGATGCATCTAGAATGCCTCAAAATCAACATCATGATAAGTCATACAACCAGGCACATGTCCATCAAATATGGGTTATCCTCCATTAAGCACATAAGTAAGTGTGATGATGAGAGGATAAACCTACGATGGTGTGACACACAAATTAGTGCTATAGACAACATGTGCTAAATTAGGAGTGCAAAAAACTATGTTTTTTACATGACAACTCAGTGAATGATGCAAACTCTAGTGTTGTAGACACCATGTGCATAATTAGAGTTGTGTACTTCTGTGTTGTCAACATGACAACTCAAAAAGGTGTCCAAAATCTTAAGTGTCATAAAAATAAATAATAAAATAGTGCACTAACCTAAGTAAACTTAAGTAAAGTGTAAATAGTAAATACCTATTTACACCAACACCACCCCTTAAGTGCAACTTAGGGGAATACACTTAAGCTCACTAATGCATAATGGGTCCCAACTACTAGGCCATGTTAGGTACCCATGTACAAAATAAATGCTATAGAATGATGCAATGAAATCTCTCATAAAGCGAAGAAAGAGGGAAATCCTCATGGGAAAAACCCTCCTCCAAAAAGAGAGATAAGTACAATAAAGAAGATGAGAGAGAAGAAGACCTCAGATGAGGAAAAAATCCCTCCCAGAAGAAGAAGAAGAGAGAAGTCAAGGGACTCCCCTTTCTACAACATCTTGCACCCCAAAGAGATTTCATAAATGAGTATACTTGACCTTAGTGAAGGGTTTGGTGAAGATATTAGTGACCTGCGCTACTATAGGATAGTATTGTAGTGCAAGGATCTGCTCATGTATAAGCTATCTAATGTAGTCCATATGAACCTCAATGTGCTTTGTCCATTGATGCTAAATTGGATGCTTAGAGATTTCAATGGCACTCTAATTATCACAATGAATAACTATAGGCTTAGGTAGATCAAATCAAAACTCCTCCAGGATTTTTTGTAACCAAATAGCCTCTGTAGCTGCATTGACAGCTCCTCAATACTTAGCCTCTGTGGAAGAAAAAACAACATTTTTTTGCTTCTTACTTTGCCAAAAAATAGGGCCTGAACCAAGGTGAAATATGTATCCTAAAGTGGACTTGCAAGAATCTAAGTCTCCTGCATAGTCTGAGTCTATGTATCCAATTAGTTGAAGCCCTGTACCTACTGCATAATGTATCCCATGTATATGTGTACCCTTTATGTAATGCAAAATGTGCTTGGAAAACTTCCAATGAAGCTCATGTGGTTCTTGCATAAAGCATGAAACCATGACAACTAAAAAAGCAATATTAGGGCATGTATGTGTCAAGTAGATAAGGCTCCCAACTAACTATTTGTATAATGTAGCATCAACAAGTGAAGTGGTACGGTTAGCCTCTAGCTTGACACTTGATAAAAAGGGAGTAGGAGTAGGCTTGCAATCTCTCATGTGAAACTAAGAGAGCAAGTCAAAAGCATAGGGTTGTGAAAGTGATATCCCTGCTGAAGACTATGTGATCTTAATGCCAAGGAAGTAATGTAGAAAACCCAAGTCTTTCATGGAAAATCTATCTTATAAAGAGGTCTTGACACTGGTAATGATGGATGAAATGCTCCCTATAATGATCAAATCACCTACATAAAGCACTAGTATAAAAGTGAGAGTCATCCTTCTAAAGAATGTATACATTCAAATCAAAGTGACATATGGTGAAACTTGCTAAGAAGAGGAAGGAATCCATTTTGGCATACCAAGCTCGAGGAGCCTGCTTAAGACCATAAATAGACTTCTTCAATCTACAAACCATAGTATAATTCTATACGAACCCCTATGGATACTCCATATAAATTTCCTCATGAAGATCACCATTCAAAAATGCACTCTTAACATCCATCTAGTCTACAATCCAACCTTGAACTATAGCAATTTCTAGTGTCAGGTGAATGGAGTTGATCTTGGTAACTAGTGCAAAAGTCTCTGTATAGTCAATACCTAGAACTTGTGAGAAATCTTTGGCAACTAGTCTAGCCTTATGTTTATCAACACTTCCATCTGCTACAAATTTGGTTTGATAGATCCACTTACATCAAACCACATTTCTTCCCTTAGGAAGGGGAACTAAGTCCCAAGTGTTATTTTTCATCAAGGAATTATATTCTTCCCCCATAGCCTTATCCCATTTAGGAATCCCTGATGCTTCTTTGAATGATTGTGGATCTAAAGAAATGGCTATATATGTATGTGGAAATGACTTGTGCTGTGACCTAGTCCTGTAAGTGTTTGAAGGATTTCCCACCAATGAACCTACTGCATCAAGGGTCTATTGTGCCCAAAAAAGTTTAGTGAAAGAAGAAGAGGGAATGGCCTCAACTATTTGTTGACCCTAAAAAGGTGGTGTCTTGCGAGTCAAAGTTGGAGGAATCTCATCTTCTAAGTCACTATCATCACTATGATCACTATCCATGAAGGAGGAAGGAGGAGGAGTTGAAGAAGCCAAACTTGGACATGTTTCTTCAAAGTGAACACTCTTCTCATAAAAGATTTCATGTGTCTCTAGATCCATTAGTTTGTATGCCTTGAGATGGTTAGGATATCCAAAAAATATGCATGGTTTGCATTGAGGTTCTAATGCCTTTCACTTATGTGGAGGTATCCTTTCCCATGCTAGACAATCAAAAACTTTGAAGTGCTTGACACTTGGTTTTCTACCACACCGTGCCTCAAAAGGTGTTATTCCATCTAAGGCCTTATGCAAACTTCTATTTTGGGTGTAGTTGGCACAACACATGGCTTTAGACTAGAACACTTGATATAGAGACTTGTGTTGAAGCATACACGTGGTCATTTCCTTAAGGGATTTATTCTTTCTTTCAGCTACACCATTTTGCTATGGTGTGTATGCAATTGAATGTTGAAGATCTATACCCTCAAGTGTGAAAAATTCTATAAACATGGACTTGACATATTCTCTACCATTATCTATTCTTAAGATCTTGATGGCTTTCCCTAATTTTTTCTCAACTTGAGCTTTGAAGGTGATAAATTTATCAAATACTTCACTCTTATAAGTTAGGAAAAAGACCCAAGTGTACCTTGAAAATTCATCAATAAATGTGAGAACATAGCAAGCCTTACCAAAGGATGGTACTGGAAATGGGCCAGCTACATCACTATGAACCAATTCAAGAACAACTGTTGCCTTTCAAGACTTCCCCTTGTCATATTTCTCTTCGAGATGTTTACCTACTTCACATCCTGGACATACACCCTTTGAAAACTTGACTTGAGGTAGACCAATGATAATTTCCTTACTACTAAGTTGCTGAACGTAGAGATAATTAAGGTGTCCAAATCTCTCATGCCATAGTTTACTTTGTGTGTTTGAATGAGTCAATAAGGAAAGAGAAGTTAACTTAGGCACAAAATGTGAGAATGAATAAAGTCTTGTCTCATGATTTTCCTTTCCAACTGCCACTATAGAATCATCTTTGAGATTTTTCACTACAATTGTGTTGAGGAGGAACGCTACTTTATTGCCACATCCATAGTGAGTTATTTGATAGATGGAGAGAAGGTTGATGCTAAGGTTAGGAACATGTAGTACATCCTTGAAGATGCCACTTTCCAACTCAACATTTCCTTTACCTTCTACTTTGACTTGAGTATCATTTCCCATATAGATATAAGGTACATTTGATGGTTTCAAAGAGGAAAAATACTCACTTGAAGCACCCATATGATGTGTTGCTCTTGAATCAAGAACCCATTCCTCTACATTGTTTGTATTTGCAACTAAAGCTTATCCCTTGCCCTTTGAAGTGGATGAAGATCCCTTATCCTTATATGAATTTGGTACATCAATTTTGCGTTTCCTTATTATGTTGACCAATTCATCAATATACTTATCCTTGCACTCATGTTCATCATGACCATTCCTCTTACAATAGGAACAAGTTTTCTTCTCCTTTTTTTTGAAATTGTTCTCCTTTTGATTATTTTTGGAAGAAGACTTTCCTTGTTGTGAAGAAGAATTTTGAGTGGAAGAAGATTGATTTGAGGAATATTTTTGTTTTGAGGAGGAATGTTGTGTTTCATCTTGTGGCTTAGCCTTCCACTGCTTCTTCTTTTTGTTGGAGTTTTTACCACTTGAATTACCTTCATTTTCTACCAAGGCTTTGGTCTTGGAGGACTTGAGAATTCCCATACCCACTAGATTGTCATGTTCTAAGATCAATGTTTCTTAGAATTTCTGAAATGAAGGCTTAACATAAGCACTACCCATTGTTAATTTGTGTATATTAAAGCTAGAAACAAAAGGAGCATATTCAAGTGGAAGATGAGTCATGATGTGTTTGATCATCTTTCCATCTTTAATGGGTTCACCACAATCCTTAAGCTATTCCCTATACATTTCTACTTGGGTAAGATAGTCTTTCATGGTGTTGAAATTTTTAGGATCCAACTTGAGAAGTTTATCCTCTATGGTGTAAGCCATGTCTTCATCTACTATCCCATACAAAGCTTCAAGTTTAGCCCAAACCTCTATTGGATCAGTAACCTTCCTAATGTGAAATTTGACAAGATTAGAGATATTTTCAACAAGGTTCCTAGGGCCATCTCTTTTTTGGATTCCTAGTCTTCTTTCTAAGCTTCATCAACATCAGCAGGAGGTTTCTTTGCTGCACCAGTGACATAATGCTATAAACTTTTTTCTACCAATAGCTCTTTAATGTTTTCTTTCCAAGTAGCATAATTATGTGGAGTTAACTTTGAAAAAGAACCCATAATGCAAGAACACAAGATCAAGGAGACACAGTACACAGTACACACCCCCCTTTTCACTCGATCAAAAAAATCCCCCCTAAATGAATGATTTTGGCACTTTATATATAGTGCATTTACAATGGGCCACTGGCCAAAATGGACAAAGTGGGCTTTTTGATTTTGCTGATTACAACCTCTGTATAGAGTACAAATCTAGACCTTTACAATGTAGCTCAAAATTACAACAATTGTGAAGCAATATAATGCAAAATAGTACCTATCTTTGAAAGTGATACTTTTGTCCACACAAGACTACAATTTGATTATAGATCTAAAAACTAGATGAAAAAATATGGACTTTAAAAAAAACTAGAACCTAAAAAGGAGTCCAGATGAAACCGTATGATGCATTTGAAGTTGCAAAATGCAGGATTAGACAAGTACAATCACCAAAAAATGTTATTTCTACCAAATCTGTGCACCAAAACCAGAAACTAACTGCACCACTAAAAAGTTCAAAAAAAATTTACCCAAAATTAAAAAAATTGCACCTGATTTGGAGTCTAGATTACTGAGTTATGGCCATTTGAAGTCAGGCTACCAAATCAAAATTGCATCTGAAGAGGGGTTTGGAGAGGAAAGCACTATGTTAAATTTGATGATCAAACAATCGTCATAGTAGTTTAACAATGCCCTAGAATGATGGTCAAATGGCTATCAAATTTAGGCTCATACTTTATTGATGTCAGCACAAATGAAAGCACTAGATGACATCAACATGATGCAATAATGATGTTAGCATACAGAATATAATGACCGTACTATACAAATAGTTCAAAAAATGCTGATGGGTTTGTGCCATGTGTGTCTAGCTCACTGGCTAGATTGCTTCGATGGCTGACATGTCTAATAGCTAAAATGTAGACGTGGCATGGAGAAAATGTGGCAATGCCACATGAAGGGTAGGCTAGCGACGTGTGTAGTTGATTGGACAAGGGGTGCAATGTGCTATTTTTCCACATGTCAAGCAGGAAGGGTCCATGTGGACTGTGATAATGGCAGAGACAAACAAGAACTTGTCGTGTGTCATGGTCAGCTTGCTGAGTTTTCAATTGTGGGTGTCATTCTTAAAAATTTTGACGTTGAATGTTAATTGCAATGGTCACCGAATTTATTTTTTAGGCTACCGAACTGTTGAAAAGGGGGGCTGATTTATTTACAATACTGGCAGGACTACTTATTAGTCCCACATTCATAAGAGTTCGGAGTGCAAGCTTGTTTATATAAAAAGCGCCACCAATACATTAAAAAAATGCCAAACACCGAAGTATGTAGGAAGGGTTTGACCGGTGGAATTAAAACTGCCAAGTTATAATTTTGTGGCCGATGTTAGATTTGGATTTGATACCGCTAATGGAATATTGATGATTGATGCCCACCAAATGATATTAAGGCCTACAAATTAAAAATATACCTGCAAAATATTCTGTACTACACAAGGCCAAGGTGTGACTACCCGGTGCCTATGTTGAAACAATTTTCTCTGCCTAAACAAAAAAATATTTTTGAAAAATATAGAGAATTATATATTTGAAAATAAATTAATCAGACTGATAAAAGGCCATACTTAGCTTTGCAAATTGGGCCTTCAAGTTCTGATTTGAAATTTTTTTTTGCCTCCCGATCAACTATGGCCTAAAATAGGAAAATTTGTAGTCAATCTTTGTTGAATCATCACTCTGGATGCAATGGAAAGGTATACTTCAGCTCTAGATGCTCCCAATTGTAGCTGATTCTCTAGATCTGGATCGAGTCCCTTTGAGAGATGAAGCAACGAGGTCCCCAATGGCTATGTGATGAGTATCTCCCTCAGCTTTGATACCATGTAAGAATCTACCTTAGGGAAAAATTCACCCAAGACCAAGGAACTCAAAACACAAGCACAAATTAGACTAGAGTATGATCAGAATAACTATATAGTATTCAATACAATGTACAAGTATACTAAGAGTGCCTATTTATAAAGTCCTCTAAGATGCATATAGAATTCCTCAAAATCAGCATCATGATAAGTCATACAACTAGGCATATGTCCACCAAATATGGGTTATCTTTTGTTAAGCATGGAAGTAAGTCCGATGATGAGAGGATAAGCCTACAATGGTGTGACACACAACTCAGTGTTGTAGAAAACATGTGCTAAATTAGGAGTGTGAATAACTGTGTTGTTTACATGACAACTTAGTGAATGATGCAAACTCTAGTGTTGTAGACACCATGTGCATAATTAGAGTTGCATACTTCTGTGTTGTCAGCATGACAACTCAAAAAGGTGTACAAACTCCTAAGTGTCTCATAAAAATAAATAATAAAATAATGTACTAACCTAAGTAAACTTAAGTAAAGTATAAATAGTAAATACTTATTTACACCAATAGTATTCAAAGGTTGTCAATCCCTTTTAGCCTTCAAAGAAATACTTGGTCTCCTGACTCTTGATGTTTTGTATCCTACAACAACAAGGTTTCGATTAAAGGTAGACTGATACTCTTATTTGTATAGGCTCCTAAGATAAATACTATTATCAAATTGAAGGGACCTTCCCCTCAAGTCACTTTTGACAAGCCTATCCCAGTCTATCATATCTCACTAGTGTTGTAAAGAAAAAATTTCCTAATTAAAAGAGTTGTTTACATGATATTTGGGAAAGAATTCATGGAAAATATAGATTGGTATAGGGTACTAAGTGATATACCTAAAATATTTTTGGCCATGACATGTTTATTAGAATCTTATAGACCCAATATCTTGATCATGTGAAAATGGTTGTTTAAACATGAATACGTTGAAAATATGATGCAGTGCAAGGCAAGAGAATCCCAAAAGGAGATGTCTTAGCCCCTAGAAAATAACCACACAATGGAATATAAACAATAACACAAGATTTGATACCAATTCAAAACTCTTTATTCATAAAACAACTAATTATAGTCAATGTGTCAGGTTGTAAGGCCTTCTCGGTTATGGCCAAATACAAAGAAAATACAATAGTTCTCCAAGATCCAACTCAAATCATAGCTATCCTAGATCTATAACATAGCAAAAATCTAGTAGAAACCTCCAAGATCTCAACTTATACTCGCAAGCCACCAAGCAACCTCTTTGTTTCTAAACTACATGAGCAAGGGATGTTCACTAGTTTGAGTTGGATTAATTCCTCTTGAATCTTCTCGTCCCTACATCAGGTGGTATCAAAGCAGAGTTATTTATTATGGATTGGATCATGGAGAACCTTATTGGGTTGGTTGTAGGGTGGTAGATCTAAAATCTAACTATAACTTGCAAAAGGTTACAATCTTCTAGGAACCTAATTGTAAAGATGGTTTGTGGTAGAGGAAATGTTGATAATGCTATAATGGACATGTTGAGACAAATTGAAACCAGACAATGCAAAGAAGAGGTGTACATCTTAAAGATGTTAGTGATGAAGAAGAGGAAATACCTAATCCTTAACATATACCTAAATCTAAACAAGATTAGGAAAGACTTGAGAGTTTTGTCTAAAGCTAATCTCAAACCTACTATTGAAGTTGCATGCTATGATGGAAGACTTGAGACTAATGCATTGCTGGATAGGATCTCTAAGATGAAAAAATATTTTGAGTATGAAGGTACTCATGGTAATAAGAAGGTTAAGATCACAATCACAAAGTTGAAAGGTCATGCATCTCTTTGGTGGGATCATTTGCAAACTAATAAAAAAAAAAGAGAAAAAAAAAAGGTCAAGACATGGATGAAGATGCTTGGAAAGATGAAGAAGAAGTTTCTCCCAGCAGACTACCAGGTTAGTTTGTTGAGAAAATTGTAAAATTTGAGACAAAAGGACATGAGTATGCAGGAATATAGTGAAGAATTCTACAAACTAGATATCAGATCTAGACATGTTGATGATGAAGTTGAGAAAGTGGCTAGGTATCTAAATGGCCTGGGAGTATCAATTCAAGATGAGATTAGCTATGTTAAGATGGACAATGTGGAGGAGGCATATCAATTTCCAATGAAAGCTAAAGAAAGGTTGTCAAAGAGACATCATCAAAGGTAGCAAGGAAGAGGTGATAAATTTCAAAAAATCAAAGGTAGAACCTATGGAGAAAGTAGCAAACTTGATGTCATAATACAAGATAAAGGATGGAAAGATGAACCTACTAAAAGAGATAATTACTCTATAGTTAGCTATAGTGGTTACTCTAGGAATAATAATAGTGGAAAAAGAGAAGAGAGATTTTGGTTTAAGGTACTTGTTACAAATGTGGTGAAGGACATAGGTCCTTTGAATGTACTAAATCTAGAAAGAAGATTGGAGGTAATAGCAGAAATGCTTTAGCTTGTAAAGAAGTTGCTGAAACATCTAATGAACCTAAAAATGGTGAGAACTTGATGTTAAGAAGGATCTTGTGGAATGAATAAGTTAATGAGGAACCTATTTTGATAAGTTTTTTCAAAACCAGATGTAAGATTGCTATAAAATGTAGCAAAGTAATCATTGATAGTGAAAGTTTGGATAATTTGGCATCTAAAGAGCTAGTTAACAAATTGTAGTTGTGGAGATTGAGACATCCTAAGCCTTACCATGTTTCTTGTATCTAGAAGGAGCATAACTTACTTGTAAGTGAACAATGCCTTGTCAAATTTGAAATTGGGAATTATCATGATGAAGTCGTGTGTGATATTATGCCTGTGTATTGTTGTCATATTCTTTTGGGTAGACCTTAGCAATATGATAGAAAAGCTTTGCATGATGGTAGATTGAATTAGTATACTATTTGGGTGGAAGGAAAGAAATGAATATTGTTTCCTTTGGTGGAAAAGTTTGATGAAAGTCATTATACTATAGTCAAAGTATGTTTGGTAGAGGGTAAAAATTTTTCAAAGGAAATGAAAGAACATTATATTTTCTATGCTTTGATTCCTAGAAATTTTGAGAAACAAGATGAATTGGAGCATGCATCTAAGATTGAACCTTTGTTGAATAAATTTCATGATATCATTTTTGATCATGTACGATGATTTGCCTCCTATGAGAAATATAATTCATTGTATGGATTTGATACCTAGAGCTAGTTTTCCTAATAAAGCACCACCTAGATTGACACCTGATGAAAAGATTGAGCTGAATAGTCAAGTGCAAGAATTAATGGAGAGAGGTATGACCAAAGAAATTTTAAGTCCTTGTGTAGTACCTACTATTTTAGCACCTAAAAAGAATGGATAATTGAGAATGTGCACTAATTCCAGAGCTATAAACATCATAACAATGAAGTGCAGATTTCCATTGCCTAGGATGGATGACATAATGGATAGTTTTAGTGGATCAAAGTATTTTACAAAGATTGATTTGAAAAGTGGTTATCATCAAATTAGAATTAGAGAAGGAGATGAATTGAAAACTTATTTTTAAGACTAATGAAAGATTATACATGAATGGTTGGTTATGCCTTTTGGTTTGACTAATGCACGTAGTACTTTCATGAGATTAATGAATGAGGTTTTAAAGAAATGGAGACATTGTTTGATGCCTAAATATTTTGTTTTTTATACTAACCATAAAGCCTTATAGTATTTGGAAATTTAGCATAAGTTGAATTAGAGACATATGAAGTGGGTTGAGTTTTTGCAAAGTTTTTCCCTTTCATTGAAGCATAAAAGTGGACAGTTGAATAAAGTTGCTAATGCCTTGAGCCAAAGGAGAAATTTTCTAATTGAGATGAGAGTTGAGGTACTTGGTTTTGATGATTTGAATAATTTATATGAGATTGGTCTTGATTTTGCAAAACCTTGGAAAGCTTGTAAAGAACAAATAGTGAGTGATAAACGGGCTAATTATTTAATTCAAGAAGACATGTTGTTTAGAGGAATTCAGTTATGCATACCTAGAGGATCTATGAGAGAAAACATGATGAATGAGAAACATAGTGTTGGATTTGTTGGACATTTTGGGATTGATAAGCTGATGAAACTGATTTAGAGAGATACTTTTGGACATAGATTTATAAAGATGTGCAAAGAATGCTAAGAAGTTGTAGAATTTGTCAAACAACAAAAATAACTAGTCAGAATTTGAGATTGTATTCACATTTTCTTGTACTTGATAAGCCTTGGGAATATATTAGTAGTATTTGATGCATTACATGTTGCTGAATTAAGATTCAAGTAAGTGGTAAGATTGCATGGTTTTCCTAATCTATTGTTTCAGACAGAGATACTAAGTTTTTAGTTATTTTTGGAAGACACTTTAGAAGAAGCTAAATATGGATTTGAAGTTTAGTTCTACATTTTACCCTCAAACAGATGGACAAACTAAAGTTGTGAACAAAATCTTGAGTAATAATTTTGAGATTGAATTACCAGAGGATGTGGATATTTCACCCATATTCAATATTCCAGACATATATGAGTACCTGAATCAAATCATGAAGTAGTTGATAAACCATATTATCCTAAGAAGAATTTTGATGGAATTCAAAGGGTTTTGGATACTAGGATAAGAAAGAGCACAAGAGGAAAAGATTATTTGAAATACTTAGTTTAGTGCAAAGAAAAGCCAATTGAAGATAGTTCTTGGATTGCAAAAGCTGAGTTGGATCTTTATGATTTAGGATAAGAAAGAGCACAAGAGGAAAAGATTATTTGAAATACTTAGTTTAGTGCAAAGAAAAGCCAATTGAAGATAGTTCTTGGATTACAAAACTTGAGTTGGATCTTTATGATTTAGGTTAGAATATGAGAAGTGCTTGATGTTGACATCAATTATTTATTGACCCTAGGTGTTTGATGCAGGAGCATCTTGGGTCTTGGAGCAATCTTGCATCAACCAAAAACATTTCTTTGTTTGAAAAGTAGCATTGCTGGTGGAATTATATATTTTTGTATTCTACGTGCCTATTGCAGGTGCTATAAATAATTTTGGTCAATGATTTAGAGGCTGAAAATTTTAAATATTGAAGAGGATCTAGAGTACTATATATGGTTAAAGGAACAAGTACTAATTCATTATGGTTTGGGAGATATGGCCATTTTCTTCCTACATAACTTTTGATAGATTCATCTTCCATCATCTTAGCATCTTGAAATGAGAAAATATAATTTTTCAATTTCATCCTTTTTTCATGTTCATCACCTTCAAAAGTAGCTTTTAATACTTTCCAAATTTCATGAGAAGTTTGAAATGCCTTTACCTGATTGCATTCATTCTCTAGAAGAGCTAATAGTTGTATGCACCCTAAAATGGTTGCCTAGACTATGGGTCCCCATTATTCAATTTATAAAATTTCATGAACCAATGGTTTGCAATATTTTATTAGATCACTTCAAATAAATTTCTTTGATCAAATTGTAATTAATTCTATTATTTCAACATTTCCTAAGGTTTGATCATTTTATCCTAAGTCTTGTTTTATTTAAAGAACTTGCTCCCTTTTAATTAAATAAAATCTCACTTCAAAAAGGAAATAAAATAAATAAAAATTAAATAAATTCTTTTTTTCTCTATACTTAAATGCACATATTTAAGTGGGATTCCATTTAATTTTCCTCTTTTTTTCTCATTGGTGGAATTTTTTCTCACATAGATCATTCTTTCTCCACCCTTGATTAAATCTTATTGCCTCTTAATCTTAATTGTTCATTCTTCTTTATAAGGAAGATCCCTCTCCTCATTTTTGACATCCACGATTATGCTATTATTATATTGCAGGTTTGAAGAATGATTTTTGGAGGAGTTTGAGCATTAAAGCCTTTTTTGGAGAACTTCTATTTTCTTGTCTTCTTCTCTCATGCATCCATGGATTTCATCATCATGCTCCATCCTTCCATTTTCATACTAGCTTAGATCCATGCTTGCTTTCATAGATTAATCTTGCATTGTTATTTCTTTTCATAAATTAGATTCTCTTTCTTGCATTGCTTTACGTTTTTATCATTTATATTAGCTTGCATCTTATTTTACATGTATATTTTGATCTTTGAATCTCTCATTTTATGGTGTACTTCCATGGGCACAAAGTAGGTCAAACTAAGGGCCTCCATTACAAACCCTTGCACTCAATGAATAGAGATCTATGAGCTGTCATTCAAGACCTCATTCTTGAGTAATCTTAAATATAATGACTCATAGAAGTGTTCTCACATTTTAGGCATATAGCTTTGGCACCCAACTTGGGGCAACCCACCTTTATTTGTTGGTTTTAGATATTTTTGCAGCTAACCTCCTTATGTGGATTTGTTTGGAGACAAAAAAATTTTAAATCTTAAAGATTTGATCATATCTCCCAAACAACTTGGTGTTTTGGTCTCAATTTTTTTTTTGCAAGTTGATGACATATTAGAGAAGCTTCAGTGAAATTTTCAAAATTTTCCAATGTATTTTCTATTTTTAATAATTTTTTCTTGATGTTTCATGAAAAATATTTTTAGGGCACAAATTAGCAAGTTTTTTGGAAAATTATTCATTTTTTGAAAGGTCTTTGAATTGTAAGTAGGGTTGGTTCTTTGCGTTTTGATTTTAGAGATCATATTAAGGCTAAATATTTTGATTTGCAAAAACTAGTCTATTTTGACAAAATGGCTCCCTAGGGCACAAACAAAAAGATTCAAAATTCTAACATTTTTGAAAAGCTCTTTGATTTTTATAGGGGTCTCTTTTCTGCATTTAAGATTTTGGATCTAAATTCATATCATATAAGTCCAATCTTGTTGACTAGGTCAAAAATTAATATTAAAAAAAGGGCATTTAATGACTAGCTTGCATTTAATTTTCACATGGATCAATGCATGATATCAACTTTCATTTGGGTTATTTACTGGTTATCATCACTCTTAAAAATTAGATTTTCATATCTAAACCTAGTTTTGCATAAGTTGGATATATATATATATATATATATATATATATATATATATATATATATATATATATATATATATATATATATATATATATATTGCATATCTTGTGTTTGCTTGTGTTTGCTTGTGTTTGCTTGTTGCTTTATTCATTGTGAGCAAGCATTCAAGCATAAACTAAAGGTACAATAGAGAAAAGTGCATTACAAGGATTACCAAATATTTTGTTGGATCTCTATAACATTTTGATTTGGAAATAAATGAACCCTCTCATATGTTTGGCTTGAGTGTTTTTACATGTTTTCATAAATTCACACTTTATTTGGTGCTCTAAAGTTGGATCTAGATTTACTTTCATGCATATGTGTTTCACATGGTAATTAGGCCCTATGAACAGTATTTGTGGAGTTCTTGAGGGAATGTGCTTCATTTTCTTGCCTTACATGTGAAGCTCTTCTCGATGATAAATCCCCTTGTAAGTAGGAAAGGACATTTTTTATTATCTCACTATTCCACTTGGGTTTGTCCTCAACATCCATTGGTATTTTCTCTTTTGAGATTGGTGGTGTTTGTTGTTGGCTTTTCCAAAAATGTAGTGAGGTGATTTTGAATTAGTATGTCAAAGAATCTTGTTTTCTATGTTTGATTAAGGTGAAGAGGCTACAGGAGTATGCTCTATTCCCTTTTGGGCATATCAAAAACTTGGAACCCTTGAATTCAAACCAAGTCCACATGTAGTACAACTTTGTGAGTCTTTCTTGATTAGAAAGGGTTAACTGTAGTAGACATTCCCTTCATTGGGTCAACCATGTGTATAGAACCTCAAGTGGTAATAGCCATTTTTTATGTGGTAGTAGCAACCACTATATAAATGTCCTTGTGGGGGGAATCCTCACGGGTGTAGTCTTTTTTTGGGTTGTTGATACTTGATTAAATTCTCAAAATATGTCAAAACCCTGGTGCACTAGGATTGGATTTTTCCCACTCTAGATTACAAAAGCTATAGAAATAAACATTATGAAGAACCATAGTGTTGCCAAATATTCTTTTTAAGGACTATGTGTGTGATTGGAAAAAAAATTGAGAACATACACAATGGTGGTTCTAGGGATTAGACTGATACTATGGCACTATTTCTTTATCCCTTGCTCATTGTTTGAAGATGTTTGCTTGAAATTCCTGAGTGTTGTCTTGCATACCTAGTTCATGATTCAAAATTTATCACACTTAGTTGGACATTTAAAACAAATAAAATTTGAGTTCCTGAGTTGAGACTTTATGATTAGACTACTTTGCTATATTTTCAGTCTCCCTAGGTTGATCCAATTTAGATTAGGCTACTTACTTCATTGTTAGAAGATTTTTTTCATTTTGAGTTAGTGTGCTTTGACTCCTTGAATTAGTGATCTTTGATTTCACAAGTGACCTTTTTTAGAGTTAGTGAGTTAGAGACTATCCTTTTTGAAAAAGATATACCTTTGGGTTCTTTGATATTATGCTTGGAGAGTCTTGTAATCTCTTGTCCATCTACTTTCATAAAAATTCAATTTTAATTAATTATAATTTGGGTAAATCATTCTATTGATCCATATGTGCTAGGATATTAACCCAAAGATGTGGGCATCATTGTGGCAGTATTGGTTTATGTCTATTGCAAAAATTCTATCTTATCATCTCTCTTTTGGACAAGTGAGTAGTTTTTCTATCCTAGTTTGGTATCAACATTTCTTAGGGTCATCCTATCACTCAATACCACTATGGACTTCAAACCCTATGCTACCAAACCTCAATCAAGTCTAGATGATCATGAGCTCTCCTCTGTCATTAAAAAGTATCAAGATGTATCTTCTAGTCTCCCTAGACACATGATAAAAATGAAGAAAGTGAGCTAGAGAAAATTATTGCATCACTACATGAATCTTCCTTAAGACCTTTATATAAATGTGAACCATCTTCTTTAAGTTTTACAACTTCTACTCAAAGACATCAATTGTCTTCATATTCTAGATCAAAAGACCTCTTGAGAGGAAAAGTGAGCAATAACTCCTTTGAGAATATGCCAATATTTCATGATGGGCCTATCTTTGACTGAGATGAGAATGACAAAAATGGTCCTAGATGTACTTTTGAGAGAACTTTTACTCCTTTGGGATTTTCATATGACATGGTGCTTGAGACCTTAATTGCAAAAAAGGTCATTACTTTACCATACAAATATTATACACCTATGAACCTAAGGTAAAACCTTATTGGTGGAGAGATGATCACTATTGCAGCTACCATAGATGTAAAGGTCATAATACTAAAGATTGTATTGCATTTAAATGCATAATTCAAGATCTTATTGATGATGAAATCATTGATGTTGAAATTCTTCAAGACTTATGTAATGAAGATGCTTCTCTTGAGTAAGATCATTTTGATGAACCTATGTCTATATGCACCCTAAAATGGTCACCTAGACTATAGGCCCCCATTATTCAATTTATCAAATTTCATGAATCAATGGTTTGCAATATTTTATTAAATCAATTCAAATCAATTTCTTTAATCAAATTGTAATTAATTCAATTATTTCAACATTTCCTAAGGTTTGATCATTTTATCTTAAGTCTTATTTAATTAAAAAAAAACCTCTCTTTTAATTAAATAATTAATCCACATTTAATTAATTAATAGAAAAACACCTCTTTTAATTTAATTAAATATTTTTTATTTAATTAAAAGAACTTGTTCCCTTTTAATTAAATAAAATCCCACTTGAAAAAGGACATTAAATAAATTCTTTTTTCCTCTACACTTAAATGTACATGTTTCTAAGTGGGATTCCATTTAATTTTTCTCCTCTTTTCTCATTGGTAAAGAAAAAATAAAATAAAATTCCTTTTTCAACTGGGATTTTATTTAATTAAAAGGGAGCAAGTTCTTTTGATTAAATAGAAAATATTTAATTAAATTAAAAGAGTGTTTTTTCTCTTAATTAATTAAATATGGATTAATTATTTAATTAAAAAAGAGGTTTATTTAAAATTAAATAAGACTTAGGATAAACTGATCAAACCTTAGGAAATGTTGAAATAATTGAATAAGGGTGGCCCATAGTCTAGGCAACCATTTTAGGGTGCATACAATAGTAGGGCTTCTCTGGCTATCATGTTATACATGAATATATATTTTTGCTTCATTGTATTCTTCAAGCTTTCCTTCTTCTACAATTTTCTTCTTACTCTTTGTCAAGATCTAATAACCTAGACCCATGCACAATAGATGAGTCTTCATCTTCTCCTTCCAATTGTCATTGTTGGACCCATCAAATCTCAAACTATCTTTCTGGAATATATTCACCATTGATCTTTCAAAGTTATTAAGTCTTATCTTCAAGGACCTCATGATATGATACGAATTGTTAGAATATATAGTCCATTGATATAACTAAGAAGCAGGGGAATGGGTTAATCAATTATCCAACTATCATCACAAACATTAACCTTAACCAAACTTAACCATGTGATTAACATAAACTAAAACCACAAGATACTCATACACAATTAACACCAGATATGTTAACTAGGGAAACCCTTGATCAAAGGGAAAACCCCAGTGGGGATGGTACTCACAAGATGATGTACTAATATAAATATTCCTTGTTAGAGGATAGACCCTATTAGGAGTTTGTTACTACCTTCAATACATATGAGTCCCTATTAGGAGACTTTGAATCCCTGTTAGGAGATTCCAACCCTTTTAGGAGTTGTGCTAACCATGTTAGGAGTTGTTGAAGATAGTTGGACCCACTGCCCAAATACCTTCAAGGTTAAGATCAAAGAACCCACTATCCAAATGATCTTTTCATTATTCCTTGCAAAATAATCGAATTGAAATGTACTTCCTTCCTCTCTCTTTGTCTTCTCAATCATAATTTGACTCCTTTAGATCTTGTAACCAGATCTCATACTATGCATCTAATTATCCCTTGGATCACTTACATACATTTAGTAAGCATTGTGCTCCTTCTTAAGTTGCACACTAATACTTCACATTATACTTGATCCCCTTGATCTAGATCACTTCCTCGACACTTACAAATAAATAAAACAATTTTCCTTTATACCATATCTTCATAATAATTCCTTGAGTTGGCCTTGACACTTTCTCAATTAATTAAAATAAGATAATACAATTATAATAACACTGTCAGCTCACAGTCTATACAAAACTTCATACGCATGAAACCATGTCATGCACACAAGTTGGCATCATCATATGACTATCCTTTATCACTGTTATTAGTTCATTAACTTCATTACATCTCAAAGAAAGATAGTGATAGATCATCAGACCTCTATTTTCCAATGCTCTGTTTCTGCACTGCTTCTAGTAAAATAAGTGTAACTTTTGTACAACATCAAATCAAACTTAGGTCTTTAAAGCATGTCATCAAGATAACCTCAAGAAAATTTCCTCCACTACACATCATTTGAAACTTCCTCAGCTCCTATGTATACTAAGATTACTAGCTACTATTCTTCTAGTCCTAATAGAATTATTGTTATATTGACATCAATGACAAATGCAGTCATTAATGCAACATATAAATACTCTCCAATGCTTAAGATACTCCTAAAATATAGTATCATCATCATTCATGTGAACAATCTCACCCTTTGGCATTGATGGCAACATAGATAAAAAAACATCTAAGTTCCAAGAATACCAAACTATCCTCGATTGTTGTCATCTTTTCAAATCCTCTTCATCAATCAAATCTGAAATTCTCTATAACATTATTATGTTCATATTCTTCTTTTAGGATCAATAAAAATTGCTCATAGTAAACAACTTCCAATACTTTTTAGCTACATCTGCACACTTATGCTTCTTCTACACACTTGCATATCCTTCTACACACTTACATGAATCTTTCTAGATCTCCCTAAAGAGATAACTCTCCCCCATTTTTGTCTCAACAGGTGCTTCTCTTCTTACTACTTATGTACATTCTCTCCCCCATTGACATCAATGTCAAAGCTATGTCAATCACAATACCAATTGTTACATACCAATTACTAATCAGGTGCTCAAATCAACAACTAGCTTGAGTGTCCAAAGACATTGTTCAATACCAAATACCCAAAGTCCTTTATGACTTAGTTCATATCATATGCTCCCCCATATAGGAAACATCAACATTCAATCTAGTCTAATCAAAGTGCTATGTACCACTAGACTGATGCACTCCTTGCATCAACTACTCTAAAGTAGGTAACAACTCCTAGCATACCTCTTAGGTACTCAAAAGTATCTTTAGGCAAAGTCTTTGTAAAGATATCTACAATCTTATCTTTAGTACTTACATACTACAACCTTATCTCTTTCTCTACTGCCTTATCTCTCAAAATGTGGTGCTTTATGAATATGTGCTTTGTCATAGAATGCAATACTAGATTCTTAGACATACTTACTATACTTGTGTTATCATAGTAAATGATAATAGGTTTTGTAAACTCAAGTCCAATATCCTTTAACATTTGTCTCATCTACATAACTTGATCACAATTATTTATTGCTACAACATACTCTGCCTCATTTGTACTCTAATATTTATAGTCCTCTTTCTTTCTCAACCAAGAAACATTTCTTCCTCCAAGAAAGAATTCTCCACTACTAGTGCTCTTTCTATCATCTATATTGATTGCCCAATCTACATTAGTATATGTGCACAAGGTGAAATTATTTGATCTATCATACTATATTCCATAATCAAATGTACCCTTCAAGTACCTAAATATCCTCTTTACTACTTCATAATGGTATTATCTTGGATTAGCTTAAAATCTTGCTATGATCCCAACTATATTTGCTATATCTAGTCTAGTATGAGTCAGATATTGCAATCCTCCAATCATCAATCTATACTTTTTCTCAACTATAGGTGTCTCATCTTTACTGGATAACTTGTGACTAGTTATCATGGGTGTACTAAGAGGTTTGCAACTTTCCAAATTGAACCTTTTCAACAAATATTTTAGATATTTAGTTAATGAAATAAACTCCCCATCGTTGTTCTATGAAATCTACAATCCCATGAAAACCTTCATTTCTCCTATTTCAAATTCATTTTTCATCTCTTCAGCAAAATTTTCACTTTCTTCATCATTTCTTCCAAATATTATATCATCTGCAAATATTACAATGATAAATAGACCATCATTATTTTTTCTCAAATACAAATTACCATTTGCTATACCTTTGATAAATCCAATCTTTGATAAATATCTATCCAACCTTGCATACCAAGTTCTAGGTGCTTGCTTCAAACCATACAATGTTTTCTTTAGTCTTCATACAAAGTCTTTGACTTTTGTTAGAGGGAATCCATTAGGTTCCTCAAGGTAGACTTCTTCTTCAAGTTCTCCATTAAGAAAAGGATGACTTGACATCCATCTGATAAACCTTGAAATTATTGCTTGTTGCATAAGCTAAGAACATCCTTACTACTTCCATTGTTACCACAAGTGCATAGGTTTCTTCATATTCTATGCCTTCTTGCTATGAGTATCCTTTGCAAACAAGTTTGGCCTTGTTTCTCACAACTTCTCCTTTCTCATTCATTTTATTTTTGAATACCAATTTGGATCCTATCACATTATTGTCTTTAGGTCTAGGAATTCCCATGTCTCATTCTTCACAATCTGATCTAGTTCTTCTTTCATAACTTGCATCTAGTGATCACTCTTACATGCCTCATCTGTGCTCTTAGGTTCCAATTAGAAAATTAGACACAGTTCCTAATTTACTCTATTCCTTGACATCACACCTTTATCCTTTCTCCCAATTATTTTCTCAAGAGGGTGATTCTTTATTTTGTTTCTATTGGAAGTAAGAGTTGACATCTCAACCTTGATCTCTTCCCTAGGTTTAGATCTTTGTTCTTCTTCATGTTCAATAGATGCATAATTCTACAGGTCATTATTAGTTTTGAAAAGAACTTCAGCATTCTATCTAACAAATCCAAAATTATCCTCTTCTTCATCAGAATTATGATCTACCATCTTTTCTTTAATACCAAACTTTTCATTTGTTCTTACATTTGTGCACTTAACTATTTTCTTAGTTCCATATTTGAAACATCTATATGTTTTCTTTTTCAATGAGTAACTAAGAAACATACCTTCATTGCTTCTAGTATCAAACTTACCAATATCATCATCTCTCTTTATGTAACACTTACTTCCAAATATTCTAAAATACTTGACTAGTGGTGAATGACTAAACCATAACTCATAGGGTATCTTACTCATAGCTATTCTGATTTTTACTATGTTCAGAGTATATACTATAGTGTTAAATGCTTCTCCCCAAAATGTCTTTGAGACATCATTCTCAAATAACATCAATCTTGCTACTTTTGCAACTGACTTGTTCCTTCTTTTAGCAATCTCATTATGTTCAGGCGTTCTAGGTGAAGATAATTTTCTTTTGATCCCATTCTCTTCATAGAACATGTTAAACTCTTTAGAGGTGAACTCTCCTCCTCTATTTGATCTTCAACGCTTAATGCTAACTCTAGATTCATTTTCAACTCTATTCTTGAATATCTTAAATTTCTCAAAAGATTCAGATTTCTCTTTAAGAAATACTATCCACATCATCCTAGTGAAATCATCAACACAAATCATAAAGTACCTTTCACCATAGAATCCTCTTGTTCTTGTAGGACCACTTAGATCTGTGTGAACAATCTCCAATTTCTTTGTAGTACAAAATTTCTTTCTAAGAAAAGACACTTTCCTCTGCTTAGCCAAAATACATTCCTTGCAAACAATATTAGTAGGCTTGATAATCTTAGGTAGATCTCTTACTACAAATGTACTATTAACTTTCACAATATTATTAAAGTTTATATGACAAAATCATCTATTTCATAACCAACTATTATCAACCTTTGCAATCAAATATGTTATTTTGGTATGATTCAACTAAAATATATCACCTCTAGATTTGGTTCTAGTACCAATTAGCTTACCATTTGTGTCTTTGATAATGCAATTCTTCTCTATGAATTGCAACAGATATCCTTTGTCCACCAATTGTCCAACACTTAGTAAATTGTGTTTCAACCATCAATAAAGTAAAAATCATCAATGTTAGTTTACCATCAAGAGTAATAGATCCAATCCCTATAATATGATAGGCTACATTGTTATCAACTCTAATAATAGCTCCATCATGATTTCTAAAATTAACAAATTTGTTCATATCACTAGTAATGTGATGTGAACATCCACTATGAATTATCCAATATGATTTCTTCTCTACATGGGTAACCAAAGCTCTCTCTTCTCTAATTTCTCTATCAAGATCATCTTCCTTGATAGCCACAAATCCTAATTCATTATCACTTTCAATTTGATCTTTTTCATCAAATTCTTTATCCTCATTAGCATATAAATAATTTCTATCTTTATCTCTTCTAGGCTTAATTTTTCTCTAAACTTTTTCTCTTTTAGGGCATTTAGATGCACAATGACCATATTCATCACAAGTCCAACATTTAAAGATTTTCTTACCATCTTTCTCTCTTCTTACCAAAAGGACTATTCCTTCTTCAATCTTCTTATCTTCTTGAAATCTACTACTATTGTAAAAGTCTCCTCTTGTGCTAGCACTTCTTGATCAATTAGGTTGGATGTTTATAGCACTAAAAGCTATCTCAACTCTCGCTAATTCTCCAAACTATCTCATCTCTACTTCTACAGTGTCTAATCTTCCAAGCAATGTTTCTTTTGTAAAATCTTTGGTACAAGCCATAACTAGCTAAATCATCTTAGTAGTTTTCTTGAATGGTGGTGTTAAACTTTTCAAGATCTTCCATATAACCTCATCATCTTCTTTAATTACACCAAGTGACCGAATTCTTATGACACTTTTTGAAATTCTTCCTACATAACTTCTTATAGATCCATCTTCCATCATCTTACCATGTTGAAATGTGAAAATATAATTTTGTAATTTCATCCTATTTGCATGTTCCTCACCTTCAAAAGTAACTTGTAATGCTTTTCAAATTTCATGAGAAGTTTGAAATGTCTTTACTTGATTGTATTCATTCTCTAGAAGAGATGATAGTAGGGCTTCTCTGGCTCTCATGTTACACCTGAATAGATCTCTATCTAATTTATTGCAGTCTTCAAGATTTCCTTCTTCCACAATTATCTTCTCACTCTTTCTCAAGATCCAATAACCTGGACCCATGCATAACAGATGAGTCTTTATCTTCTCCTTCCAACTATCATAGTTGGCCCCATTGAATATCGGACTATCTTTCCTTAATATATTCACCATTGATCTCCCAAAGCTTTTAAACTTTACCTTCAAGGACCTGATGCTCTAATACCAATTGTTAGAATATATAGTCCATTGATATAACTAAGAGGGGGGGAGGGGTGAATCAATTATCCAACTATCATCACAAACATTAACCTCAAAAAAACTTAACCATGTGATTAACACAAACTAAAACCACAACAAGATACTCATACATAATTAACACCTAATATGTTAACTAGGGAAACCCTTGATCAGAGGGAAAACCCCGGTGAGGATGGTACCCACAAGATGATGTACTAATATAAATATTCCTTGTTAGAGGATAGACCCTATTAGGAGTCTATTATAACATTTAGTATATATGAGTCTCTATTAGGAGACTTTGAATCCCTGTAAGGAGATTCCAACCCTATTAGGAGTCATGGAAGTCAGCTAGACCCATTTCCCAAACAAGTTCAAGGTTAAGATTAAAGAATCCACTTTCCAAATGATCTATGTATTATTCCTTGTAGAATAATAGAACTAAAATGTACTTCTTTCCTCTTTCTCTATCATGTCAACCAAACTTCTACTCCTTTAGATCTTGTAACCAAATCTTATACTATGTATCCAATGATCCCTTAGATTGCTTATGCACTTTCAATAAGCATTATGCTCCTTCTTGTGTTGTGTACTAATACTTCACATTCCACTTGATCCTCTTGATGTAGATCACTTCCTCTACACCTAAACATAAATAAAATAACTTTTCTTTATACCATATCTTCATAATAATTCCTTGAGTCAACCTTGAGGATTTCTCAATCAATTAAAATAATATAATACAATTATAACAACACTATTGGCTCACAGTCTATGCAAGACTTCATACATGTGAATCCATGTCATGTGCACATGTTGGCATCATTATACAACTATCCTCTATCACTATTATCTACACATCACCTTCATTACATTTTAGTTGAAAGATAGTGATAGATCATCAGAACTTTGTTTTCCAATGCTCTATTTTTGCACTACTTCTAATAAATAAGTGAAACTTCCATACAACATTGAATTAGACTTAGTCCTTTAAACCACATTATTAGAACAACCTCAGTAACATTTCCTCCACTATGCATCATCTGAAACATCCTTAGCTCATGCACATACTAAGATTACTGATTACTATTCTTCCAGTCCTAATAGAATTATTGCTATGTTGACATCAACAACAAATGCAGTCATGAATGCAACATATCAATACTCTCCAATTCTTAAGATACTCCACCAATGTAGTATCATTAGCATTCATGCTAATAATCTTCCCCTTTAGCATTGATGGCAACATAGATGAAAAACATCTAAGTTCTAAGAATACCAAATTGCACTCTTCTGCTGTCATATTTTCAAATCCTTTTCATCAATCAAATATGAAATTCTTTAGAATACTGCTTTGTTCATCTTCTTCTTTTAGGATCAACAATAGTTGTTCATAGTAAACAACTCCTAATACTTTCTGGCTACATCTATGGACCTATTCTTTCTTTTGTGTACTTACATATCTATCTATGCACTTACATGAATCTTTCTAGATCTCCCTAAAGAGATAACTCTTCTTCATTGTTGTCTCAATAGGTGCTTCTCTTCTTACTACTCATATACATTCTCAATATGTTTTTCATATACATTCTCTCTTCCATTGACATCAATGTCAATGGTGTCAATCACAATACCAATTGCTAATCAGCTGCCCAAATCATCAACCAAGTCAAGTGTCCAAAGATATTGTTCAATACCAAATACCTAGAGTCCTCTATGACTCAATTCATATCAAATACTCCCACATAAAAGAAGCATCAGCATTCAATCTAGTCTAATCATAGTGCTTTGTACCACTAAGCTAATGCACTCCTTGCATCAACTACTCTAAAGTAGGTAGGGGCACAACCCCTAAGATACCTCTTAGGTACTCAAAAGTATTATCTTTTCTCTGCTACCTTCTCTCTCAAAATATGATACTTTATGGATATGTTCTTTTTCTTAGAATGCAATAGTGGATTCTTAGACATACTTTGTTTATTTATGTTATCACAGTAAATGATAACAGGTTTTCTAAACTCAATTCCAATATCCTTCAATATTTGTTTCATCCACATAACTTGATTACAATTATTTGTTGTTGCAACATACTCTGCCTCAGTTGTACTCTGAGATATATAGTCTTGTTTTTTGCTCAACCAATAAACCAATCTTTCTCCAAGAAAGAATGTTCCACCATTGGTGCCCTTTCTATCATTTATACTACCTACCAAATCTACATTAGTATATGAGCACAAGGTGAAATCACTTGATCTATCATACCATATTCCATAATTAGATGTACCCTTCAAGTATTTGAATATCCTCTTTACTATTGCATAATGGTATTCTTTTGGTTTAGCTTGAAATCTTGCTATGATCCCAACTACATTTTCTATATCTGGTCTAGTGTGAGTTAGATATTATAATCCTCCAATCATAGATCTATTCTTCTTTTGCTCAATTGTGGGTGTCTCATCTTTACTAGACAACTTGTGACTAGTTATCATAGGTGTACCAATAGGTTTACAACTTTCCAAACCAAAAATTTTCAACAAATCTTTCAGATATTTAGTCTATAAAATAAATATCCCATCTTTGTTATGCGCAATCTGCAATCCTAGGAAAAACTTTATTTCTCCTATCATGCTCATTTCAAATTCATTTTTCATCTCTTCAGCAAACTTCTCACTTTTTTCATCATTTCTTCCAAATAATATATCATCCACAAACTCAGTTACTCACAATGAGCCTCCTTCTATAGGATCTTCTCCTAATCCATCTTCTACAATAATCTCATCTTAATTCATTTCCTACAACAATCCAAGCTTCTTATATAGTAAGCTAAGCCACAAGTTGACTATTCAAACATTTAATTACATTATAGGTCCTCCTTGGAAGAGTAAACCAAAACTATAGAAAATATGAATGAAACTTAATACCAAGCCATATTTAGGTCAACACATAATCCAATAACATGGCCCCATTTTAAAAATATCTCATTTCCTCATACAAAATTGTGCAAGATAAAAACTCCACACATATCTGTAAAAATTATCCAAAAATTGATGTCTAAGGAAAACAGTGATATCTCCTAGCTCTAATTGAATTAGAACTTTTCCTTTGAAATAAAATTAGTGCTTTAGGTCCACTACAACCCCTTAAGTGTGAAAAGGATTATTTCTCAAGAAGAGTTGTGCATCCATCCTGAAATTCATGCACAAAAACCAATCATGAAACTGATAGATAATGGACGCATTTGAACAATGGCCATATCTCCCAAACCATGAGGAATTAGGATTCACTCTTTTAACCATAGATATTACTTTAGGCCCTCTTCAGTATTTAATATTTTTAGCTTCTAACTCATTGCATAAAACTAGTTACAGTGCTCACAACAAGCACACAGAATACAAAAAAATACACTTCTAGCAGCAATGCTACTTTTCAAACAAAAAAATATTTTTGGTTGATGCAAGATTGCTCCAAGACCTAAGATGCTCCTACATCAAAATATAGATAAAGTGACATCATGCATCAGGAGTGACATTTACATCTATCATCCTTGTCATTATCACATTCCTATTGATCAAAGGCAACTTATCCTTTGTATCCTCTATTGTCCTCCTCTGATT
Source organism: Cupressus sempervirens (assembly GCA_028749045.1). Lineage (NCBI taxonomy): Eukaryota > Viridiplantae > Streptophyta > Pinopsida > Cupressales > Cupressaceae > Cupressus > Cupressus sempervirens. The sequence continues at coordinate 473,965,643 of CM053784.1, forward strand.
CCTCCAGACTAGTTAGATGGTTTCCTATCATCCAAAGAAGCTTGGCCCTTCTATTTTTTTTCTTTCACATTTGATTAGCTCAATGTAATAACTAGATGGACCTTTATTTTATTAAAGAAGAGATTGAATTCTGGGATGGTAGCTCATCCCTGGACACCAACATGCTTGAGCTACCAATCCTTAGTCAGGATGAAGAAGTACAGGATGAACCTTCTTTCCCTCAGACTATGCCTGACCTATGATATTTTTTAATATAGTTAGATGGTTTTCAAGTAATTCTATAATTTGTTTTACATTTTCCCTATTATATTTTATTATTGGAGTCTATTTGATCAATCTACTTTTGTAAATAGATATGATCTTATGTTGATTAAGTAACCCTCTTTTTTCTTTTTCTTCTATTACTTTTTCTAAACTACTACTACTTAGATAGTTCAATCAGTTTCAACAAGATTATACTTAAAAGAAAATAATAGGCTAACACTTCAACACTATTAATTAAGAAATAAGCATTATGCATTCCATAATTTAGCATCAATATAGTTGGAAAATTATAATCCTCAAAACATTTAAGAGGGAGAGTATTTTTTGTCTGACTAGTAATTTCACAACCAGCTTAGACCTATCCTTAAAATAGCTTACTCATATCTTAAAAATTTCTATAATATTAAGCAAGAAATTCCTTCATGTTAGTCTACTAAGATTGTAAACAAATTGAGATCAAAATCAACCTCATTATTAACTCATAAAAGTAAAGTATTTCATTATCATCTTTAATTATCAAATATCACATGTAGCTTCAACGCATTAAGATTTTCAAATAGAATTCAAAAGAATCAACATACATATAAATATAAAGGAGACATAAAAGATTAACCTTTATTGAATAATAAGTACAACCTAGAACATCAAAACATACCATATAGCCAGAAAAAATTGCATACTAACCACTAGCAATGTAATGTAAGTTTTTGATAAAAGAAGGATGGAGGTATGGAAATTCAATAGCACACAAAAGAAAGGAAAAGGCTAAAAAGGAATACACATATGAAGAAATAATATCATGTACAAGGATTTCTCATTAAGTAAAACATTCTTTGAAATATCTATAACAAGAAAACTATAAAATTTAAGGAGGGGAATGCCCCTTCAAGAACTTTGTAATAAAAAAAGGCAAATGTACTTTTAATATAGGATTGAAAATGTCCCCGATAATACTGGGGATTTTTTTCCTAGTATTGTACTTGCACATGAACAAGGAAAAGACTGGTACTAAATTTTACTTAGAATAAAAATAATATAAAGGCTCTCAAGCCATATACTAGTCACTAAAAAAATTTCATCCAAATCAACAATCTTATAAGCACCTTAACCATATACTTCAATAACAAAAAAGGTTCTAACTAATTAGTTCTACTAGATTTTCCCTTTTTTTTAGGCAAAGCATTCACATTCCTCTAATTTTCATAAAAGATGAGACCAAAAATAGAAAAATAATATTTAATCACTTTGTTGCAATAGTTTTATTAGTGTACACTCAAAAGGTGTCACACTATCTATCGATTGCAAGAGAGTATACTTCAAGCATAAGAAATCTCTCAGCTAAGCCTTAGAAATACACTTCTTACTAGTAAACCATGCAATGGGAGGTTCCACAGGCAAGCTGTAGGAATGGAAATGTCCACAAGGAGTTTCTCAAGGATGCAATGCAAAATGGAAGCTAAGCTAGAATGAGAATGCAAAATGCAACTATGCTAAGCAATATGCAAGTGTTACAAATCCCACTATTATGATATGTGATTTAAGCTATTCCAAAGAAACTACATTGACATGAAACTATGCTAAAAATGTCAAATGATATTATGCTAGTATGTGGTGGAATGAGAGAATGAAGAGAAGAAATCAAAGTTCTCCTCAAAGCTCCAAAGCAACCTATCAGAAAACTTGTAGCATAACAATATTCAAATGGTGGATGGACCCCTTGAGGGGGAAAGCTCTCTCCCTTTTAAAGTCATACAAATGGTAGAGATCAAGGTTAAGATGATGGATGATCAATGGTGGAGTTCAAAAAAAGGAGTGATCCATGTGCACACACAAGTCAACCAATAGAATATAAGTTGACTTTCCATATGAGAGAAAAGTCACAAAGCCTTTTCTTTTAATTTGAAAATAAATAAATAAGACTTTATGTGTGCATTTTAAGTGGGTTAGAAGAATGGGGTCTTTTATTTAATTAAAAGGGGACATTTTATTTTAATTAAATAATGAACTTAGGATAGCATAGTCAAACTATAGGTTATAATCAAATTAAATGAGTATTAACAATTTGGTCTAGGTAAATGATTAATTAAATTAGCCAAAATGTTGAGAAGGGGGTTGATAGTCTAGATGACCATTTTTAGGTGATTACATTTTCCCCTCTTTGACTAATTTGTGATCAATCTAGGAACACATTACATCAAAGAAAATAGAAGCCAAGTAGGCAATGATAGATATAGATATCTAATTTCAAAAAACAGAATGCAGAGAGAGATAACACATCCTGAATATACAACCTCATAGCAGTAGTAAATAACATTAGGAGAAACATGATGTTAGAATTCAAGAAGAATTCTAACAACTAGCAAAGTAGATAAACAAAGAGCAAATGAAAGATCAAACATATGCTCCTAAGAAATATATAGTTGCAGCAAGCGATAATAGAGTATTTCTGCCCCGTCGGGATTGAAATTGAAATGACGAAAGGGGATGTAGAAATAAGCTACATATGAGTAAATTTGGATATAGCAATGTCCAAGATGATGGATAGATGATTAGAACCAAAGAGTGGCTATTAAGGAATGATAGAATGCCCCAGTTTGACTACAGGTAACCATGAAGGATACAACATAAAAGTTAGGTCAAATCAAGTAGAAAGATAATTTTAAACATGAAAAGGTGAATTTGAGTATATATGAAGTGTAGAGGTGATGAAGACATGAAGAGATGAAGATGCCCTAGCGATTATTCAGAGATGAGACCAAAGAAGATCAGCTAACTGCTCCAAAGAAGGTAGAATTTTAAAATGCAATTTTGACTATCAAGATGAAGTCAAATTTTGATTTCAATCCTAAAAATGGATCCAGGATGACAAAATTAGCTAGGGGTGTAATTTTTATGAATTTTGAGGAGTTTGAAAATTAGTTCAAAATGGGGTTGGAGGCTATAAAAGGGGCCCAATTGTCATTTTCAAATTCATTTGTCTTTTGTGAATTTGGAGAGCTTAGAGTGCTTAGGAGAGAGAAAATGGCATTAATGGGTGTTTTGACTGATTGACACCATTTCAAGTGCAATCGGTTGCACAACTGACCAAACCGCTATGGGGTGTCGGTAAGTTTATACTTTTTTCTCACTTTTTTGAGCTTTTTTGGTCTTTTCTTCACATTTTAAAGGTAGAATATGAAATATCAAGCAATATTTTAAAAATTATCACATAGGTACTTTATAATATGTCACATGATATTTCATACCACAAATTATATCCCACGAGTAGTTTTAGGTATGTCATATGGGATACACCCATTTATCACCCAAACTAGTGTAAAATTTCACATGACAAAATTGCATCACACCGGTTCACAAAAACTATCACATGATATTTTGCCAAAATTTTATGTCGCCTGCATATAGAAAGAAATGTTGCACAACCTATATTTGAGCATTGTTTTGATATGTTACTAATGTGTGCCTATCTTGGATTGTAGGAAGTGTTTCCTGCACTTCTCATCTGATCCCCCAAAGTGGTGGGGTTGTGGGTTGTATAGCATTTGGCAGATGGGTTATCATGTATGGGTTTAAGATGGGTTATATAGATACGCCATATTTGAGCAAACCATGGGTTGCTGACTACGCTGGCTCAGCGGTGGCATAGTGAGCATAACACCTTTCACTTACCAATGGGAGAAGCCTCAATCACATTAGAGGATGTATATCACATCCTCTATGTACCCTAGTATGGTGATCTAGTGAGTTGTATGTTTCATTTTTTTGTCATTTTTTTGCAAGTTCTAATATTGATGTGAAGTATACTGATGCCAAGTTTGGTAATGTCACAAGTGTACTATGATCAGACCCTAAAAAAGGGGTGAGCAATGATGTAGTAAATGTTTTTAGATGTTACCATCCTAGACAACCATCTGAGATGGGAGTGACTCATTGATGAGTATGGTGTGAGTTACCCCCTACCAAGATTGTTTTGTTCATTAGTTGCTCAGGCCTTGGTGACTGACAAGAGCTAGAAGGGCTTCCCACTGTGATGGGGCAAACTAGTGGGAGACTTGATTGCACAGCTGTGTAGGATGGCATGGGGGTCAGCGATACTATTAGATATGTATCACAAGTTACATGAGTTTTTGTACCATGAGGGTCATTCCTAGGCATGTGGAGTAGTACTAGCATAGATATAGGTGTGGGAGCACATTGTTGTGATCTAACCATGAGTGCAACCATGGGAGCGGAGCCAGCCATATATTTTTGGATACATGGGATTTGTTCCATAGACTTATAGTGGGAATGTTACATATTAATGGCATATTTTTGATGAGCTAATAGTGTTCACATGGAGGCCCTATCGAGAGTGTCACAAATGATTAGATGCCTGGGAGGTGGAGTACATGAGATATAGTAGACCACTGGTACATTGGTACATAAATATTGTGGAGAGATTCATGATTAGCTAGGTATGGCACTAGTTTGCAAAGCACTAGGTATTCTTAGTGGAGATAGCCACCTATGCTCATTTTCACTCTAATGAGGTACAAGGATGGTTGCCTATGTTGGATTATCAGACAGTTTTCTAAGAGACTACAACTCTAGTGCAGACTCCCTAGAATTATCATCCAGATGTAGCTAATGTAGGAGTGGATCAAACTTATTTATATGAGATGTAGAGACATCCATTTCTATGTTTTATAGAGCCAAACACACTACCCACAACAAGGGGATATGGAGGAGGTCGAGGTAGAGGTGGAGGAGGGAGACAGATGGAGATCAAGGAACATTCCTAATCTAGGAGGACGTAGACATGAGCACAAGCTGCTAGGGAGGTAGAGGAGGAGGAGGAAGTACCACTAAGGCAACCATGAGTGGTGTGGGTGGGGGTGCAAGAAGAGTAGCGAGCTAGGGGAGATGATGAGCAGAACATAAGGATCTACACCTTAGAGGCAAAGCTACTAGTAGTCTAGGTGACTATTGCAGTTTGGGATCAGCAGCTAATGGATGAGTGGGCATGAGGAGATGAGCTTTGTAGGGAGGAAGATTTTGTTAGGCGAGAGGTGTCACATCATGGTGCATGAGCCACATATTATTATGCCACCTATAGGGGTGTGGTGCCACCATGGTAGGGACTTCTTGATTATTTAGAGCAAGTAGGTAGATCAGAGGGTGTGGTACAACCGCTGGATAGGAGACAGGCACTACCACCAGGGCAATCACTGGCTGCAGAGGGTGCAAGTCAATCATAGGCTAATAGTGACAATTTTGATAGTTTTGATTGTACACCATATGCTTTTGAGACAGATATCTATATTTTGAATCTCACATTTGTAAATATGTACTATGACACATTTGAGATATATATATGAGATACTGGATTTGATTGACAGATTTGTGCACTTGTCTCATTTTGATGGATGTTTCAGCAATTTAAGTTTTCATGTGATGTTTCTATTTTTGCTTCTTGCTCATGTATGCATTTCATTGATGTTTATGTGAATATGCTCATGTATCTCTATCATGTATGATGTTTTAGCTCTCATGTGTATGATATAGACTTATGTTTTTGAAACATGTGAAACTTGGATATATCGAATGTGAATTTTAGATTAATCCCTTGTGATGATAGTATAGCAAAATAGAGGTGAAGAAAAAGATCAAGAAATGTAAAAAGACATGGTAAAGAAGAAAGAAAAGAAAGATGTGAAAATAGTTAGTCAATATATCTACAAAAAAGATGAAGAGAGAGCTCTCCCTATATGCAGGAATGAAAGACTAAGCTAGAAAATGAATCTAAAATGCAAGCTAATATGCAAAGTGGTTTACCAACAACAAACACATAATATTTAGTCTTTTATTTCATTGTTGAGCATTTAATAGGGACATCATGAGATCATACAACCATCACTAGTATGAAAATGAGGATATGAATATGATTGATATTAGATAGGTATCTTGAAATCCAATCTAAGCATTAGAGACATGTAAGTCAAGATAACTATGATATTAGAAATCCCTAAGTTTAGTATAGCAAGATTACACCTGTATCAAGGCATAAGCACTAGGATAACCCCCTAGTGTAGTCTTGTGAAAATAGTCAAGGATGATACATTTTTAAGCCAAAGTGTCAAATAGGCAATCTTGAATGCTCGAAAACACCTTTAGACAAACAAAGTATACCCACAAGCAAAAATCAAGAAAACATGACCCATGGCCCCAGGCTTCTAGTTAATGAAATCCTCAAAAGACTATTAGGGAGGGAACATATAGCAAAGAAATAAGCATAAAAAACACACAAAGAAAATAAATATCAGCATAGTCTAGTCATTAAAGTGTTTAAATGCATATGTGTAAGTTACTTGGCTATTTCTTCAAGACTTGATTCTAATAATGAGAAATATTACAACATCAAAGATCGAAAGTAAACTATAAAAAAAATGTTGAGAAACATTGTTTTGCAAGTTGCCAAAGAAACACTAATGCGCAAGGAAACCTCAAGTAGGCTAAGTAGTTGTGCCATCGAGATTGGGACAAGAAATAATCCCAAGCTAGGAAGTGTGTAGTGAAGTGAGTGATTGAGACTGGTAGACATAGGTGCAAGGGCTTCAAGTAGAGCCTATTTCCAAGTTTTCACCACTTGACATATTTTTTTGGGACTTTTTTCATTTCTTTTGTATTTTTTTGGTGATACATCAAAGTGCCTATTGCTAGGTTTTAATTGAGATGATCATTTTTTTAAGACATTTTCTAATTTTTAGGATTTTTTTCAAGATCAATAAGTATGTACAAGATAGTTGATTAGTGATTCTCTAAGCATAAAAATTCTTCAAACGTAGGACATTGATGGACTTTACGAGTTCTTCACCTTTAGGAGTAGATAGCTGATAAGAAAAAGGCCCAAATACTACTATGATAATGTATGGGCCTAACTAGTTAGGCCTTCTACTCAATGTTGCTAATTTTTTGGATTCTCTCTAAGCACAAGTTTACCTACTTGAAACTCATGAGGGTGAACTTTCTTGTTATATTGAGTAGACGTGCACTTTTGATAATCCCTCATGTGATCAAAAGCAATGTTATAACATTCATCAAGAGTCTCTAATTTATGTACTCGCATAGCTCTATGGTTTTCATCAGTTATCAACCCATCTAAGGAGACTCGTAAGGTGGGATCTCAACTTCTAATGGGAGGATGACCTCAAAGCCATAAACTAGAGAAAAAGGTGTGGCCCTAGTAGGAGTACAAATGGTAGTTCTATAGGCCCAAAGTGTGGGATTTATTTGTAGATGCCAATCTTTCCCAGACTTGTCAACCATTCAACATAACATCTTCAAAAATGTTTTGTTGGAGGCCTCAGCTTGGTTGTTTCCTTGAGGGTAGTAGATAGAAGACCGATTTTGTTTGATTCAAAATTTCTTGCATAGTTGTTTGAGGTCCTTATTCTTGAATTGTCCTCCATTATTAGTAACTATGGAGGAAGGAATACCATACCAAAAAATGATGTGGTTTAGTATAAATAGGGCAACATGTTTTCTTGTAGCTAAAGATAGTGGTACAACTTCAACCTATTTGGTGAAATACTCAATTGTTGTAATAATGAACTTGTGACCACTAGATGAACATAGGTGAATTTTGCCTACCAAGTCAAAGGCCCATTGTTGAAATGGCCAATATGTCACAGAGGGAATTAGCTCATGTCCAAGAGCATGAATTAAGTTTCCATGAAGTTGACATTTCTCATAGGACTTGGCATAATGAACAACATCAACTTGCATGGTTGGCCAGTAATAACCCACCCTAAGCAGTTTTCGAGCAATTGAAAGGCCATCAGAATGTGCACCACAAATATCATCGTGGACTTTAGTGAGTGCCTTTTTAGACTCTTCTAGTTCTAAATACATTATAAATATTCCATCTAGACTGAGCTTACCTTGTATGTTCTTTGGTAGCCTAGACCTTGGTCATAGATAGGAGCAAAAAGGACTTCCATTTGGACTAGGGTCAGTTAGTAGCAGATTTGTTCGATCAACCTCGGAGGATGGTGTAGGACCTATAATTCTTGCATACATGTATCATGAGCTCCTCAAAATCCCATATCAAGATGGTAGGACATGGGCCTATGGCATATTTTTGGGCCAAATTTGGGTATGGGAGCATATAGCAGTGGTGTGACCATGAGTATAGCCTAAAGAGAGGGGGCATCCCTACATTTACAAATATACAGGCTTTATCCCATAGTTTCATAGTGGATACTTGACATATAATAGGATACTTTTTGACAAGTTTTCATCATTTGAGTAGAGGCCCTATTGACAATAAATGAGATTCTCTAATGCTTGGGAGTTAGATTACATAATCTATGCTTAAGCTTGAATTTCTTGCATGATTTCCTAAGGTCCTTATTCTTGATTTGTCCTCCATTATCAGTAAAAATGGAGGATGGAATACCATAGCAATAGATGATATGATTGAGTATGAATAGGGTAACATGTTTTCCTATAGCAATAGATAGTGAAACAATTTTAACCCATTTCATGAAGTACTCAGTCGATGTGATGATGAACTTATGTCCACTAGACGAGCTTGGGTGAATCTTATTGACTGGATCAAAGGCCCATTTTTGAAAACACCAATATTTGATAGAAGGAATAAGTTCAAATCCAAGATTATGAATCAATTTGTTGTATAACTGACACTTCTTGCATGATTTGGCATACCAGATATCATTGACCTGCATAGTTAGCCAATAGTAACCCATAAGAATTTTTGGAACAAGTGCAAGGCCATTAGAGTGTGATCCAAAAATGTCATCATGGACTTCAACTAACACATTTTTAGACTCATTTATCTCTAGGCACCTAAGAAATGTTCCATTAAGACCCTTCCTATATAGGTCACTAGAGACAAGGGTGTAATGTCTAGCATTTTGAATATGTTGGTATTTTTCATTGTGCATGAGGTTTTGAAGAATAACTTGGTCATGTAGGTAGGAAAAGATGGTGGAATAGCAAGAGGATTCATGGCTAACAATAATGCAAATTACACAGTTGTCAAGGGAGTCATAGACAGGATGTCATAGTTCTTCTACCACAAACTCAAAGTGAGACTCATGTTCTTACATTTGTAATATAGATGCTAAAGTGGCCATTACATATGTAGCCTTGTTTTTAGTCCTAGGAATTTGTTGGAATGTTACAAATGTGAAATAATTTCTTAGGGCATCAATCAACTTCTTTTAAGGTATTAACTTTTCATCCTTAGTTTGGTACTCATTGTTGACTTGATTAATGAAAATTTGGGAGTTGATCACATTAGTCAAAGCCTCAAACTTAGTTATGTTGTCAGTGAATGGAAACAATAATTTCTAAGACTTTGGGATTGTATAGTCATGAGGTGTAACAAAAAAAATCCCAGTACTAGCTCCATTTTGATTTTGTAAGCCATCAAATAACATCTTCCATGTCCTCTAGAATTGTATCATAAAATTTTCACCAAAAATGTACACTAGAGTTGTGCACTTCTCTAAACCATTACATCCAAGGTGTCTCATAGATTGGAAGGCTTGGATTACATCTTATAGCTGCCTAGTCATGGAATGAAAAGGCATAAAAACACGTATATAGCTCTCAAATGAGCCTTAGAAATGTAGCCCTTGATAGCAAGCCATGAAACGAGAGATTCTTAGACAAGAGAAAGAGTGCTAGTGTCAAAGATCTCCAAAAGATGCAATGCAAATGGAACTATGCTAGCATGAAATGAAAAGATGTAACTATACTAAAAACATGAGAGAGTTACAGACCATTTAATTAATCTAGAAGTGAGCTATTCTATTGCAAAGGAAACTAAGCTAATGAAAATGAAGCTAAACTAGTATGAGGATGCAAGAATGAGATGAGAGAGAATAGTGTATGCGCCCTAAAATAGTCACCTAGACTATGGGCCCCCATTATTCAATTTATCAAATTTCCTAAATCAATGGTTTGCAATATTTTTTTTAAATCAATTCAAATCAATTTCTTTGATCAAATTGTAATTAATTCAATTGTTTCAACATTTCCTAAGGTTTGATCATTTTATCCTAAGTCTTATTTGATTAAAATAAAAACTCTCTTTTAATTAAATAATTAATCCATGCTTAATTAATTAAGATAAAAACCCCTCTTTTAATTTAATTAAATATTTCTTATTTAATTAAAAGAACTTGCTCCCTTTTAATTAAATAAAATCCATCTTGAAAAAGGAAATTAAATAAATAAAAATTAAATAAATTCTTTTTTCCTCTACACTTAAATGCACATTTTTCTAAGTGGGATTCCATTTTATTTTCGTCCTCTTTTCTCATTGGTGGAATTTTGTCTCACACAGATCATTCTTTCTCCACCATTGATTAAATCTTATTGCCTCTTAATCGTAATTGTCCATTCTTCTTTATAAGGGAGAGCCCTCTACTCATTTTTGACATCCACAATTATGTATTGTTATGCTACAAGTTTGGAGAGCAATTTTTGGAGGAGTTTGAGCATTAAAGCTTTTTGTGGAGAACTTTTATCTTCTTGTCTTCTTCTCTCATGCATCCATGGCTTCCATTATCATGATCCATCCTTGCACTTTCATATTAGCTTAGATCCATATTTTCTTTCATAGATTAATCTTGCATTGTTATTTCCTTTCATAGATTAGATTTCCTTTCTTACATTACTTTGTATTCTTATCATTTAGATTAGCTTGCATCTTCATTTGTATGCATATTTTGATCTTTGAATCTCTCACTTATTGTGTACTTTCATAGGCACAAACTAAGTTTAAAGTAATGACCTCCATTACAAACTTTTGCATTTCTTGAATAGAGAGCTAAGAGCCATCATTTGAGACCTCGTTCTTGGGTAATCTTGGATATAATGACTCATAGAAGTGTGCTCAAATTTTATGCACACATTCTTTGGCACCCACTATGGGACAACCCACCTTTACATGCTAGATTTGGCTATTTTTGGAGCTAAACCCCTTGTGTAGATTTGTTTGAAGATGAAAAATCTTAGATTTTAAAGATTTGATCATATCTTTCACACGGCTTGGTGTTTTGGTCTGAATTTTGTTTTTTATATTGGCAATATATTAGAGAAGCTTTAGTAAAAAAGAATTAGATTTTGTTGAGCTACTTGCTATTTTTTATAATTTTTTCTTAATTTTTATGAAAAATCATTTTAGGGCACAAATTAGGAATTTTTTTAGAAAAGTCTACATTTTTGGAAATTTTTTTGAATTTCAAATAGGGTTATTTCTTTGTGTTTTGATTTTAGAGATCATATTAAGGCTCAATAATTCAATTTGCAAAAACTCGTCTATTTTGACAAAATGGCTCCTTAGGGTACAAATGAAAAGATCTTTTCAAAATTATGACAATTTTGGAAATCTCTCTAATTTTTTTATAGGACTTTCTTTTCTATATTTAGGGTTTTGGATCTAAATTCATATCATATAGGTCCAATCTTGATGACTAGGTAAAAATCAATATTACAAAAAAGGCATTTGATGAATAGCTTGCATTTAATTTTCACATTGACACATGATGTGAACTTTCATTTGGGTTATTTTCTAGTTATTATCACTCTTAAATATTATATTTTCATATCTAACCCTAATTTTGTATAAGTTGGATATATATTGCATATCTTTTATTTTCTTATTTTGCTAGTTGCGAGTGAGCATTCAAGCATAAATGAAAGGTACAATAGAGAAAAGATGTATTGCAAGGATTACTAGGTATTTTGTTGGATCTCCATAACATTATGATTTGGAGATGAAATGAACCCTCTCATGTTTTTTTCTTGAGTTCTTTTACATGCTTTCATAGATTCACACTTCATTTGGTGCTCTAAAATTGGATCTAGATTTATTTTCACACACATGTGTTTCACATAGTAATTAAGCCCTATGAACACTATTTATGGAGTTCTTGAAGAAATGTGCTTCATTCGCTTGCCTTACTTGTGAAGATATTCTCAATGATAGATCCCCTTGCAGGTAGGGAAGGATATTTGTTATAATCTCATTATTCCACTTGGGTTTGTCCTCAACATTCATTGGTGCTTTCTCTTTTGAGATTAGTGGTGTTTGTTGTTGGCTTTTTCAAAAATTTAGTAAGGTGATTTTGAATTAGCATGTCAAAGAATCATGTTTGGTATGTTTGGTTAAAGTGAAGAGGCTAGAGGAGTATGCTTTGTACCCTTTTGGGCACATCAGAAACTTGCAACCCTTCAATCCAAACCAAGTCTCCATGTGGTACAACTTTTTGAATCTTCCTTGATTAGAGAGGTTTAACCATAGTGGATATTCCCTTTATTTAGTCAACCACATGGATGAAACCTCAAAGTGGTAATAGCCATTTTTCATGTGTTAGTAGCCACCACTATATAAATGTCCTTGTGGGGGAAATTCTCATAGGTCTAGTCTTTTGTTGGGTTGTTAGATCTCTTCAATATTTTTGAAGATTGGATTTTTCCCACTCTAGATTGCAAAAGTTGTAGAGTTGAACATTACTAAGAACCATAGTGCTACCAAATTTTCTTTTCTAGGACTATGTGCATGATTGAAAAATATTTTGAGAACATACATAGTGGTGGTTCTAAGTATTAGACTAATACTACAACACTATTTTTGTTCATGTGCAAGGTTGCTTTGTCCCTTTCTCATTGTTTGAAGATGTTTTCTTGAAATTACTGATTATTGTCTTGCATTCTTGGTTCATGATTCAAAATTTATCACACCTAGTTGGATATTTAAAACAAATAAAATCTGAGTTCCTAAGTCAAGACTTTATGATCAAACTATTTTGCTATCCTATTATTTCCAATCTCTCTTGGTTGATCTAGGTCAGATTAAGCTACTTACCCTCTTGTTAGAAGCTTGTTTTCACCTTGGGTTATTGTGCTTTGACCCCTTGAATTAGTGATCTTTGATTTCAAAAGTGATTTTGTTTGAAGTTAGTGAGTTAGAGACTATCCTTGTTGAGAAAGATATACCTTTGAATTCTTTGATATTATGCTTGGAGAATCTTAATAATCTCTTGTCCATCCACTTTCATAAAAATTCAATTTTAATTATTTATAATTTGGTTAAATCATCCTCCTGGTCCATATGTACTACGATATTCACCCAAATTTATGGGCACCTCTGTGGTAGTGTTGGTGTATGCCTATTGCAAAATTCTATCTTATCACATCTCTTTTGGACAAGTGAGTGTTTTTACTATCCTAGTTTGGTACCAATATTTCTTAGGGTTATCCTATCATTTAGTACCTTTTTTCATGTCAGTTACAACAAGATATCAAGTAGATCAAGGAAAGTGACCTCAAGTCATCTTTAAGTAATTACCTTTATTTCAAACTTGTCAAAGATGTAAGTGAAAAGAACTTGTGTTTGTTTAATCACCTGAGAATATTCCAAAATCTTTGTTTGGCCATAGTAGTGACCTTATTGAGTTGAGTACACCCTTAGCATCACCTCACTTAGATATGGATATGAATTTTATAATGGCTCCACAAAAGAAGAATCGAAGTGGTGAATACTATGTTGACCTTTTGAGTGGTGATCATGCTCATGAAAATAGACTAACCTCACCTCATATTGAGGATAGATATTTGGATGCACACCAAAGGGATGAGAAAGGTAAGCATTATACCTATCAAGAAGAGAAATCCCAATATGATGATCAAATTAGTGATCCTTCTAGCACTCGTGTGAATGTAACATCTACTAGTAACTAGTTTAGATAGTCAAGACTATGTACACTGCTCATGACACCTTTAGGTTATGTGAGTGATAGACACAAAGAACTTGAGCATAAGAGAAAAGCCCTTCTAGAGGAACAAGCTAAGAAGGAAGAATAATTTAGATGCCTAGAGGAAGAAAGGAAATTTATTATTGAGATGGAATGGAAAGTTCATCAAGAAGCATAAGACCTTCTCGTGGTTCCACAACTTGACAATAAATTCAACAATGTGCACATTGGTGGTAGAAACAACTCTTCTCCACTCATTCCTCCTGAGACTCCACGAAATGGAAAACATTGGAGAACACCTTTACCATCTTCTAATCCTAGAGGAAGGAGAGCTTCAAGACATGATGATTATAGGATATCAACACCTCCTAGAGTTTCAAGACAACCTTCACAACATGCTCATCATGGTTCACAATATGGAGGTGGTAGCTCAAACTTTGACCACAATTCTGATGATTTCATGGCTATGCAACAAGACCCACATTTTCAGCAACATGTGGAAGCATATATAGAATAAAATAGAGATGTGTGCTTTAAACATTTAATCAACAAGGGTTCTAAGGTACCTTACAACTTTGATGTAGACAAAAAAATTCAAAAGCATGATCCCTCTATGAAAGAAGAAATTGACCAATTAAAGAAACAACTGAAGCAAATATCGACACCCAAGAGTTCTTTTTCACTTGATTCAATTTATCCTAATCCTTTTGATAAGGGTGTTGACATGAAAGATTTTTCTAGAAAAATTGAGAACCCCCAATATGACAAATATAATGGAAATGGGAATCTGAATGATCATGTGCATTAGTTCTATACTATGAGTTTTGAGTTTCATCATGAGGAATCATACTTTATGAGATTATTTCCAAGGAGTCTTAAGGGTCAAGCAATGAAATGGTTTACCAATACAACTCCTCCTATTAAGACATTCCCTAAGTTAATTCAAAGATTTTTTTAACACTTTGCATACAATCTTTCATGATCTGTCTCACTATTGGACTTATGTCACATAAGGAAAAATCAAGGAGAATCCTTTGTCACCTTCTTGGAAAGATGGAGACAACAATGCTCTCACTATTCTAGAAATATTGTTGAGAAAGAAAATATTGAAATACTCATTAGTAACATTGTTCCTAAGATGAAGTATGAAGTTAAGAAGATGGTTTTTGAGTCCTTTGATAGCATGGTTGAAGTTGCATTTAGAATTGAGGATGTTTTGAGAGAGAGGTATTTTGACAAAAAAATGGAAACAACAATAGTAATAACAAGGATAAAGGAAAGAACACATATTGGAATAAGAACAAACAAGTGGTTAATGATAAAGTTGTGGATTCCTCTAAGCCTAAAGACCAAGCTATTCTCCACTTGGCTAGTGCCAATCAACAAAGTAACAAGCCAAGATATCAAGAAAAGCCTAAAGGAGAGAAACATAACTTTACACAATTGGGTGAGTTATATGAAGAGATATTCACAAAGCTCCTTGCTCATAATCTTGTGCACCCTTATGATGCCACAAATTTTTGCACACCTAAAGTTAAGCCATGGTGGTGGGATGAGAAGGCCTATTGAAAACTTCACAATGGCATTGGACATGATATTGAAAACTGTGGGAGATTTAAGCATATTGTTCAAGTTCTTATTGAGAATGGAAAACTTGAAATAGATGGACTTAATACCAATTCTAATTGCATGGTGTTCAAAGAGCCTTTTCCCAAGTATGAGAAAGGGGAAGCTTCCCAACCTAAGAATGGCAAGGGTGCAATCAATTACACTTATGTAAATGTAGAAAATGTTGTCAATATGCTTGAGGTTGTAGAAGAAAATTTCAAGATGATGGAAGATAAAGATCCTAGTGTTTATGATTTAAATTTGAGCTCTCTTGTCTTTGGTGAAGAACCTATTTTGGTGCTAAGGGGTGCTCACTCTAGAGAGTCATCTCAAGGTCCCCTAGTCATTACAGGACCCAATTCAAACCACTCAAGTAAACCTAAGCAATTGTCTTCCCCAAGTCCCAATGTTGTTATGTGAAGTCAAGGTCCCCTTTTCATCAAAGGGACTAGTTCAAACCAACCAAGTAAGCCAAAAAAAGTGCAATCCAAGTATGTTCCTTCAAAACTAGTGATTATTCCTAGGTTGAATTATAATCTTGTTGATCAATTGCAAAGAACCCCCACTCAAATTTTGATCTTTGAGCTTTTAGAGTTGTCTCTGAGACACAAACAAATCCTTGAGGATGCTTTGTGCATGGTGAATGTCCCAAACAATTTAGATGTTGATCACTTTCAGAACATGGTTAATCATATTGCTATCCATCATTACCTTTCCTTTTCAGAGGAAGATGATAAATTTTTGAGCCATCTGCACAATCTTGCCCTTCATATTGAGGTCATGATCCATAGAACCCATGTTAAGCGTGTGTTGATAGATGAGGGTGTTGGGCTTAATATTTGTTGTTTGAGTCTTTTAAAGACATTAGGTTATTCTAAATAAGTTATTGATACCAAAAGGAAGATTACTATCAAATCCTATGATGAGGTACAGAGAAGTTCAAAGGGGTTGGTCATCCTTCCCATTAGGATTGGTCCTATTGAAAAAGATATTTTATTCCAAATATTTCATTTTAGACCCCTTGCATACCATATTTTACTTAGTAGATCATGGATTCATGATATGCAAGAAATTTCATCTAGCTATCATCAATGTGTTCAATTCCCTTATAATAGAATAGAGATTTGTATACCTAGGGATAATACTTTGTTTATTAACTTGATTTCAGCAAGTACTCATGTTCCCCTCAATAGAGAATTAGCAAATGATTTTGATGCAACTTTAGTTCAATGTAAAGACAAGTTCAAATCCATAGACCTTGGCATGGGGGGTTATCAACTTAACTCCCTCACAACATTACTAGTTTCACCTAGGTCTTATGGTAAACCTTCACAAGAGATTGATGTAGGAGCATCTTGCATGGAAAAATTAAATTATTAGGAAAAAAACTAGAGAGGCAAAAAAAAAAATTGTGGAGGAGAGAGAAAGTGACGAAAATAGAAAGAAAATAATAAAAAATTTGAAAAATAGGAAAAAATTAGAAAAGAGGAATTTTTATTTTCAAGGTGCATAGGTGGCATAAATAGAAAATAAAATATATATAGTATCATTCCATTTATCGAAGTGTGTAGGTGGCATCTTAGAAGTTTGTGGAAAGTTCCTTAAATCATGCATTTAATATTTGTTGTGATTCATAAAGGAAATGTAATTTTCTAATTGGGCCACATGGTGGTGCTTAGTTGTATTTAGGAGGAAATTCTAGAAAGTTGTGGATATTTTAAAAGGTTGTGGATATTCTAGAATGTTGTGGATAAATCATGCATTGGGTGGTAAGTACCTATTTAAGGAAGGCTTATGTTCATTTGTAATCAAGCTCTTCAAATATAATCTCTTGTAAGGAAGTTGGAGAAGTAGAAGCTCTTCTAGTGTAAACTCTTCAAGTAGAAGCTCTTCGGATGTAATTTCTTGTAGAAGCTCTTAGTGACCAAATATCACTTATATTGTAAGAATTTGGAGTCCTTTGATTTGGAGAATATTGTAATGAATTTTCAAGTATTAATGGATGCTTTATGAAGCATTTTTGTCATCTCTTTGTCTCCATCTTGTTGCATTTTTGTTTGTGAGTTGGTATGGGTGGTGTGGCCCTCCATCAGTGGTATTAGAGCAGGAGTTCTTGAGTGTGCGGACAGATTGCCTAACGTGAGGCAATTTGCACCAAGACTTTGAGTTGGGTGAATTTTGTCAAGAAGTTCTTGATTGTGTAGATAGATCACCAACTGTGAGGTAGTTTGCACAATGTTCTTGTGTTGCACTAGATTTGTCTTCTAAAGACTTGATTATGGAGAATAGAAAGAAGAAGATGACTTTTGTGATTGGATGGATTCTAAAGATTCCTAGACTTGAGAAATTTAGAGCAAGAAATCAATAGTCATTGCTAGTTGATTTGTAGAAGCAAGTGAATGAATTAGAAGCTGAGTTGTGGAAACAAAGAGCACGTCACCAGAAAAGAGATGTTGATAATTCCTTGGATGTAGAAAAGAAAGAAGATCTAGTGGAGCATCTGACATGTGGTACAAAAGAAGAGCAAGAGGATGAAGAGGAAATCATTTGCAAACCTAAAGTTGAAGAAGATGAATGAGAAGAGGAAGAGCATGAAGATGACAAGATTTATGAACCTGAAATAGATCAAGATGATTTGAAGATTGCAGCAATGGAGGAAAAGTATAGTGCCTTCGTTGGAGATCAAGCAGGTGAAGTAGTTACATGCATTGTTGACAACATGAAAGAGGAAAGCAAAGATGACTATGTCAAAGAGGTAAATTTATATGAACTATATGATGCTGAATTTGAGATGAGTTTGAAAGATATTGATGATGGTTTGCATGAGGATCTTGTTATTCATGTGTGGTATGCAAAGAAAGATTGGTATGGTGTTGCTGGGTTTATTATAGGTGTGATTAATTCAACAAGATTGGATGAGAATGAGAGTTATACTTGGACAGAGTTCATTGCAAAGGCAAAATTTCAGCAACAGACACTTGTTCCAACTAGGTGTTGGAAAAGAAGAAAGAAGGAAATATATCAGCACCAGATACTTGTTCCAGCTATGTGTTGGAGGAAGAGAAAAAAAAAAGTCAATAGTGGCTACTTCATTTTGTGAATCCATACTCAGAAAATTTTTCCTACCATGGGAGTCAGATGCAAGAGCATCATGCATTAGAGAAAAAAAAATATGGAAGATTTGCATGGTGGTTTTCTTGTCCCTATTGAGGTGGAAGCTTGTGGTGAAGATGGAGATGGTTGTATATCTTTCTTTTGGCATCAAAGTGTGGGACACACTTTTCTATCTACCAGGGGAGTCTGATGTAGGAGCATCTTGCATGGAAAAATTAAATTATTAAGAAAAAAAGAGAGGCAAAAAAAAATTATGGAGGAGAGAGAAAGTGACGAAAATAATAATAAAAATTTAAAAAAATTGAAAAAAAGGAAAAAAAGAGAAAAGAGGAATTTTTATTTTCAAGGTGCATAAGTGGCATAAATAGAAAATAAAATATATATAGTGTCATTCCATTTATCGAAGTGTGTAGGTGGCATCTTAGAAGTTTGTGGAAAGTTTCTTAAATCATGCATTTAATATTTGTTGTGATCCATAAAGGAAATGTAATTTTCTAATTGGGCCACATGGTGGTGCTTAGTTGTATTTAGGAGGAAATTCTAGAAAGTTGTAGATATTGTAGAAGGTTTTGGATATTCTAGAATGTTGTGGATAAATCATGCATTGGGTGTTAAGTGCCTATTTAAGGAAGGCTTATGTTCATTTGTAATCAAGCTCTTCGAATGTAATCTCTTATAAGGAAATTGGAGAAGTAGAAGCTCTTCAAGTAGAAGCTCTTTGGGTGTAATTTCTTGTATAAGCTCTTAGTGAGAAAATATCTCTTATATTGTAAGAATTTGGAGTCCTATCATTTGGAGAATATTGTAATGAATTTTCAAGTATTAATGGATTCTTTATGAAGGATTTTTGTCATCTGTTTGTCTCCATCTTGTTGCATTTTTGTTTGTGAGTTGGTATGGGTGGTGTGGCCCTCCATCAAAGATGAAACCTTCCTCTTCAACTATGACATTATTTGACACATTTGTATAGTCACCAATGCTTAGTCAAGATGAGAAAGAAGATGTATATGTTAGAGATTAGATTTATAGAGAAGAGAAGTATATGAAAATAAAGAACTTCACTCCGTCTCCTAAAGCTTATGGAAGAGGGTATACTTTTGTCAAGAATATGGGATATCCTAGACATGGCCCTCTTAGTAAAAGATTGGATGCTAGAGCCGAATCCCTTGATCATGGTCTTTTTGAACTCAAGTTGAAGAAGCCAGTTGGCCTAGGATATGTGAATCACAATAAGAATGTTGCTCCTATCCTTGATAAGTCAGATAGTCAAGAAGAACAAGAGTACATACCTATTTTGGAAAATCAACAAGATATATGTGAAGATTGGGTTTCTCTCATGAAATAGTTCCAAATTTAGAACAAGAGAGTGTGACCCTTGATGATATTAAGGCTTCCATGACCAAGTGTCCCAATCCTTCATGGTGTAAGCATCCTAGTCAAGATCCAGAAATAGATTCCAATGAGTATGAATGGGACTCCCTATCAGAGTCTTCTATAGTTTTTATGGATATTGATGTTGTTCATACATATATTTCTCAACCTGAGTTAGTTGATGATTCATGTGTAGGATTAGATTATTTGAACTCACATGTTACCTTAGTGGATGATTCTTCGCTTGTTAGCACAAATCCCAGTTTGGGTGGTTTAGGAAGTTACTTGATGAACTCTAACTCTTTGATCACTAGAGATATCATTCATATTCATAACCTTGAACCAATCATTGATTTTCCCCTTGTTCATCTTGATTTCATTGATTAGTCCCAATGGAATCACAAACTTGGGCTTTTAATGTTTCAAAATGATTATGAAATAGGCTGCTACTTGAATGCCATTGAACTTGTAGTCTCTTCCACTAGTGAACTGGCTACCAACATGATAGAGCCAGACACCAAGTACCTTAGTCACAAAATAAAAATAAAATAAAATAAAAAATAATAGGAGTTTTGATGGTGAAAACCACTATGTGGCAGTGTTAGAACAGAAAAAAGTAAAAAGAAAGGACGTATCAAAGGGTGAAAACCTCTCTGAGGTGCCTCAGGCTAAGGTATTTGATCATCTTCCTAGTTATTTTCAAGATAGTTCTTTAGTGCTTATTGAACCAACACAAGCAATCAATTTGAGTATGGATGAAGCTCCAAAAATAGTACATTTGGCTTAGTCTTTGGCATCATAAGGAAAAGAATCCTACACTAAGTTCTTACAAGAAAAGAAGATCACTTTTGCATGGACTTATTCAGATATGCCAAGGTTAGACACTAATCTTATTATGCATCACTTATCCATAGCTCCAGGTGTTAAACTAGTTGAGTAGAAATTGGGAAAGATGCATCCTCACATAGCTCTCCTAGACAAGGAAGAGTTACAGTAACTCCTTGGTACAAAATTCATAAGAGCTATTGACTATGTTGAATGAATATCAAACATTGTATCAATTTCAAAACATGACAAAACTATTCAAGTTTGCATAGATTTTAGAGATTTTAATAGAGCATGCCCAAAGGATTATTTTCCAATTCCTAATATAGACATGATAGTGGATATGACTATGGGTTATGAGATTTATTCCTTAATGGATGGCTTTTTTGGGTATAATCAGATTAAGATAGCTCTTGAAGATCAAGAAAAGACTACATTCTCTTTTTGCATGGAGTACCTATTGTTGGAACGTTATGTCTTTTGGATTAAAAAATGCAGGATCCACCTATCAATGAGCTATGAAAACTTTTTGTCATGATATGATGTATAAAAACATGGAAGATTATGTGGATGACACCTTAGCTAAGTCTAAGAAAAGATATACACACTTACATGATTTAGAAGTCATTCTAGATTGCATGGAATAATTTCAACTAAGGTTAAATCCTAAAAAGTGTGCATTTGGAGTCACCTCTGAAAAATTACTAGGATTCATTATTTCAGCAAAAGGAATAGAGGTGGACCCTAAAAAAGTTCAAACAATCATGGATATGTCACAAATGAGGAGTCTTCAAGGGCGCCTTCAATCTATAAGGAGGTTTATTTCATAGTTGGTAGATAGAGTTCAACCTTTCAACAAGAACTTACATAAAGGAGTCAAATGTGTATGAAATGAACAGTGTCAAAAGAGCATAGATCAAATCAATAAATACATGGAAAATCCTCCTATTTTAATGCCTCCTATCCCAAGGAAACCACTTATTCTATACATTTCAGCTACAAAGTCTTCTTGGGGGGCATTATTAGCTCAACTGGATGAACATGGGAAAAAAAGAGAAAGATATTACATTAGTTGTACTCTTATTTCATATGAGGTTAATTACACCAATATTGAGAAAGCTTGCCTTGCAATTGTGTTTTCTTCCCAAAAGTTGCAACATTATATGCTTGCACACACTATACACCTCATAGAAAAAATTGATCCACTCAATTATTTTCTAGGTAATGCGACCCTCTCGAGTAGACTTGCTAAATGGATGATGATCCTTTCAGAGTTTGACATAGAGTGCATTGATCATAAAACAATCATAGGGCAAGCCATAATAGATCAATTGGTTGATTTCCCACTACAAGATGATGCACCTATTCAAATTGATTTCTCAAATGAGCACCTCATGTAAATGACTAAAAGAACATGGAAGATGTTCTTTAATAAATCCTTTATGCAAAATGGTTATGGAGCTGGTGTGTTGTTTTTTTCTCCTCATGGGTACACAATTCTTAAATCTTATGAGTTATTATATCCATGTACAAAAAACATTGTTGAGTATAAAGCTTTAACAAATGGACTTAAGATGGCTATAGAATGGAGAATTATAGAGTTACACATCTATGGGGATTCACAACTGATAATCAACCAAGTCAATGATGATTATTTAACAAAAAATGAGAAATTGGTACCTTACAAGAAAATGGTTGGTTCCTTGAGACTCTACTTCACATTTATCTCATTTCAACAAATCCCTAGAGCAGAAAACAAAGTAGTTGATGTTATGGCTACACTTGCTTCACTTCTTTAATTAGAGCAAAATGAATCAAGATTTGAATTCTTGGTGGAAGAGCTACATCACCCTATCTATGATTCCCAAGAAAATCACATTATTTGTACCCTTCTTGGTCATGAGTCATCCCATTATGGTGCCATTTAATCATACCTTCGTGATGGCCTTGTACCTAAAACCTTTAATCAGTCTAAATGCAGAAACCTTATTCAAAATTCCTTTGACCATTCCCTTATCTCTAATGATTTGTATAGGAGGGGTTTAAATGGAACACTTCTTAGATGCTTAGAAAAGGAAGAATTTGATCAAACATTAGTTGACATCCATGAGGGCATCTATGGTGAACATTCCAATGGTCTTTCTAGGGCTCTAAGGTTTCTTAGGGTAGGGTACTATTGGCCCATGATGTAGATTGATGCAGTAGATTTTGCAAAGTTATGTGAAAAGTGTCAAAAACATGGTAACCTGATACATGCTCTGAGCAGGGAACTCATTCCTTCTATCTCTCATTGGTCGTTTCAGTGTTGGGCCTTTTATATTGGGGGGCAGATTTATCCCAACTCATCATGTGGACACAAGTTTATTACTACTACTACTGATTACTTCATTAAATGGGTAGAAGTCATACCATTTTCTATTGCCTCGAGCAAGACAATTTATGTATTTATTCCGAATCATATTATCTATCGATATAGAGTTCCTTCCAAGATTATCACTAACAACAAAGGCCAGTTTAAAAATAAGGACCTTAAAAAACTCTATGAGAAATTCAAGATAAAACAACATTGGTCCTCCATTTACTTCCCATAAGGAAATGGTCAAGCATAAGCATCAAATAAAACCATTCTCAAAATCTTACATAGAATAGTTCATTAGAATGGTAGAGATTGGCACTTACAGATGAATCTAGCTTTGTGGGCCTATAGAATGAGTATTCATAATCCTATTGGGGCTACTTCTTTTGCCCTTACATATGATGTTGAAGCAATTTTACCTTTAGAGGTTGAGATTCCTTCACTTAGAGTTTCCCTCAAAGGTCTTGTTATAGATGAAGACTACTACGTAATGAGACTTCAAGAGTTAGAACTTCTAGATGAGTAATGCCAAGCATCATTTGACTATATGAGGATCTATAAAAAGTGCATGTCAAAAGCATTCAACAAAAAGGTTCATCCTAGAGAATTCTAGGTGGGAGATCTTTTCTTACATAAAAATCCTAAGAATCAATAGAATAGAGATCAAAAGGGTAAATCTAAACCTAATTGGCTTGGACCTTACATTATTATAGCAACTTTTGAGTCTGGTGCCTATTCACTATCCACAGCAAAGGGAGAGAAGCTCACTAATCCTATCAATGTCTTGCACCTAAAGAAGTTCTATCCATGATGACCATTCTGTCTCAGGGCATCTTCGTACATACTTATTGATCTTGAAAAAATACAATAAAATGATATATTTCAAATATCCAAAAAAAATGATATACTGTCAAAATTCTAAAAATTGGAAAATGTCTTGAAAAAATGATCATCTTAGTAATAAGTGCTTTGATGTATCTCCAAAAAAATTATATATTCAAAAAAAAAATAAATAAATAATAATGATCCAAGTGGTGAAAACCTAGAAACATGTGCTACTTGAGGCCTTTGCACCCTTATTTCTTAGCATGTATCTTCGACACAGCCTTTCTCCATCATTCGTTGTCCTTGTTTCCTTAGTATGGAATTGATCTTTGTCTTTATCTAAGGGGCATAACTGTGTTAGTTTTGGTCTCTTGGTTGTGTTAATCTTTAGGAAACCTCACCAATGGTGTTTTTCAACACCACCCCAACTATATTTTTCAATACAACCCCTGACAATAAGTGTTTTTCAACACTTATTAGTTTGGTCTTACCCAGTTTCATCATGTGATCTTACATTTAAATTTTAAACACTCAAAACTCAGTATCAGTTGACACACTTAAATTTTAAACATGACACTTAATACTTGACCTATGTCATGATCTTTTCTTTGTGTGTTAATTGTTATTGGTTTTTGTTGAGTGTCCTTACCTGATAAGTCTCTCTAGGATGCATAGCTAGAGGACTTGGCACATGGGACATGTTTTTATTTGTTTTCTAGTTGTGGGTGTGGTCTTGAAACTCTACAGTGTCTCTTGTTCTCCCCTTGAAACACTTAGGAGATTTGAGGCATCATCCTTGATTGATTTTGCACAATTGTTCCTTATGGTCATCCTGGCATCTATGCTTTGATGTGAGCATGGTTTTGCTACATTAAATTTGGTAAGCTAACATTGAGGTCATCTTGACCTTTATTTCTTTGATTCTTATGTTAGAATCTTTCCACATTCCAATCTGATATAAATCACATTCATATCTTCATAGTTTCACTTGTAATTAGTGATTATTATGTGATTTTCTAATGTCTGTTAATAATAGCCCAATGATGAAAATAAGTTCTTTTACATTCTATAATGAATGATGAACACAAAATCTTATGTTATAATTGCTCTATTGCAAGTACACGTTTGCATTTTCATGTAGCTTGCATTATTAGACTTCATGTTATTTTGCATTTATAGGCTGCATTATGAGTTTGAGAGGGCTTTCCCTTCATCTTTCTTGTGGACTTTAAATCAACTATGGTCATGTTTTGATCTTCATTTCCTTATCTTCTTTCATGATCTCAATCAAAACTTTTATCTTAAATAGTTGATTGATTTTGGGGCATTATATTTCTTATGGAAAGTTTTCTTTTCTTCTTTCTATTTCTTTCCATATCTTCCAAATTTCTACCTTCCATTCACTTTCACCCCAGTTCTTTTGTTCTAATTCACCTTTGGGCCATAATATTTCATGCTTGATTATCTAACTTGGTTCTATGATTCTTACATCAAGAACTTTATCTTTTGTTTGATTTGATCAAATTTATCAATTTATTTTTTATCCTTTATCTCATTTCAATTTCAATCACGAGGGGGTAGTGCCTATCAACTTCAATCCTTGATTCAGTTTTATCAATTTTATCCTTGACTTTTTAAAGTCAAAATTTATTTTTATCCTTTGTCCTGATGTGTTCCTAAATCGACCACACATCTAGATTGTTTTGTAATCCCAAATCGATCTCAGATTTCAACTTCTTTCTTTGACTACATGTGTTCCCAAATTGATCACACATTAGTCAAAGAGGGGAAAATGTATGTACCCTAAAATCGTTGCCTGGACTATGGGCCCCCATTATTCAATTTATCAAATTTCTTGAATCAATATTGGGTTTGCAATATTTTATTAAAACAATTCAAATCAATTTCTTTGATAAAATTGTAATTATTTCAATTATTTCAACATTTCCTAAGGTTTGATCATTTTATCCTAAGTTTTATTTATTTAAAATAAAACCTCTCTTATAATTAAATAATTAATCCATATTTAATTAATTAAGAGAAAAATACCTCTTTTAATTTAATTAAATATTTCCTATTTAATTAAAAGAACTTGCTCCCTTTTAATTAAATAAAATCCCACTTGAAAAAGGAAATTAAATAAATTTTTTTTTCCTCTACACTTAAATGCACATATTTCTAAGTCGGATTCCATTTAATTTTCTTCCTCTTTTCTCATTGGTGGAATTTTGTCTCACACGAATCATTCTTTCTCCACCCTTGATTAAATCGTGTTGCCTCTTAATCTTAATCATCCATTCTTCTTTTTGAGAGAGAGCCTCTCCTTATTTTTGACATCTATGATTATGTTATTGTTATGCTACAGGTTTACAGAGTGATTTTTGGAGGAGTTTGAGTATTAAAGCTTTTTGTGGAGAACTTCTATCTTCTTGTCTTATTCTCTCATGCATCCATGGCTTCCATCATCATGATTCATCCTTGCATTTTTATATTTTCTTAGATCCATATTTTCTTCCATAGATTAAGCATGCATTGTTATTTCCTTTCATAGATTTAATTTCCTTCCTTGCATTGCTTTGCATTGTTATCATTTAGATTAGCTTGTATCTTCATTTGCATGCATATTTTGATCTTTGAATCTCTCATTTTATGGTGTACTTGCATGGACACAAACTAGGTCAAGGTAAGGGCCTTCATTACAAACCCTTGCACTCCATGAATAAAGAGCTACAAGCCACCATTCGAGACCTCATTCTTGAGCAATCTCAGATATAATGACTCATAGAAGTGTCCTCATATTTTAGGTATACAAATAGAAGTTCTCCACAAGATGCTCCAAGAAAACCTGTAAGTAAACCTATAGCATAACAATTGCTCAAAATCGAGATCCTTAGATGAAGAGAGAGCTCTCACTTTTAAAGATGTACAGATAGTTGAGATCAAGATCAAGATATGAATGATCAAGTTTGGCAGTTGACTTTTGACATGATCCATGTTCATATTCGTCTCCTCCTATAGAAATGAGTTGACTTTTCATATGAGAAAACTTTTATTTCTATTAATTTGAAAATAGAAGAAATGACTTATGTGTACAACTTAGGAATATGTGGGAATGGGGTATTTTATTTGATTAAAAGGGGACATGTTCTTTTAATCAAATATGGACTTAGGTAAGTATAGTCAAACCATAGGTCACTTTTGAATAAATTGATTTTTGATGATTTGACCTAGACAAGTGATTAAATAATTTAGCCAAAATTATGAGAAGGGGGGATAATATTCTAAGTGATCATTTTTAGGTGATTACACATACCTCTTCCATCCTATTTAGTCTTTGTGTTTTCATATACTTTTTCTTTATATTCTTCTCATTGATAAGTATCTTGTCTTTGTTTCTTAGGCTTATCACTCCATGTATTAGGTCAATTTTAATCTCAATGATTTCATCTCTAATCAAAAACTTGTTATCATGAACTTTGCTAAAGATTATTTTTATCCATTCTTAATTGTCAAATTCATGGAAAATTATAATCTATGCAATCTTTAATTGTCCTAGATGCTCAAATTCGTTCTTGAAACTCATGTCCTGTCTATACAGCTTATCAAATTCACAATAAATATCATAATATCCTAAGGTTTTAATTTTTTATTGGATGTAAGACCTTATATCCTCCATAACTAACACTCTATCTAGAATTTGTGAAAATGCCCCAATAGGATCATCTTCCATATGTGCAATTGAACTTATTTTAAACTTATACCTTGGTTTTTCAATTATATCATGTGGTAAAGAGGTATCCATTTCCTTAATTTTAAATGACTTTATAGTTTATCCTTAACAACCTAAATAAATACCTTATTATCATAGAATTAGGGCTTGACATAAACTTGCTTGAATTTACTTCTCAATTGCTTCAAATTTCCTTTAATACTCTCTCTATTATCTACCCCAAGTTTTTCTAGGATCCAAATGCTCAAAAGGTGGTTAATACTATTGATTATAATCCTTATATCTACCAAAACTTTGATCTACATTAAATGTTCATGTATGCTCAACTTAAAAAGTTATTTCTAGAACCAATAGGCTAAATTTCATCCTCTTGCTCACATGTGATCTCAGATCCTTATGTGGTCTTAACTGTAGCTTCTAAAAAATATTTCATGCTTCTTCCAAGTGCACAAATCTTTTATGTGACCATTTTAAGGTTTGATTAATTTTCAAGTGTATTATCCCCTATTTCTTTGATAAATTTAATGATTAAGTTGACAAGAGGTTTTCATCTACAACAACATATTTAAATATTTTATCTAATGTATCATTTTTCTTCTCTACCCATACTTGAGTGCTTGTAGATATTCTTTCTTTATAAAATATTTTGTCTAGTTTCTTAGATATCTTTCCTTTCATATTCTCATTCCTTCTAACATTGTTGTTTGCATTCCTTCTCATGTTCATATTTTGTAATCTCATGTTCATGTTGCTCATCCTAAAAAACCTTCTTGTATGTCCTAAATTGTTACAAATATGACACTCTATAATATTATTTTCATATCTAGGTCGAAATTGATTAGTCTATAATCTACAATCCCTAGTAATGTGTCTAAAATTGTTGCACTTATAACACATAACTCCATTTCTTATTACATTTTTTTTTCTCCCAATGGTCTATTGGTTGCAAGGTTAGTACTTCCATAAATTAAATTATTATAATAATATCTAGGTTTCCTACACTCATTAGATTTGTGTCCATAACCAAAAAAAATATAACAATAACTAGAAAAATGTTTAGTATACTTGCATGTAAAGTCTTCCTTCATATGTCCACATTGATTACATGCAAAGAATCTTCCATTAATATTTTTGTTTACTTCATCAAGTTGTTTAGTTTGGTTAGGAACTTCTTTGTTTAGATGTTCTTGCTAATTAGGTTGTTCGTTAACTAGATCTTTTTCCTCCATAACTTTAGATCTTTTAGATGATTCTCCTTCAATCTATCCAATCCTAATTTTGTCTCCAATGGGTCTTTGTGCCATAATATTCTCATAAATATTTGTGGTGCTTGAATATAACTTCTCTAGATGTTTAGTATATATAAGTTATTCTTTCATAATAGTGTTGCACTTCTCAAATTCAATGTATTGTATCTTTTTAGTTTTCAAGTTCAAGTGCCACCTTGGTAATTTTGGATTTCATATCTCCATTCTCATATCTCAAATTTGATTAATTTTTCTTTTCATCTTCCATCATACTCATCTTCAAGTTTGTAATCTCAATCTCATGCTTTAGAATCTCATTCTCCTTCTTTAGTTTAGAAACTACTTCAAAGTCCTTGATTGGATTATGTAACTCTTTCTTCTCATATTTAGTTAATTCAATCTACTCTTTCAATTTTTGAATGAAGTCTTGTGCATCTCTAAGATTGATCTTCATTTTTTTCATTTCCTTTGTGACTATATCAAGTTTCTCGAGAGTTTCTTTTTAAAAAAAATTGTAATTGATCCATATCCATAGAGATCTTACTGAAGTTTTTAGGCCTCCGCTAAGTATACTCTGGTTCCAATTGTTAGAAATGTGGAATACTGAGAGGGGGGGTTGAATCAATTCTCCACAAACTTTTTTCCCAACTATGGATATTATTAACAATATTTAAACTTTCATATATTATTAAATTAAAAAGTAAACATAACCATAACACAATGAAACTCAAAACACCATTATTTGTTAAGTAGGGAAACCCTAGCCAGGAGAAACTCCAGTGGGGATGGTACCACAAAATGATCCTCTAATCAAAAGTATCTTGTGAAAGATATTGACCCTTTTAGAAGTCTATTACATATGTATAGTGTATTTGTCCTTGTTAGAGGACTGAGATTTTTTAGAATCCTTGACCCTATTAGGATTTTGTGTTATAATACAAATAGAAACTTGATACCACTTTCCAAATATGCATATACAATAGTGAAATATGTATGTAAAAGGTGTGCATACAAAAATCTTATTGAAAATTTTGATATCTTCAATATGCAATTTATCCTTTGTACTCTTCTTCAGAAAATTAACCATGCATCATATTGTGCTATCATCATTTTTGCATCAATATTGATCATACAAAGTGTGCATTAAAATATTATATCTTTACAATACAATGTCACACTATTACAAACAAAACATGTCTTTCTTTATACTAAACTACTTAATCAATTGTCCTTTAATAGCTTGCACATTTCAAAAATTGAAATTAATTTTTGGTAAGTGAGGGTTAACTTCTAGGATGTCGTTCTGACCTTATTAAGTCATTGTTTTGGTAAACCAAAATAATCCCTTAACCAAAATGAATTTACTCTATCTTTTTCTCTATTCTTCCTGTCATAACCTATACTTAGAAAGATGTCCATAACTCGATATGTACATCTCCAAATATTTAGCACTTTTAACCATGTTCTTTATACATTTGTTACTACATTCCCTCAATTGCACATATCCTAAAGTTCTTCTAGTAAACCATGCTAAAACAAATACCTTGACTATTCACTATTTTGTTGAATAATAATTTTCAGGTCCAAGTATCCAAAACTCCATAATATGTTTTTCCTTCTTGATAATACGATATGTTTCCATAAATGACAACTCTATGAAAACTACATACATCCTCTTAGCCAAATATTCAACAACCTCAACATACTTCTCACAAAATTTTGAATTGGGAAAGTCTTTATGATTTATGATAAATTTGTTTTCAAGCACAAGGTAGTACATTTATATGAAGTTTACACAATTTCATTACCTTGAGACACAAATACCTCATTTTTAGCTTGATTATAACTTGTTTGCATGTCCCCTTTTATAACATGGTTATTTTGAATATTGGAAGAAAAAATTCCCTTCCTCATGAACCTTCTAAGATTAGATGCACCAAATATGAGAGTCATCAGCTATGTCTTCTTCCTTTTCCTAGAAGAGAACAACAAGATTACTAGCTTCAAATATAAGATGCTTCACTGTTATCTTTTCTAATGGCTCCTTAATTGCAAGTTTCTTTGGTGATGAAACTGACATTTTTTAATTCCCAACTATAGAACTATGAGGAATAGTTTGAAATGGCCTCTTTTTTACATCTTCATGAGGAATGAAGATCATGGGTTGATCTATTTTCATTTTGAGGGAAAGTAACTCATTTGATAACCTCTACACTACAGGATCTTCTCTTGTGTTGGAAGAAGATGAATTAGAAGAAATATAAATTTCTCCAAAAACAAACCCAATTGCTTCGATTCTTATCTTTCTAGAAAGAATAAGATCATCTCCAATTTCAATCACTAATGTTCATGTTTTTGCAAGAGTGACTAGGGATGCTCTCCTTAATAGAAAACTGACTACAATAATTTGAGCTCTAACAAAGAAACACTTCAAATTTGTAGTTGTAGGTTGAGAAGCAACTGGATTTCTTCATGCCAATTTTTTGAACGATAAAATGATTCATGCATAAGCATGTGAGATGACTTATTTTAGCTGAGTAAGTTGGGCCAAAAATGCATGAGAATCTTCATAAGGCTTGAACCTATCATCAAACTTGGTTATGAGAGTAGCCTAGTTTGTGATAGTACATGGTGGTAAATGGTGAAACCAATCATAAGACACAACTTGGATATTTCTCATGAATAGCCTTATAGGCACGTCCTCATACCCAACAACATGAACATTACATACAATGTAGAAAGCAGAAATATTTTCATTGGGATGTTGTGTTTCATCATCGAAGACCTTGGGAAAGTTCTTTCACAATCCATTAGGAAGATCATGTAGAGGTGCAACTAGATTAAATGGTCCAAAATCATTTCCTCAAGGACCTTAGGCCATTAAATTTCCTTAGTAACTACTTAAAATAATTATGTTGATATTTTACAATGAAAAAGAACATGAATGTGATTCAAATGAAAGTGTGAGACTTTCGAATGCACATTGTGTCCCCAATAGAGTAGCCAAAAGTTGTTAGGTGAATATTTTACAATAGACAATTTTTTTAAAATTCAACTGCAAAAAAATAAGACCAACCACAATGTACGAGATAAAGTTTCTCCTACCTTTAAGGGAAGACTCCTCCTTCTCACCATTCATTGGATCAACTTAAGGTAAGAAAGAAGTTGAGAGATTTTGTAAGGGATGTTACCAATATCCTTTCCTCTTATCTTTCAAAAAGAATCTAGTTACTCATAAAATAAGTAATGGGTAAGATGAAATCTCTAATGACACTTATATTTAATAGTTGGAAATGGTCATACCAACACCAAACACTAACTCAAAGGCTAGTTGAAAGTGTACCATTTTGGTTGTAAGACATGTTTTAATATATTCTATAAGAATAACCTCTAATATTGGGATGCAAATACTTCCAAAAGTAGGGAATTCTAACTATTTTTTATGAATTGAGATGATAATACAAGCTATAGTCAGCTTCTAGTCTATGTATCACCATAATCACTCCTAGTCAAAGCTTCAGTTCTTATTATTTATTAACTTGTTTCGCTCAATTATTTAAACATACAATAAAAACATGAATCAAAGATAATAGATGCAAAATATAGTCAAATCTTCTAATTTACACTATCACAATTTCTCTCAATCAAAGTTTCTTCTCTAATTGTTTCTTCCTACTCACTTTCTTCAAACAGTACTATATAATCAAAGTTATGCTTGATGATTCCTCATATCTTTCTTACATATAATAAAAAATGATTTTTACAATGGAGGGGAACTTCTTATATAGAAAAAGAAGTGAGAGAAAAAAGGAAAAAGTGGGAATAACTCAACCACTTTGATATGGTAAAACTAGGTTAGAAGAATTATTGGATTGCATATCATGAGATCATGCAATCCAATTACATGAAATTGTATCACATCAAATTCATCTTCTCTAACTAAAAAGGTTGGGAAGTACTTGAAGAAAATGTTGAAGACATTGATTTTGAATCAATCAATATTGTAGATTGTCAAAAAATACCTTGTACTTGATGGTGCAATCATGAATGATCACAGGATTAGGAGTTATTGTATTCTCTCTCTCTCTCTAGCACATTCTCACATGAACTCAGGTTCTAGTCCAACCACTCGAAAAGTGGAAACTAAATGAATAACTACTTATTCAGAATCAAAGAATGTCTTCTCAATGGGAGATCTTTGTTCTTTGAAGAAGCTTTAACACATCTTGAAGAGTGTGTCACAAAATCAAGATGAAAACATCCTCTAATAAGATTGGATCCTTAATGCTTTGGGGCTTTGAGTCATAGTGATAGATCAATGAGGGAAGAGTGTTTGAAGTATGGATTAGATACTTATTGAACACTTTGGAAGAATGGAAATGTTTAGGACAACTTGTATTTTGGGAAAAAGTGTCCAAAATTAGGTTTAAGATGATAGATTGCATGTGGGAAAAATGAGGCTTTTTCTTTGGATGACCAAGAATGCAAATTTAAAGCATATGGATATGTGTGAGATGAGAGTTTTGGCATTTAAAATGTGAGTTTTTACCCAAATCATTTTCTTTAGATGTCATTGTGTGTGGTAAAAACTCCTCATTTTACATGATGTAAAACATGCAATAGGGTTTGTAGGATGGAATTGCATGTATTAGAGAATGGAGTTTTAAAAATGGATGAAGTGTGGATTGGCATGGAAGATGAAAGCATGTATATGCACATGGATTCTTGGGTGGAAATCCTCAACATTCTTATACCAAATAATAAATCAAAACAAACAACAAACAAGAAAGAAAACTACGAACATAACAAAAAATTGTCTCTTTCTTTTGCCTCAAACATGAGAAACTTCAAGATATACCTTTGCATGAAATTTCATTTTCGGAGTTTGGAAGAGTTTTGACATTGGAAAATGAGAGGATTTCTAACTTATTCAAAGAAAAAATGTTAAAGACATGGGTTGCATTTGAACAAATGGCCAAAAATGAGCCAAAGAATTTGATGTTGTAACAAAACAAGTAAGAAATAGAAACAAAGTTGAAACCTTCTACTTACTTGGAGCTCAATGAGCCAAAAATGGAGGAAAAGGAAGTTTAAATGAGTAAGTCTTTCCAAAATTGGGTTCTCCAAGTGCAAATGCTTGCAATGACTAAGAGCCTTTAACAAATTCAAACTTTGCAAATCATGATTTCCAAGGTCAAACATGTGGACATTTTTGCATGGAGATGCCAAAATATGGTCTTCAATCCCCTTCGAATGTGAAACATTTTGGAAAAATACATATCCTTGAGCATTTTTTGGAGAAAAATGGGCCCTACAAATGCATTTTCATGAATTTTTTGCTTGAAATGGACAAAAATGTAAACTTCAAATACATATATATAATTCAAGCACCAAAATGTGACCTCCAAATGCAAATGAATGAGAAAAAAACAAATGTGTTTGAGCATTTTTGGAGAAAATTTTGCCTTTTTGTTGCCTTTACATGTGACATTTGGACATGGATTAAGGAAAAAATGCCTTTGAATGATATTTACATGCATGCAAGAATAAAATAACACTCTTTACATACATTTACATGTTTTATTTTCTCCTCAAACTCCAATATTTTTAACCTAAAGGGAAAATTGGATCATTGGAGTGTGAACACATATTTTCTTTTGCATGCAAAATAGGTTTGAAGTGAAAATCACACTCTTGAGGAGTCATTACATGCGACATTTGTTATCTTGACAAAATCCTAGGCCCCTGTTGGTATGATTTGTGTAATGTTGGCATTTCTCACAAAGAGTTATGTTATAAAGACTAAAGGAAAAATGTTATATTATAACATTGGGTTGCTATGTTTTAGTATAGACTACTATCAAAGGTCAACATCTTATCAAAACCCTATAAGGCTTAGCTTATCAGAAATGTTAAGGTATATTTGCATCATAAGGAAAAAAAAAGTCAAAGAAGGTTTATGGAAGGGTCTAGGAACGCTAATTAGTTTAGGCAGTGGAAAAGAGTAAGTAAGAAAGAAAAAGAAGAGAGAGAAAATAGGAAGATGATGATGGATGTGTAGCTATCAGAAGTAGTATAGTGAAAAAAGTTATTGGAGAAAGGAAATGTACAAGAAATTATCGATGTAGAGACAGTAGAGCAAGCTATAAGAAGGAGGATAGTTAGTAAAACGATAAATGGACCTATCAAGAAGAGGAAAGGAAAAGAACAGGTTAATTTCTTGTTTTTTTTACCCTAACAAGTTAATTATCAAGATTGTAAAATTGTCTTGGAAGGTGATCTTTAATTTTCTTAATTTGAACTTATTTGTAAATCCCTTAATTGGGTGAACTATGAAATAGTGGGATTAAATTTGTTAATAGAGTAGTCTTTAATAGGACTATTGATACTCTTAGATGGATATTAGACACTTTTAACAAAGTGTAGTCATTTAGAAGATGAAACTAATGTAAGATCTTAACTAAGCACTTTGTTATTGCAGTGATGAGTTATGAGTATCATCCCCACTGCAATTTTTTCCATCTAACTGAGGGTTTAGTGTGATACCAAAATTAGTGTGTTATATGTTATAATTTTATGGTTTGGATGTTAATTTTATTTTTCTATTGAGATATATTAACTGTTAGTATTATTAAAGGTTATAAAAGGAACTATTGGTTAAGAATTTTATTCTTACTATTAGTTTTTGATTAGATAAACAGGTTTTACAGGGACCCTAAAACCCAAGAGTTAAAACAATAACAAGGCTGATAATAAGCGTGAAAAGCCCAGCCAAAAGAGTTCAAGTTCAAAAGCTGATAATAAGCTCAAGGCCCAACCTAGAAACAAAGAACAAAGAAAAGACCAGGAACAAAAACTACATAGAAATGACTAAGGCAAAAGCCCTAACAATAAGCCAAAAAATAGATTGAGACAAAAAAATAGGCAATGGATTAGTCCTCATTCTTTCTCTCTAGGTCTTGCATGGCCTGAGTAGCCTCATAGGCCATCTAGTTCTCCTCAGCCTCTTGCTAGAGCTCCCTTTGATCCTCCTGGTCCTGACCATTGTTGATGTTGTCCTTTGCAGTGTCAACCACCAGTCTGGCTTTTTCCCTGTCTTTTCCATCCTCTTCTTCCTTCATAACTCTATCTTTGATCCAACTAGTTAAAGAAATAATGTTGTTGTTAATGGAGCTAAGCAGTGATATCATCTAGTTTGAGAGATTATGATTTTAGATTTTGAGGTTGTTAATCTTTCTCTCTACCAAACTGAGCCTCTCATAATTTCTATCTTTGTTATCAAAATCAGCTCCATTCTTATTATCCTCCATATGACCCACCTACTCTTTGACCTCCTCTAGCTCATGGAAAAGCCA
This sequence comes from Cupressus sempervirens, assembly GCA_028749045.1. NCBI lineage: Eukaryota > Viridiplantae > Streptophyta > Pinopsida > Cupressales > Cupressaceae > Cupressus > Cupressus sempervirens. Next base: position 474,002,107 of record CM053784.1, read on the forward strand.
CTTGATTGATCTAAAGTTATCATTCATACTATTGCGGGCATTTTTCAAGAGGTTCAGCCTAGATTCCCTAGCATTATCCAAAATAGGCACAATCGACTGGTCTATGAGTTCATCAAGCCACTCCTCTTCCTGGTTATCCACAAGGACTTGCGAGTTCATGGACTCTCTAAAAATGCCCATTTTTGAGGTCCTAACATTAAAGGATTTCCAAGCTTTCCTCCTATCTTTAACTTGCACCTCCCCACCCTCGGTCTCAGAATCCATTTTTTGCTCCTCTAGTTGGGCTTGAGTATGGATAGGAGAAAGAGGTAGCAAAGACATATCATGTTCTTGCTACATATTCTCATCCTCCAGACCCTCCCTCTTGTGTTTCTTCCCTCCCTAGTCTTCCTTATTTACCTCTTGCATCTCCTTTTCCTCCTCTTTCATCTCCACATCCTTCTCATCATCACTATCAACCTCACATCTTTCACATGATGCTTCTTCCCATGAGCCCTAGGGCTTTTCCTACTTGGGGGAATGGAAGAAGGAAAATTCTTGACTTGAAGGGTGACAATTTTATCTGTGGAAGAAATCCCGCCATCTTCAGAGCTAAAGCTCTGGATATCATCCAAGTTTGAAGAGAAGCTAGAGCTTCTAGAGGACACATTCTCAGTCTGAGGGGGGGCATTGCTTATGGTTTGAGCCTTAAAGTGCTCATAAATGAGCAGAAAAATCCCCTCATGTAGAGCAAGGTTATCAGTGGGCTTCTTTTTGAAGCTAACCACCACCTTGCTCATGGAAGTTAACAAGTAAAAAGGAAAAGAAATTTTACTACTATGCCAAAAATGATTCAAAAGAACAAAGTGGTGGGTACGAGCCTAATCAAACCCAAGGTCCAGAGTAATGTACTCGATAACAACTCTTAGAACATACCTCAAAAATTTCTTCATGGCATTAGGAACATAGTACGTGTCAATCTTCTTTAGGGCTTTCAGTTCCTCTGTATCCTTCACAAAATCCTGCACAATGTTAGCCGAGAGCTTCTTGTCCCTAAAAAACTTAAAACCCTCAATCAAGATTTTAGAGATGCTTGATATCACCTCCTTTGTGATCATGAATGATACCCCATTCACCTTGACTCTACCATTCTTCCATGAACCAACCATACCATTAGTCACCTCCTGATCAAAACCATGCAGTTTCGCAATGTATCTGGTAATCCTGCCCTAATCCAGTTGCTCCCAAACTTTTTCCCTACTCCTCCATTTCTCTATTTCACCAATTGGTTCCTTTCTACGCCTTTTTCCAACCATATCTTGGGATCTCTCTGAATTTTTTCCATCCTCTCAACAAATTTCCCAGAGATCACAAAAATGCTCAAAGCATAAGCAGGCAAGTTCTGAAGGGTAGATTTAACCAGCTGGCATTTTCCAGCTTGGCTAAGAGAGGCCCCTTTCCAACCAACCATCTTCTTACTGAATCTGCCCATTATTCTATTCCAAAAAGAATCAAGAGGATTCATGCCCAAAGGTAGCCCAAGATAGGTAGAGGGGAGCTTCCCCATACTACATCCTAGAACTCTGGAGATTTTCTTTTGTCTATCCTCAGGAGTGTTGATAAAGAAAACAGAACTATTTTCCCAGCTAATGGACTATCTCGATCCTCTAGAGTAGATATCCAAGATGTCCTTTATTTCTGTTTCTTCCTTAACAGAAGCCTCCCCTCCCATTATAGTATCATCAAAAAATTTCTGATGCATAAAAGGGGCACTTTTAGAAGAAGGTTTAAAACCTTTGATTATCCCTTCCTTCGTATTCTTCTCTATAAGTCTTCCTATCCATTCTGCCAAAATTATGAATAGAATAGGCGAGAGAGGATCCCCCTGACGAAGACCATGAGAAGGTTTGAAAAAATTGGAGGGGGATCCATTGACTAAGATAGCAAGAGAGGAAGTAGTAACCAGCTGAGAGATTAACTTACAAGATTTGACATCAAACCCAAAAGCCTTGAGCACCATATCTAGGAAAGACTAGTCAACCCTGTCATAGGCTTTTGAGAGGTCTAGTTTAAGTAGCATCCCTTCCCTTTTTCTAGCTTCCATAGAGTGAATTACTTCATGCACCATCATTATGGAGTCTAGAATTGTCCAGGACAAAACCAGTTTGTTGTTGAGAAATAATCAAAGGGAGGAGTTTCAGCAACCTAGAAGTAAGAACCTTCGAAATGATCTTGTAAAAAGAATTGCAAAGACTAATTGGTCTGAACTTGTCCAAGGAATTGGCTCCAGAAACTTTAGGAATGAGAACTAAAAAAGTAGAGTTAACCTCTTAAGAATGCTTCTAGCCCCAAAGAATTCTTGTACAGCCTTCACCACATCCTTCATCAATATAGGCCAAAACAATTGGAAAAAGAAAGAGGGGAAACCATCAGGGCCAGGAGATTTATCTGTCGGTAGAGAGAAGAGAGCATCTTTAACTTCTAAATCAGAGGAAATGGCTCGAAGAAATTTACTATGGTGGGGAAGGATTATCTAAGGGATGTAGGAAATGATGTCATCCTAATCCACTTTGGATAGCATAGGATCCCAAGACAATAGGGTGGAGAAGAAAGAAATAGCCTCAGCTGAGATTTCCTCATCCTTGGTCAGCATTCCCTAACCACTCTTTAAACCTATGATTCTATTATGAGCACGATGTTTTAGAGTAGTAAGATGAAAAAAAGTTTGTATTCTGGTCACCCTCTTTGAGCCAGTTTACCCTTGATCTTTGTCTCCAGAACTTCTCCTCTTTATTGATAATATTGTGTAAGTTTGAAAGGATAGATAGCTCAACCTCCCTGTATAACTCATCATACCCATCCTCCTGAATTAAGGCTTGGATAGAAGAAAGATTTTTAGATAGGACTTCCTTCTCAAAAAATATGTGGCCAAAATCAAACTTGTTCCAAGCTTTAACCATCCTTTTAACGTTGCTAAGTTTTTTGGCTACCCTGTACATAGTTGTTCCTTCCACATCAATACTCCACCAGAGCTTAATCTTATCTAAAAGATCAAGGTGGGAGGTCAACATTTTTTCAAAATGAGAGGGAGGGGGGGGGGGGGGGGGGGGGGGGGGGTGGTGGGGGTTGCTTTTGGGGCCTAAAGGAACAACTAAAAGGGAAATAGGGGAGTGGTCAGAACCCACTCTAGGCAAAAGAACTAATTTGCAATAGGAAGACTGCAGCCAATTGGGAGCAATAAGAGCTCTGTCCAATCTGACCTGAATACAATCCTGACCAATGCATTTATTTGAAAAAGTAAAGGCACCTCCCATGAGGTCCGTATCTAGAAAAGCCAATTCCATTAATGAAGTTTGAAAGGTCATTTTTACTTTCCTAGTTTGGAGGCAGACCGCCCTTCTTCTCCTCATCCAATAGTGGAGTATTAAAGTCACCCATTATAATTCCTTTCTTTAAATTGCAACTCTACACCAGAATCCAAGCTCTAGACTAGTAATTCTTTCTTTCTCTCTTATTGTTGGGAGCATATAAATTTAGCAAGAACCAGCTATCATTGGAGGGGATATGAAAAACTTTACACAAAAGAATATTACCTTCATCATAAGTAGATTCTATTCTAAAAATTTTGGTGTTAAAAGGGATCAATAGTCCCCCAGAGGCACCATCAGAGCTTGAAGCCTCCCCACTCATCAAGTTGCTAAACTTAATCTTCCCCAAAAAATCTTTTTTCATCTTAGTTTCCTGGATCATCAAAATGTCTGGTCTTTGATCTCTGATCAGGTTCTTGATAATTTCATGCTTATGGGCTCCATTAAGGCCCCTAATATTCCATGATATGATCTTCATGACTAATTCTTGGAACACTCCTGAAGAGTTCTCTGGTGCCCATTCGCCAAGCTTCTTCTGGTCTCCTCCTCTCTGGCTTCCTTTTCTGACTTTCTGTCTCTTTTGGCCACTAAGCCCACATCCAGTTTGCAGTTGCTTCTTGTCTCCACTAGAGAGGCCAAATAATGTACTCTCACATTTTTCTTCCTGGGCTTGGAGGAAAGAATAACTTCACTCTCCATGCCAAAATTCAACAACCTAGAAGCTTTAAGAGCATTCTTTGGATTGGTAGGAAGATCCTCCCACTAGTCCAAATCCTTCACCAAAACATCCAACTTTCCTGTGCTGGTCCCTCCAGCTATAGAGGAAACAATATTTTCCTCTAGGTCTTGATAGATGATAATATCCCTATTAACTCTACCCTTCTCCACCTCACTGGAAGCCAGGTCAAGCCTACCCATAGAAAGTGGTGAGCTTAACATCATAGCCTCCTGATCAGCCTGTTGTGGGGCAACCTTTCCTTCCTCAACTCCTAAAGTCACATGAGGTTCCAACCTTCCCTTAGCCAGACCACCCTCAGACAGATGGGGTTGGACATTAATCATTTGCCGCTCCCTAAAGACTAGAGAGGAGTTTGGGGTTGACTCCAACATCTCAACCTGAGGAACAATCTTTCCATCTGTTCCCAAAGGCAGAGTGCAATTAGAGGATTGTAATTGATTTGCCTTCTTTGAAGCTTCTGCTACCTTCTGATTCACCGAAAGGGGAGCCTTCTGGCCCTGGTTAGTAGTCTTTATTTTCCATACTTTCTTGACCCTGAGGCGAAAAGCAGTAGACAGATTCTTCTTCTTTTGAACTGATAATGTTTTCAGGCATTGAAAAGCCTTATGGCCAGTCTTAAAACAATGAAAACATCTAAAAGGGACACTCTCATAATCCAACTACTAAATATGCTTGCCAAGTTTTGATTGAAAGCAAACCACTTTAGGCATATCATCCCCTTCCATTACACCTATATAAATCCTTGCATAGGTCAGCCTGCTCTTACAGGCAATAGTTGGGTCAATGGAGAGAAGCTCTCCAAAAGAACTGGCCACATCCATAAAAACATTCTCACTCCAGAATTCCAAGGGCAGCTTAGGGAGTCTTACCCATAATGGAGCTTGCTGATAGAAATATTCCTTTAAATCCAATTTAGAAGACCATTTTTGTAGCATTAGGGTAGCCCTTCCAATGATCTTGGGTCCTTTACACAGGATGTCGGCAATATCCTCTTTACAGGTGAAATCAAAAGAAAGAAATCCCTTTTCCATAGCAGTAACACTGACCTACCCTTTCAAACTCCATTTCTTCGATGTGAAGGTCCGGACAACATTGATGTTTGGTCTTTGACCCATGAACTTCCCCACAAGTGTGGAAGCCATCATAGCAATATCATGGTCCAAAATTTCATCTGGAATGGCAATCGTGCACGATCCCTTTTTCAGATCTGACACAACCTTAACCGGAGGGAAAGAAGACTTACCTGAAGGCTTAATGTGAAGGAAGTGTTTAAAATGGTGAATTTTGAAGGTGTTGATTCACCACCCCCCTCCCAACCTCTTAGTACCTTATTCTAGTTGTAGCTACCAATAATTGGTATCAGACTATAGCTGGCTAAAAATATGATAAAGAATTAGAAGCCATGTAGGATGAAAATGAAAATATTTTTGACCTAAAAGACAAACTAAGAGCCACATTCACAAAACAAAAATAACTTACTGAGAAGCTAAAAATGAATCATGATGATTTGGATAGACTATTAGAGGGAAGTGACAATTCTGAGGAAGTCAATGAACTACTGGAGAAGAATGATGAACTACTCAAAAAGGGAAAAAAAATGAAAGAAATGATAAATCTAATTAAGAGAGAACAAAAAAGTTAGGCAATCAGATTGATTGAATTACCAAATAGAGTGGGAACTCATTAAAGTGAAAAATATGATACCGAATCAAGATATCAAGATGCCTTAGAGACAATGACTAGAAAGCACCTAGTTATGGAAAGAGAAAAAAATGATATTCAAGCTCGAGATGATTTGATTAATAGAATCAAAGAAAGAAGTCAAAATCTTGAGAATGAAAACCAAAGACCAAATAAGGGGAATAAAAATCTAAGCAATGAACTAAAAGTTGAAAAAGAGATAAATGCCATACTTACCATATTTGAAGAAAGTGTGCTAGAACTGGACAACTTATTAGTAAAGAAAAAATAGAAATTGATTGATACAAACAAGGTCATTATTGTAAATATTACAAAAGAGAAAGATGAAACATCAAACTCAGAATAATTAATGACAAAAGAAGAAGATATATGAAGACTAAACTATCATCTCATTTATTACCATTTTGGAGAATATAATCTGTTGGTATCTCTAACCATTGCTGTCCATTAGTATCAACCACTTAGTCATTTACAAGGCAAAGTCATATGGTCATCATTGCAACTGAGCTGCTATATATAGGCCAAGTCATGCACATAAGAAAGTATGTACCAAGCTCTATCGGAGCCGAGCAAGTGTATGGTCATTGAGTATTTCAATACAAGTAGATATCATCAACAATTGAGCAAGTATCAAGTATACAAGTTCCAAGTTACATAATGTATGTCAAGCACAATACATGTCACGCATCAAAAGAGTAATGCAGGCTAAGCAATGATAATGTCAAGCCTTAGGAAATAGTAAGGATTGAGAAATGTACAATTTACATAAAATTTGGGAATGGAACAGAGTTTGAGGAAAAAAGATTATCGTGCAGACTTGGAAGGAACATTTGAATTTTGAAGAGGTTGATATAGAACATTTGATACATATAGAGGTTGTTACAATGACATGGATCATAGATCCCTATGTTGTGTGATCAATGATTTAGATGGAGAGGCTATTGTGGAATAATCTAAAAACTCTTTACAAAACTGTTTAAATAGAGAATATCTTAACCTAGATCATAAATGTGAGAGATGCATATGCATGCAAGAGAAAGGGAAAGAATGGAGAAGTGTTTGCATGTGATCAAGGAGTAAAGTGAAGGATTGAGATAAGAAGTCAGTGAAGGGTTCTTTTATCATCTAATAAAGAAAGTGACATATTTATAGTAGTGAAGTGAAAAGGAAAGACAATTAATATCAGATCAGAGGAGAGGATCAGTTAGTAAGGTGAAGACTAGAAATCAGTTTTCAAAGAAAACCAAGAGTCGGGTACTAAATTAGTTTTAACTGACTTGAATCAAGGTAAATCTCTTAACAGAGTGGTCTTAATAGATCTTTGTAAATATCCTAATAGAGTCCTTACTTTTCTATAAGGGTTAAATCCTCTAGCAAGGTGAGACCTAACAATCTCTTAATCTTTTAATAGGGTAGACCACTCATAGGGTAGATCATATCTTATGATCAAACATTGCAACCTTAACTAGTAAACTTTATTAGAGTAGTAGTGAATATTTTTGGGTGTCATCCCCACCCTAGTTTTATACTCACCGTGGAGGGTTTCTAGGTAAACAATATTATGTTATGTATTTCATTTTCATGCATGTGACTGATCAAATTTATATGTTACAACATATTTACATTACAAGTTTTACATGCACAAGTTTACTGATAGATGTGATTGAATTGGTGAAAATTTTAAGTGTTTAAGATTCTAATTCACACCCTCCCTCTCATTATCTTTTTTATCCTATTTATAACTCTATCAATCAAAAATTGGTACCAAAGCACTAGTTCTCTAAGAGAAGCTTAATTGCTTAGAGATTAGATCTTTGATATGGAGGCTTTCAAAAAGTTGGTATCTCTAACCATTGTTGTCTATTAGTATCAACCACTTAGTCATTTACAAGGCAAAGTCAGACGGTCATCATTACGACTGAGCTGCTCTATATAGGCCAAGTCATACACATAAAGTATGTACTGAGCTCTATAGGAGCCGAGGAAGTGTATGGTCACTAAGTATTTCAATACAAGTAGATATCATCAACAACCAAGCAAGTATCAGGTATACAAGTTCCAAGTTACATAGTGTGTGTCGAGCACAATACATGTCAAGCATCATATGAGTAATGTAGGCTAAGTGACGATAATGTCGAGCATTAGGAAATAGTAAGGATTGAGAAATATAGAGTTTACATAAAATTTTGGAATGGAATAGAATTTGACGAAAAATGATTATCCAGTTGACTTGGAAGGAACATTTGAATTTTGAAGAGTTTGACATAGAGCATTTAATACATGTAGAGGTTGTTACAAAAATTTACATGACATGGATCACAAATCCCTATGTTGTGTGATCAATGATTTAGATGGAGAGGCTATTATGGAATAATCTAGAAAACTCTTTACAAAAATGTTTAAATAGAGAATATCTTAACCTAGATCATAAATGTAAGAGATGCATGTGTGAGCAAGAGAAAGGGAAAGAATGGAGAAGTGTTTGCATGTGATCAAGGAGTAAAGTGAAGGATTGAGATAAGAAGTCAATGAGGGGTTATTTTATCATCTAATAGAGAAAGTGACCTATTTATAGCACTAAAGTGAAAGGGAAAGACAATTAATATCATATCAGAGGAGAGGATCAATTAGTAAGGAGAAGACTTAAAATCAGTATTCAGAGAAAATTGAGAGTTGAAAACTGAATTATTTTTAACTGACTTGAATCAAGGTAAATCTCTTAACAGAGTAGTCTTAACAGATCTTTGTAAATATCCTAATATAGTCATTACTTTTCTATAAGTGTTAAATCCTCTAACAAGGTAAGACCTAGCAGTCTCTTAAGCTTTTAATAGGGTAGACCACTCATAGGGTAGATCATATTTTATGATCAAACATTGTAACCTTAACTGGTTAACTTTATTATGGTAGTAGTGAATATTTGTGGGTGTCATTCCCACCCTAGTTTTACATTCACCTTGGAGGGTTTCTGGGTAAAAAATATTGTGTTATGTATTTCATTTTCATACATGTGGCTGATCAAATTTATATGTTACAACATATTTACATTAAAAGTTTTACATGCACAAGTTTATTGATAGATGTGAGTGAATTGGTGAAAATTTTAAGGTTTAAGATTTTGATTCACACCCTCCCTCTCATTATTTTTTTCTATCTTGTTTATGACTCTATCAATCAATAATTGGTGTCAAAGCACTAGTTCTCTGAGAGAAGCTTAATTGCTTGGAGATTAGATCTTTGATATGGAGGCTTTCAAAAAGTTGGTAGCTCTAACCATTTTTGTCTATTAGTATCAACTATTTAGTCATTTACAAGGCAGAGTCAGACAGTCATCATTGCAACCAAGCTACTCTGAAGGATTCCCAAAAAAGGAGAAATAAAATTTTCATTCAAATAAAATAATTTTTATATGAAGAAGTGACTATGTGGATGACTAAAAGGAGAACATCAAATCCAATTAGTAAGATTATGTGAAGTGACTAAATGAAAGAAGAAATATAAAGAAGACAAGACTATGGTTGAAGAAGACAAAAGGGTAATGGCTACTAGACTTAAAGAAAGGATATCAAATGTGCAAAATCTCACAAATACAGAAATGTACATGATGAATCAACTAATTCTTGCAAATCAGTAATTGAATCACAAGGATGTGGAAATTACAACTCTCAAATCATAGAAGGACATATTGAGGAATGAACTAAAAGATGAGAAAGAATCTATGGAGAAATTCAAAAAACCTAAAGAGGAAATGAAGTACTTTGAAGAAATTATGAATTCATCAAGCTATTCTAATGAATCAGGATATTCATGCACTAAGAAATGATAATCATCCAAGAATGGAGAACTAAGGAATGAAAAATCAAAGGACAAACCAACATGCTGTCATTGTGGAAAACTTGGTCATACCACAAATATTTGTCAAAGAAAACATGCTATGAAAAATTCTAAACCTAAGTTTAATGGTTACTATTTTTACTACAAGAAACAAGGACATAAAATACATGAGTGTAGATCAAGACTAAGGAATGCAATAGCTACACCTAAATTTGAAGGATTTTGCTATAACTATTAGAAGTATGGGCATAGAGCATATGAATGCATATCAGAGCCAAAACCTTACTAGACAAATTAGATAAATAATTATGTAGTTAACAATGCATGTTCCAAATGTCACAAGTTTGTACATCAAAGAAAGAATTGTAGGACTTGGGTACATTCAGCAAATCAGACAAAAGACAAAGGCAAAGGAAAAGTAGACATTGAGAAAATTAGGAATGAAATGATCTAGAAAAGGAAAATAGAAGATGGAAATAGTGGAGAAAATGAAGCTGAGGTCACCCAATCCAATAAAGAAGGTGATCATGTCATCACAAACTAACAAAGAGAGTTGTGTTTAGAGCTATATACCAGATTGATATATCATACACCAATTCCTTAGATAAAAATGTGCAAAAAAATCATATTTGCATATGTGAAGAGGCATTAGAACAAATTTTTGAAAGGTTGTTGAACGTCAATATGAATTTATTATGTTGATCGAGCATTGCAACATAGACCAAGCACTTCAAAAGAGGAATGATAGAGATGGAGTAACATGGAAGAGATCAAGCTCTAATACAAAGACCTAATCGAAAGGCATCAACATCGACTGAGTGATTTGATAGAGAAGCTTGAATGAGTGAAGATCTAAACTATGTTGAGTATCCAAAGAAGAAATAACTTCAAACTCTAACTATGATCATGGTAGCTTGATCAACCACTAGAATGAGTCAAGTGGTTAGTAGAATCTAACTAGTGAAGAGTGACGCTTGTCCTCCACCAAAGTTTCATATTACTCCAAAGATTGCTATGAAAGGAGACTCAATGGGTGCATTATCCTCAATACCACCTAAAGTCATTATGATCCATGATGTCAGAATCTCTTTTATGTGTAAAATTGGAAAATAGGAACCAACTCTGGATAGGAAGAAAACCACGTGAAGCCTGAGTCATGAAGAGATTGAGGAAAACATATGAACTGAGTGGAATGGACATGATTTTTCCATTACAAACATATTTGATCCAGTAATTGAATTTGCAATGAAGGTTATAGTTCACAAATTCTATCAATCAAGCAGATTGAATAGTGTGCCTTGTATGGTTGTGGATCAAGTGTGGAATATTGTAGTGAAAGATCATGAGTATGATCTTGCTGAGCTACAAAGGCTACAACTTGCAAAGAATTTGATATCTATAAGAAAAGAAAAATATTCAATGTGTATGTTTGGTTCCCTCATTTTGTATAATTTCTTTTATATGTATAAGTATTTTCCTAGTATTGGTGATTTTGTATGGGAGCAAGACAAACTAGTGACAAGATAGATAAAAGAGTATATTACTCAATTAGGAGAAAATTTTGAGAATGTAATGAAATTCTTCTTTTTATCAAAATAAGTAGAGGATACCTAAAGAGTTGGTCATGAAATATTTTAGTGACATATGTTTTCTTGTAGACATAGATAACACTTCTATACAAGCAGTGAAGTCCAGGAAGGATTGGTTTCAAAGTTTTGACTATGAGATTGATAGTGATGTAATGAGTGCAGAAATTGATGCACTATTGAAAGAAGAGATAGACGTTGAGCTGAACCTTTTGGTAAATATGAAGAAGCCAAAGAAAGAATTACTATGAACATCAGGATAGCTTCTAAGGAGAAGAAATGGAAGAAAATGATTGAAGATCTTGAAGCTAAACTGAGCACCTTAGGCAAGGGAAAAGAACCATTACAATTGACACAAGGTCTTGGTGAAAATGAAGAAAAAGATAGTGGTGATAAGGAAGAGGAAGAAGAAGAAGGTGAAAGGGTGAAATCCCTATTTTTTTCATGCCACCAAATAAGAAGGCTCAAGGAACAAAGAAGAAGCTAGTAGTGATACCCATCTCTTCTCTGCCACCAAACAAGCCAAGGACTAGGGCAGCTGCTAGTGTTGAGTAGTCTATAATGCAAAAGGTGGAAGAAAATATAGATCTCGATACCCCCAAAACTAGAAGAAGGAAATTTGTTAGAGGACCACCCAAAGGGATATCTAAATCCATTAAAGAGGTGTCTACAAATATACAATGATTTTTTAGGATTGTTTAACTTTAGATTTGTAAAGTATGATACATTAGACAATGTAGATAAAACTAAGATTGAGGAGGCTATGGTGGATATGATTTATAATAATAAGTTACCTCCTACAGAAATTGAGAAAAGGATATCCAAAGATTTATTTGATAGACTAGAAAGGAGATGGCAGTAGGTAGAAGTAGAGGATAAAAATATAAGAACTAATACATTAGTTAGAGTTATGCCTGATCTATCACAAGAGCAATAAGACACATTTTTGGAATAGTATAGGAGCAAATTTGTTCCTAAGTACATAATTTTTTTGTTACTATAGAATAAAGAGGAAGTTATACAACAAAAAGATGACTTTCTTTGGAAAATCTTTTTTGGGTTAACAACAAAGAAAAGAGAGACAGAACTATAAACATCGAAGATGATTATAGTAGTGGAGAAAGCTTAGGTATGTCAAGTCTACAAGGCAACATGTCCCCTATACATGTCGACGCTCTAACACTTTAGAGGTCAAGAAATCAACGATCATAGATATAGAGGTAGATGGTGAAGAGAAGGAAACAAATGTAAATAATAAGATTGTTTCAACACCTCACATTGAGGAACACAAAGAATCAAATGAAGCTAAACTGAGTGCAACTATTGTTGTCTTAAGCACAAATGCACAAGCAAGGCCAAGTGGTGACACCCCTTCACCAACTCTCAAGGTAGTTCCAAGAAGCAACACTCCTTCACCTAGCAGAAAGAGGAAAGTAATAAAAGATGCTTCACCAGATATTGAGGTTAGTCTGGATGAAATAATTGAGATGTCATAGTTGGACCTAGAAAATCTCACCTTGGAGAAAACAATTTTGCTGCAAGAAGTTTTGGTAAAGAAGAGACAAGAAGAATTGAGAAAAGAGCTTAAGAAAAACTAAATACTATATGAGGTAAATCATGTCTTTATTGATGCTTTTCACATTCATAATTTTGACTGGTCATCAACCATCTTGTAAATATAGTTGATCAAGTGAATGTTTGAAGTATGGAATCAAATGAGAAGCTAATGGAATGGTCTACTCAAAGATTTGAAACTGAGGTTGTGGAAAAAGTTTCCATAACCATTGCTGAGAATAAAGTGCAACTATCAGAGAGAGTATATATTATGATTGAGCTAATGTAGAAGGTACAACATGTGTACACAATTTTTTCAAATGTGCCAAGATTCACTAACAACATTCTAGCACAAATCAATCAAATTCAAGCTGAGATAAAGAGATCCAACAATATTATTTCTTAGTTAGTAGGATCAAGCATTGATCACTATAATAATCTAATAAATGCTCAAGGCACATTGGTCGAGCTTCAGGTAGCTGATAGTAATATGACATCCAAATTGATCTCTATTTAGGCAATGATGATACCTCATTTGGAGGTCATGTAGAGAGAATTGAAAATAGCCCAGGATCTTATCATAGAATATCATAATCTTTCAGTGGTTGATATTTTAATTGATTTGGATGCAATATTATAGTTGCAGATTACTATTTTGAAGGCAGCAAGAACCACATGGGATCATGCATTGTCCATGATCCCCAAATTTCATAAGGATTTCATTGAAAAATATGGATTACTTCCACCCATTCCACCCCAACAGTAGTGACATCAATGTTCAAAAATAAGGGGGAATGATTACGATGAAGAAGGGAGAAATATAGAATTGAATAAAGGTGAAATTGATTTTTTATTCATTTTTGCATTGTTCATTCATTATTCATTGGCATAAGTCATAAGACTCAAGGGGAGAGCTCATTTATAAAATTGTATTATAACAATGTAAATATGGCAAAGTAACTTTTCCACTAATGTCAAAGGGGGAGATTGTTTGTATCTCTAACCATTGTTGTCTATTAGTGTCAACCACTTAGTCATTTACAAGGTAGAGTTAGACGATCATCACTATGACCAAGTTGCTCTACATAGGTCGAGTCATGCACATAAGAAAGTATGTCTTGAGCTATATAGGAGTCGAGTAAGTGTATGGTCATGAGTATTTCAATACAAACCAAGCTCATCAATGACCGAGCAATTATCAAGTATACAAGTTTTGAGTTACATAGTGTGTGCCAATCACAATACATGTCGAACATTAGAAGAGTAATACAGGTCAAACAACTATAATGTCAAGAATTAGGAAATAGTAAAGATCAAGCAATGCAAATTTTAAATAAAAGTCAAGAACAAAACAAAGTTTGAGGAAAATTTATTATTAGGTCAACTTGGAAGCAACATTTGAATTTTGTAGAGGTTATTACAGAACATTTAATACATGCAGAGGTTGTTACAGAATATTTACATGATGTGGATCATAGATCCCTATGTTGTGTGATCAACAATTTAGATGGAGAGGCTATTATGGAAGAATATGTAAAAATTATTTATGAAACTCTTTAAATTATGGATCTTAACCTAGATCATAAGTGTGAGCTATGTATGTGCAAGCAAGGGCAAGGGAAATAATGGAGAAGTGTATGCATGTGATCGAGGAATAAAGTGAAGGATTGAGATCAAAAATCAATGAAGGGTTCTTTTATCATCTAATAGAGAAAGTGACCTATTCATAGAAGTGAACTGAAAGGGAAAGACAAGTAATATCATATCAGAGGAGAGGAGCAGTTAGTAAGGAGAAGACTCAAAATTATCTTACAGAGAAAATTGAGAGTCGGATATTGAATCAATTTTAACTAACTTGAATTAGGGTAAATATTTTAACAAAGTGGTCTTAGCATATCTTTGTAAATCTCCTAACATAGTCCTTACTTTGTTGTAAGTGTTAATCCTCTAACAAGGTGAGACCTAGCAGTCTCTTAAGCTTTTAATAGGGAAGAGTCCTCATAGGGTAGATCATATCTTATGATCAAACATTGGAACCTTAATTGGTTAACTTTATTATTGCAATAGTAAAGACGTGTGGATGTCATCCCCACCCCAATTTTACCTTCACCTTGGAGGGTTTCTAGGTAACAAATATTGTGTTATGTGTTTCATTTTCATGCATGTGATTTATCAAATTTATATGTTTTAGATCAAGGTAAAAATAGGTTTTGAGGGAGACCAGAAACCCCTAACAATAGTAAAAAAGATGTTCAAACATAGCATAACCAGGACACAAGATGCTATGACCAAAAAATAAACAAAAATCAAGTTTCATAGGGACCTAAAACCATAGAATGTATCCAAAAAATGTGACCAAGTTTTACAAGGACCTAGAACCTACAAGTTTTAC
This sequence comes from Cupressus sempervirens, assembly GCA_028749045.1. NCBI lineage: Eukaryota > Viridiplantae > Streptophyta > Pinopsida > Cupressales > Cupressaceae > Cupressus > Cupressus sempervirens. The sequence goes on from CM053784.1 coordinate 474,017,260, forward strand.
AAAGTTTATCAAATAGAAAACTAAAACCAAAAGCAGAAAAAACTAGACCACTACTGTAATTCCTTGATCATCTTGGCAGCCTCCTTCCTCACATCAGCTTCACTAAGAGTAGTATCAGCAGGGGGAAAGCCAGTACTAGTAGCCTTCTTCTTTGATCTCAACCTAGTCCTTTTATTTGGTCCTCTAGGAGACATAATACCCTCATTGGTATTCTTCCCCAAACTTGCCACAGTCACACACAAACTAAAAGTATTGCCACTTTCCTTGATCATATGCCAAAGACCTTGTTCATATTCCTTCAGTTTTTCAAGCATATTTACCAATTGAGTTTCTAGCAGCACAAGTTTGGCTCAGTCATTCTCTTGATCCTTCTGCACTTTGCCCAATTTTTGCTTACATTTCATTATCTCATTGTAAGTCCAAGAATCTCCATGAAGAGAGGAGTCGACTTTAATCTTTGCAGTATCAAGGAAGGAGAGTGAAATCCCCAAACTCGGGTCATCCTCCTCCTTCTCCCTAGGGATCTTCTTGCCCTTCTCATCCTTTTTACCTAAACCTTTCTCCCTACCCATCTCCTCCTTCACATTCTTCTCTCCAAATCCTTGGGTTTCACCACCCAAGTTATCTTCATTACTAGTATTACTTGACCCTTCATTTTTTTCCAGACTTTCGTCCACATCATTCTTCCCAATCTCATCTTTACTGCCAGGATAACCCTCTAAATTAAAGCTAATATCACCCATCTCTATGTCTTCCTCTATCTCTACATTTTTATCTTCATCTTTATTATAGGACTCGGTAATATCCTCAACATTTTTTGGGGGAGTATCATTAATCACTAATTTCTTCTTCACACTATGTCCTTCATCCCCTTTGCTATTTCTAGACCAGGATTCACTCACTGACCCCCTTTTCTTTTCTGAAATAGGGGAAAGAACAATCACCTTTGTCTTGCAGTAATTCTCAATTAAGAGAATGAGGCCTTCATGAAGGATAGGGTGAGAGTCTTTCTTCCTATGGGCTTGGAGGCTTTGTAATAATGAAAACCTTAGGTAGAAAGGAAAAGAAATCCTATCTTTATACTGGAAATGGTTTAGAAAAACAAAATGGAACTTGTGGACTCTTTTGGATCTTCCATCTAAAATAAAATATTCACGAAGACAAGATAACACATCCCTCCATATTACCTTTATTTGGTTAAGCTCATAAAAGTCCCCATTCTTCTCCAACTTTTTCTCTTCCTCCTTAGTTTTTGAAAACTTCTTGAAGGAAGCATTAGAGATGGTCATTTCCTTACTATATTTTAGTCCATCCTTCAGGAGACCAGTCACTTCAGCAATGAAGTCTTCTATGAGATGAACTATGACACCGTGCAAAGTTACCCTATCTTTGAACCAATTCTTAAAGAAAGCTTCAGTAACATGCGGTTTGAAGGCATGCAATTGCTCCAAGTAAGGAGTTACATTTCCTTTCTCAAGAATTTTCCAGACAGCAGCTTTTTCCTTCCAATTTTTGCAATTTTTTGGCTCTTGTTTCCTCAGCTCTCCCCCCATTTTCAAACATTGTGTGTCTCTGAGAACGAGCAGAGTAGCTAAACCCAAAAAAGAGACAAATGGAGCAAGCCAAAAAAACTCTCAAAAGTTAACAAGGATTTCATTAATCTTCCTTCATGCCATGCCTAGATAATAATAGCAATGAAGTACATCCTAGGGATTGTAATACACCCCTCCATAGACCCTCTTTCAATTATCATTAAATTACTGATCTTGGAGGATCTTTCCCTCCATTGCATACGTACCATCATATTTAATGAGCAATTTTAAATCCACGTTATTCCTAAGGTCATTGTGCCACCTCAGTGTTCTATCCCCTTGCACAGCCATGTTGGCAAGCCAATTGACAATGGCATTACCTTCCCGATAAGAATGGGAAAAGGTGACTTTCTCAAAATTAATCGTTAGGGCTTTAATTTCCATTATACTATCCTCTATAGTCCAAGTACTAGGGGTTTTGTCATTGAGCATATTTATGATGTTTAGGGAATCACCTTCCATCCAAAGGTACCTGCTTCTAGTTTCCACGGCTAGTCTCATGGTATAAAGAGCAGCAATGGCGTCAGCTCTATGACTGGTTGATATGCCAATAGGAATTGCAATAGCATCAATAGTGTTACCTGTATGATCCCTTATAATTCCTCCACACCCTGCTTTTCCAAGGTTTCCCTTAGCAGCCCCATCAAAATTCCCTTTAATCCATCCCCTCATAGGGGCCTTCTATTTAACAGTTGATCAATCCTCTACCTTCTTATGTGTTTCCTCTTCAAAGAATCTCTAAATTTATGTGTTTCCTCTTCAAAGAACCTCTAAATTATTTTTGCTAAGAGAGATTTATTAGTCAATATAATTGATCTTATACCAAGACTACCTTTCTATTTAGGCTTATAGATATTTTCCCATTTAACTAAAGGAAATTAACTTTTCACTTCCACTCCATACCATAAGAAAGATCTCTAAATGCATGAGCATCCTGGGTGTACGGGCAATCTTGCATCACCCAAAAATATTTCTATTTTTAGTTTTCCAATTTTGTATTTTCAATAAAGGTTATTCTTGTACAAAGTTTCTATTTGAGGGAGCTTGCTAATTTCAGTAAGTTGATATTATTGCTTAGATTTTTCTAATCTCATATGTGGAGGTTCATCTTAGACATATGAGCCTATCAGATAGTTTCATTGTCATATCACATGTATTAGTGCAATTATTGCAAATTTTTTATATAAATTTTGGCTATCCAACCTTCAGGTCCAGCGATGAAGGGCTAAATGGCCAAAATGAGGCAAAACCTTAATCAATAAATGCTTGCGCCTAAGTCATTGTAGATTTCTAGTGGAGGATTTCATAATGGGGTTATAATAGCCCATCTGATCAACAATTTTCTAGTTATGGTCTCCAGAAGTGGACCTATCAGAAAATGTAATTTGTAAATATCCTTGAGTTGATCCTATGTAATGAAGTGTAATGAAATAACATAATATTAGGTTGCTCAACCTCAAGGGTTTGGGATTAGTGTCTAGAACCTTCCCGGGTGGTAAAAAGTGTCTATATAAGGAAAGCTTGTAGGCTGTCTAGGGTACTTCTCAATGATAGTCGCAGCTCTATTTTGCAAACTATTGTAAGGAAGGCAGCCATGTGGCTTTGCATATTGTAATTCTTCATTTACAGCGATAATAATAAGTCCATATTTTGTTCCCTAAATTTGTGGTGTTTCTTTCTTTCTATTGTGTGTTGTGGCATTAAGGGTAGCACCCTTCATCAAGTGGTCTCAGAACGAGAGTTCCAAACTATGTAAACAAATCACTAACTAGGAGGCAGTTTTTACCACGATCATGGTTTGGGCTAAGTGTGTGAATAGATCACTAATTGTGAGGCAATTTGTACTAGGGTTTTAGCGAAAGTGTGAAAATAGCTTCACGAAGAGAGTGTGGTGGAAGAGTCATAAGTGTTACACCTGGCAATTTCAGAGCCCTTCAAAGACAAATGCAAGCATTGCAAGAACAAATGCATATATGAATAAATATTTTCGTAAGAGATGAAAGTGAGGATGAAGGAGAAGAAGAAGAAAATTTTTAAGAAGAGGAAGTGTCTAACCTAGAAGGAGAGAATTTTTAGGGTCATCTGCAAGATTGGAAAAAGAGCTAAGTTTGAGGTTCCAACATTTTTGGGAAATCTTAACCAAGAGCACTTGATCAATTGGATCAATGAATTAGAGGAATACTTTGAGCGTGAAGATATTGAGGATCCTAATAGGGTCAAGTTTGTGAAGCCCAAATTGAACAATCATGTGAAGATCTTATAACAAGAGATCTAGCTGGAGCGAAATAGAAGAGGGAAGGACAAAATCACAAGATGGGATAGGGTGATAGCTAAATTGAAGTGACATTTCATTCTCATGGACTATGAACTTGATCTACTAAAGAAAATGTAAGGGTTGAAGCAACTGAAAGATCTATCCACAAGTATACCCTAGAGTTTCATCAATTTCTCATTAGAACTGACCATGCAAAAGCTGACAAGGAGAAAGTTATTTATTATCTTAATGGGTTGATACCAAGCATTAAGGAGTTGAGTCTGGTTTGAATTACCAATATTGAGGAGGCATACCATTTTTCCCCAAGAGTTGAAAAAAACTAAACAAAATTTTTGATAATAAACCTATTGTTAGAGGTCACAGTGGAAGATCTAGTGGATGGTCTTACGGAGGCCGAAATCATGATCAGAAGAACAAGGATGAGGCTAGTAGTAGTAGTCACAACTAGAGGGGAAAAAATTCAATTCATTTCCATGATCAAAATAATCAAGATCAAAGAGGAAGTGGAAGAGGGAAAGGATCTGGAAGAGGAGGTTTTTGTGAAAAATATTTTCACTATGGAGAAGAAGGGAATAGAGCATTTGAGTGTTCCCAATGCCAAGGAAGGATTGATAGAAGAACTGAAGGCCAAGTCAAAATTGCACATGTTGATAAAGATGCCAAAACATCACATTATGAAGATGCTAAAAGAGGAGAAGTCTTAGTTAATAGAAGAGTCTTGTTAAGTGGTGAAAATGAACTTGATCAAAGGAGGAGCTTGTTTTGCATAAGGTGCACATGTGAAGATAAGTGCTATGATGTGAACATTGATGGTAGAAGTACTAAAAATCTAGTATCATAAAATATGGTCACAAAGTTAAAACTCAAGAGGCCGAAATGCTTGCGTCCATACCATATTGCCTAAGTGTAGGATGTGGTCATGTTCAATTAGCAGTGCCTAGTTGAGTTCAAGCTTGGAAACTACTAGGATGAGGTGATTTGCTATATCATACCTATAGACATATATCATATGTTGTTGGGTAGGCTTTGGTAGTTTGACAAGCATGTTGTACAATATTAGCATGCAAATATGTATACTCTGAAAAAGGATGGTGTGAAACATAAGCTAAAATCATTGAAAGATATAGATGAAAAAGTATGTAGTGTTGCTAGGGTATGCTTTGTTGATCGAAAGTTCCTAGAGGGTATAAGGCATGAGCATATGCGCTTTACTATAATTAAGAAAGATAGTAAAGAAGAAGTAGAGGAGGTGCCTATAGAAGTTGCAAATTTTTTGGAGTTTTCAGATAATGTACCTAATAGATTACCACCAGTGAGGAAGATCAGTCACTAGATGGACTTGATTCCAAGAGTCAATTTTCCAAATAAAGCAGTACATAGCATGACACCAATAGAAAGTGAAGAGTTGAAAAGAAAAGTTCATGAGTTGTTGTAGAAGGGATTGATTTGAAAGAGTCTTAGTACATGTGTTGTACCTGCAGTATTAGCACCTAAGAAGAATGGAGAATGGAGGGTGTGTATAAATTCTTGAGCTATCAACAAGATCACAATCAAGTACAGATTTTCACTGCCGCAAATGGTGTAAAGTTTTATGTTATGTTATGATCTAGATTTGTGTAAATCTCAATTTTATTAGTCTTGAAATTGAAGATGTTTAAATAGTGTTATTGATTACTAGATTTCTATTGAAGATTTAATTTCTTAATATATATAGATTTTATGTATTATAATCTGCAAGTCAAAAGGTAAGATTACCACTATTATTGATCTACCTCTAGTGCAGATTATAATCATATTAGATATGTGTATTGGTGCAGTGAAGAGACGTGATGAATAATCACGTACCAAACTGAATATATACCCCCACATTCCTGGGATAGGTCACGGCGGTTTAACACATTGATAATATTGGTTAATAAGTCCACGATGTATAATCTGCGGTTTGTTAAAGGAAATCAGAGTAATGTGTGATAAGATAGATATCTTAATCTTTGGTGGTAAATGGTCTATAATACCCATTGATAGTATTAATATACTAGCCATTGACAATATTAATAGTCTTACTTACGTGAGTAATAATATTGTTATCAGCAGATCACAATATAGTGAGCTATCGACAATATGAATAACTATGAACTGATTACATTATATAAACTAATCACAAATATATATATATATATATATATATCTGTGTGTGTGTATGTATGTATGTATGTACATATGTATGTATGTACGTATGTATGTAGGTATGTATGTATGTATGTATAATATTATATGTATATATATAAATATGTATATAATTACGTAATCAATTTAAAGTTTGAAAATAATCATAAGAAATTATGAATTCAATTTCACATAGGCTAACATTCTTAACACTCCCTCTTTAACAAGGGAAATTGAATTACACAATAACATATAATCAACATTATGTTTTAGACTAAGGGAGAGAAAGAAGAAAGAAAAAAATATAATGGATTTTCATGGTGTCCGACTATCACCCAAAAGACCCATGAAGGTTATCATTGTGTCTGGCAGAATCCAGCCCAAAGAACAAGGATAACCCAAACTTTCAAAACAATGGATTTTCATGGTATCCGATTATCGCCAAAAAGATCCATGAAGGTTATCAATGTGTCCGAAAAAATTTGGCCAAAAAGATAACAACAATTTCAACCATTGTTTGAAAATAGATCAACTAAAATAAAGTCATCACTTTATCATAGGATCAAAACACATGAAACATCATCACCTTTCTCAAGAAAAGTCGTCACTTTTCACAATACAAGCTTGCAAGCAAAAATTAGAAAATAATTGTATTCATGAATAAAAAATTCATTTACAACAATATCATACCAAGTTTTTCTCGAAATTACACAATTTTCAACTTCGCAAGAGGTTTGGTGAAAATATCAGTATTATGTTCATTTGTATTGATATAACTCAATTTAATGATATCTTTGTCGACCATGTCTCTTATGTAGTGATAGGGAGTCTCAATATGCTTTGATCAATTGTGGAAAACTAGATTTTCTGATAGCTTGATACAACTTTGATTATCACAATGGATCACAATTGGTTTTAGAGGTTTTTCAAATAGCCCAAATAGAAGTTTTCTTAACCAAACTGCTTCACGTGCTCCCATGGAAGCGGCTACATACTCGGCTTCAGTAGAACTCAAGGCAACATTTGGTTGTTTTCTGTTGAACCAAGATACCATCGCTGACCCAAGTCTGAAGCAACAACCTGTAGTGCTCTTGCAGTTAGAGGAACATCCTACCCAATTTGAATCAATATATCCTTCCAAATTTATCTCAACCTTTTCATATTTTAGTCCAAAACTAATAGATCCTCGTAAATATCTTAATATATGTTTTGTAGCCATAAGATGGATCTTCTTGGGTTTACACATGAAGTGACTAAGAACATTTGTAGCATAGCATATATTGGGTGTGGAATTCACAAGATACATAAGAGATCCAATTATTTGTCTAAAGAGAGTAGGATCAATGTCCTCAGATTTTGATGCTTCTTCTTTTAACTTGTGTAAGTTTGTTTCCATTGGGGTAGATAAGGGCTTACTATCCATCATTCCAAATCTAGTTAGAATATCTTGAGTGTACTTTCCTTGATGTAAGAAAATGTAGTCTTCTTTCTTATTAACTTCTAATCCCAAGAAGTAGTGTAGTAACCCTAAATCTTTCATTTCAAATTCAGCTATCAGATCTTACTTACATTTTTCAATTAATTTATCATCACCTGTTATTAACAAGTCATCAACATAGAGAACAAGTATTACCATTCCATCACTGGTGGTTTTGACGTATATGTTAGAATCAGCTTCATTTTTTGAGTATTTGAGTTTGGAAAGGTAGTTATATATCCTTTCATACCAGGCTCAAGGAGCCTGTTTGAGACCATAGAGTGCTTTCTTGAGTTTACATACATATAAATTTTTATCTTTTATGATGAACCCTTTAGGTTGTTCTATGTAGACTTCTTCATTAATGACCTCATTTAGGAAAGCAATTTTTACATCCATTTGATGAATCTTCCAACCTTTTGAAGCTGCAATTGCAATGATTGTTCTTACAAAATTGTAACGAGCTACTGGTGCAAAGGTTTCTTCATAGTCAATGCCAGCTTTCTGGGAGAATCCTTGAGCAAAAAATCTAGCTTTTTGTTTTTCAATACTTCCATCAGCAACGTATTTGATTTTGTATAACCATTTTGAAGATACAATTGTTTTGTCTTTAGGCCTGGGAACAATATCCCAAACATCGTTCTGAATTATGGAATTGTATTCTTCTACCATGGCATCTTTCCACTCTTGTGACTTTAGGGCTTCTTAAGTTGTAGATGGTTCGATTTTGTTTATCTCAATTATAAGAGTAGTATAACATGATTGATTTCGAGTTCTCTTGTTTTCCTTTGAGATCTCATCTAGTTCCACATTGTTTTTTTCAAGCATCTTCCTTGCCCATAATGGTCTTTTCTTTCCATTAGTTATATCTAGTTCTCTCTCTTCAGGTGTATGCTCCCTCTGATTTTCAGTTTGTCTAATTTCCTCATCATCTGAGATTGGTTCATCTTCTGTGCTGGTTGAAAGTTTTAAAGAAAAATCCTCTTCAAAAATTACATCTCTACTTATTTCAACTGATCTTTGTCCAGGAATGTAGATTCTATAACCCTTGGAATTTTCACAATATCCTATAAATATACCTCTCTTCCTAGAAGGTTCAAGCTTAGTCCTCTTTTCTTTGGGTATGTGAATGTATACTGGACATCCAAATATTCTAAGATGACTTAGATCTGGTTTGACCCCTGAGAACACTTCTTCAGGTGTGGTATTCTTTAGAAATGAATGTGGACATCTGTTTTAAATATATACTGCAGTCTTAGAAGCTTCTACCCAAAATGAGGCATGCATATTCTGATCATGTAACATAGCTTTTGCAACTTCAATAATGGTTCTATTTTTTCTTTCTACAACTCCATTTTGTTGAGGATTATAAGGTACTGTATACTCCCTCTTAATCCCAACAAAATTACAAAAACTTTTGAAGATGTCAGATGTACATTCTCCTCCATTGTATGATCTTAATTTTTTAATCCTTTTGCTTGTCTGATTCTCTACTAATGCTTTGAAGGTTTTTAATTTTGATAGAACTTCATTTGATTCTTTGACTTTCAAGAAATAGATCCAAGTCTTCCTAGAAAAGTCATCAATGAAGGATATGCAATAAAGGAAACCTCCTAGAGAAGGCGTGGGCATGGGTCCACAAAGGTCTGAATGAACTAGTTCCAAAACTGATTTTGACCTATGTTCACTAGAGGGAAAAGGTTTTTTTATGATTTTCGCTAGAGTACACCCTTTGCAAGTTCCTTTATGAGATGAGTCTAGTTTAGGAGTACCAAAAGTTATCTTATCTAAATTAGGAAGTGAACTAAATCCAATGTGCCCAAGTCGTCTATGCCATAATTCATTAACATTGGATGTTTCAGGACTAACAGCTTGAGTTTGAATGTTACTTAATCTATATAATGTTCCAAATTTGGACCCTATGATAATAGCATTTTTCATAGTTGAGTTATTATGCCAATATAGTACTTTGTCTTTGTTGAAGGTGACATGATACCCATCATCTGTTAACATTGAGATAGAAATAAGGTTCCTTTTTATGCATGGTACAAATAAGACATCTTTAATATTAAGTGTAGTTCCATCCTTTAATTTTATAGAACATGTCCCAATACCTTTTACAGGATAGGTAGAATTGTCTCCAATAGTAACTCCTTCAGTGGTATGAGTTCCATATGTATCAAACATATCTCTAAATCCGGATATGTGATGGGATGCACCACTGTCTACAATCCAAGCTTCTTTATTTAAATTTATTTCACTTGAAAGTGTAGAATAGTATAGTTGATTTTCATCTTCCTTTGTTTTAGCAAGGGAGGCTAGAATTTTTTCTCTTTCAGGACAGTTTCTGAATGTGTGTCCTATTTTCTCAAACTTAAAACACTTAACATGAGAATGATCTTTCTTAAACTTCTTTTTATTATTATTATTGAATTTCCTTTTATTGAATTTCTTCTTTCTTTTGTTTGAGACGATGTGAAGAGCCTAATTTTCTCCCTCTTAATTTGAAGTGATCCCTTTGGAGATTAGCCTTGATTCTTCTGATATGCATTCATTATTCAATTGATCAAAAGTAGGAATAGAGGGTCTACTTACAACTTGTATGAATGTATCCCAAGACATTGGAAGCCCTCTCAGAGCTATTAATGAGAGTTCTTGATCATCAATTTTGTTTCCAATGGAAGATAATTGTTTCTTTGTTTCAGAGATTTTCTCAAAATAAGAGTGAATAGAATCTCCTTTTTCCATTTTAGTATTCAGTAATTTGGATTTTAAGGTGATTAGTCTACTTGAGTTATTTATCTCAAATGTATTTGTTATGGTCTTGAACACTTCATATGCACTTTTGATCTCTGATATGGAAGGAAGGATGTGATCTTTAACTGAATCAACAATGATTTTCCTTGCCTTGTTATTTCATCTTTTCCAGGTGAGTTTTCCGATTTCATCTTGAGGTATTGGAATATCTTTTTCAATGTATTCCTCAAGTTCCAGTTCTTCCAGAATTGTAATGATACAGGTTTTCCAAGAGAAAAAGTTTGATGCACCTTCAAGTTTGTCTTCGACCCTCACATTATTTGCCATTATTTCTTCTTTAAAAAATTGAGATTTCTCTACCAATTTGGCTCTAATACCATGTAAAGTTTTATGTTATGTTGTGATCTAGATTGGTGTAAATCTCAATTTTATTAGTCTTGAAATTGAAGATGTTTAGATACTGTTATTGATTACTGGATTGCTATTGAAGATTTAATTTCTTGATATATATAGATTTTATGTATTATAATCTGCAAGTCAGAAGGTAAGATTATCGTTGTTATTGATCTACCTCTAGTGCAGATTATAATCATATTATATATGTGAATTAGTGCAGTAAAGAGATCTGATGAAGAATCACGTATAAAAATTGAATGTACACCCCCATGTTCCTAGGACAGGTCATGGCGGTTTAACACATTGATAATATTGGTTAATAAGTTCACGATGTATAATCTGCGGTTTGTTAAAGGAAATCAGAGTAATGCATGAGAAGATAGATATCTTAATCTTTGGTGGTAAATGGTCTATAATAGCCATTGACAGTATTAATAAACTAGCCATCGATAGTATTAATAGTCTTACTTACGTGAGTAATAATATTGTTATCGACAGATCACAATATAGTGAGCTATTGACAATATGAATAACTATGAACTAATTACATTATATAAACTAATCATAAATATATATATACATACATACATATATATATATATATATATATATATATATATGTATATATATATATATGTATATATATATATATATATATATATGTATATATGTATATATATATGTATATATATATATATATATGTATATATGTGTATATATATGTATATATATATATATACATATATATATATATACACATATATATATACATATATATATATATATAGTAATAATGTATATATAAAAATATGTATACAATTACATAATCAATTTAAAGTTTGAAAATAATCATAAGAAATTATAAATTCAATTTCACATAGGCTAACATTCTTAACAAATGGATGATATTATGGAGATGAGTGGAATACAGCCTTCAAGAAAAGGGAAGGATTGTACAAGTGGTTAGTCATTCCTTTTGGGCTAACCAATGCACCAAGCACTTTCATGAGGCTTTTGAATGAGGTATTGAAGGAATTTTTGAGTAAATTTGTCATTGTTTACCTAGGTGATATTTTGATCTTTAGTAAGACATTGGAGGAGCATTTGATGCACATTCGTAAGTTGTTTGATAAATTGACAGAGGAAAAGTTGCTGATAAATTTGAAGAAGTATAATTTTGTGAAGAAATAGTTGGTGTACTTTGGAATTGTAGAACCAACAAAAGGTCTGAAAATGGACCCTAAGACCTACACCAAGGAGTGGAATAGAGGTAAGACATTTTCATGGAGAAGCTAGTTTTTTATAGAAAATTGATTAGAGGTTTTAGCAGTACTTGTGCACCCTTGACATAAACAATGAGAGGAGATAGGAAAGAATTTAAGGGGACTATAGGGGGAAATAAGAATTTTAATCTATTGAAATAGAAAGTTAAAAAGAAAACTATTTTAGCACTTCCAAATTTTAATAAGGTATTTCACGTAGACTATGATACTAGTAGTACTACAACATGAGATGTTTTGAGTCAATAAGGTGGAACCATTGCTTATTTCAGTGAGACATTGAATGATGCCAAAAGAAAGCATTTTGTTTATGATCACAAATTGAATGTTATAGTTCAAGAATTGAAGAAGTGGAGATGCTATCTTCTTCTTAAGGAGTTTGTTTTATATATTAATCATCAAGCTTTGCAATATTTGAATAGTTAAGGAAAATTAAATCAAAGGCATTTGAAATGGGTTAATTTTTCCAAAGTTATACATTTATTTTGAAACAAACGAGTGGGAACTCTAATAGAGTTGTAGATGCTCTTAGTAGAAAAAAAAATTTGCTAATAGAGATGCAGATTGAGGTGGTTGGGTTCAAGGAACTCAAGAATTTGTATGCGGAGGATCCTAATTTTGGTGAAGCTTGGAAGGCTTGTACAAGACTTGTTACATTTGATAGGACAAAGTGGTGGGATTTCATAATCCAAGATGGTATGTTGTTCAAGGGAAGTCAATTGCGCATTCCCAAAAGTTCTATGAGAGATAATCTCATCAAGGAGAAACATAGTGAAGGATTGGTTGGAGACTTTGGTAGAGATAAAACCATTGTTTTGATTGCTATGAATTATTACTAGCCATAGTTGTAGCAAGATGTGAAAAAGTTTGTACAGAGTTGCAGAGTATGTCAGATGGCAAAATGAGTAAAGCATAATACAGGGTTGTATCATCCATTACCTATACTTAAGAAGCCATTGGAAGATGTTGGCATGGATTTCATTCTTGGTTTACCAAGGACACAACGAGGGCATGATTCCATATTTGTGGTGATTGATAGATTTTCAAAAATGACACTTTTATTTCCCTACAAGAAGACTAGTGATGTTGTTCATGCAGCGGAGTTATTTTTCAAAGAAGTGATAAAACATGATCTACCAAAGAGCATATCTTCTAATTGAGATACCATGTTTGTTAGGTATTTCTAGCATACATTGTGGAAGAAATTGAAGATAGAATTAAAGTTCAGGTCATCACACCATCCACAAATTGATGGACAAATAGAGGTAGTCAATCGAAGCTTGGGGAATTTGTTGAGATGTTTGGTTGGAGACAAGCCAAGAAGTTGGGATCTGATTTTACCATTAAAAAAATTTGCATACAATAATTCTATCAATGGGAGTACTGGTAGATCACCATTCCAGATTGTATATGGGAGCAGTCCTAAAAATTCTTCTAAATTTAGGCAGTTGGATAAAGGAGAGATAAGTAGTGTTGAAGCAGAAGATTTTGCTGAACACTTGAAGAATATCCATGAGGAGGTGAGGAAGCATATTATTCAGATGAATACATAGTATAAGGCTAAGGCAGATGTGAAAATGAGATATAAGGAATTTCATATTGGAGATGTCATAATGGTTCATTTGAGGAAGGGAGAGATTTCCAGTGGGTACATATAATAAACTAAAAAAGAAGAAGTTTGGAGCATGCAAGATAGTGAAAAGGCATGATTCTGGAAACACCTATAAAGTAGAGTTGTCTGTTGAATTGAATATTTCACCAATATTTTCCATTTTAGATTTGACAAAATATTTTTAAGGACATGGAGATGTAGTTGCAGAAGCACAATAGAATATTCTAGCATCTACTTCAGGTACCAAGGAGATTGAGGAGGTATTGAATAGTTGTGTGGGGACAAGGAAAAGGAACAAAACATAGGAAGAGTATTTGGTCAAATGGAAAGGGAGGCTTGTGGAGGATTCATTATGGCTGGCATAGGAGGTGGTTGACCCTCTTGGTTTTCCTTTGACTAGTTGAGATGTGAGAGGGTTACTTCTCAAATTACTTTAGGTGTCTAATGCAGAAGCATCCTGAGTGTAAGGAAAATCGTGCATCCCCCAATATATTTCTATTTCTAGTTTTCCAATTTTGTGATTTCAATAAGGGGTATTCCTATGTAGAGTTGTTATTTGAGGGAGCTTGCTAATATTAATAAGTTGATAGTAT